>VZQC01001139.1:22514-160373 GCA_009823505.1 Rhizomys pruinosus | reverse complement strand
AAAAAAAAAAAAAAAAAAAAAAAAAAGGAAGGTCAGGCTTGGTGGCACACGCCTTTGATCCCAGCACTCGGAAGGCAGAGGCAGGCGGATCTCTGTGAGTGTGAGTTCAAGGCCAGCCTGGTCTACAGAGCGAGCTCCAGGCCAGCTGGGACTAAAGGGAGACCCTGTCTCAAAAAATACAAAAAACAAACAAACAAACAAAAAAAGAAAAATAAGCAATGCCCAATAAAAAACAGAGACTGTGGCAAAATGATGGCTACTGTCATGTATATACATTCAAGCATTTGAAAGAAGATTTCTATAAGGATTACCATACTGAGGAACATTTTAGTGATTTGCTAGAAACTAAAGATGCGAAAATATCCCACCCAATAATTCAGAAGCATTAACAAAAAGAGAAATATTTTGATTTAAACAAAAATAGAAGACATGTCTCAAAATGTTTAAAAAAAATAACTCCCAGATAAGAATTACATTCCCAATTAAATACAAACATGGCATATTTTCACTTAAAAATGAAAGTAGAATAAAGATTCAGTCAACAAAACTGAGAGAACTTTCCCTTAACTAACACAGGAGAATTTTTAAATAAGAGTTTTTGTCAAAATAAGTAAGATTAAAGAAGAAAATGTTATAAACAGAAAAAGCACAGGAAGATACATATCTATATATCTATATCTATATCTATATATCTATATCTATCTATATATATATATATATGTAAAGGGATAGCACACAAATTATACCAATAATCCATTCATGTAACTATATGTTTGATTTGTTAGTAGTAGAAGGTGTGGGTTTGTTTCAATATCTGTTTCCCAAGCAATGCTGTCATTTCTATTTTGCGTATGAAAGTAATTGATTTTTCAAAAAGGTAAACATTAAATGTAGAGGAAAATGCAGTGTTTTCATCAATTGCATTTCAGATCTATCTTCTCCATTTCTGATAGTGTTTCACAGAGACAACAGAATGTTGTGATGATAGTTCCACAGGTATATTCCTGTTATCAGTAGAAAAATTATGTTGGATAGATTTCATTTGTGACTAAACCATTTCATAGAATTCCTACCAACCGAAATAACTGTGTTTCATAAACACATACTTGTTCAAAGGGAGTGTGCACTGATTCTGAGGGGCAGAATACAAGTTAAAAATAATATTGATTAATACCTGGAATGTAAATTTAAAATGTAAAGAATTATTTATCCTGTATTGTTAGTTAAACCTCCTTCTCTTACTGTTGAAGAAATCAGGAGACTCAGACAAGATAAGTAACATGGTCAGTGTTAAACAGTTCTTTGAGAAGAAATCAGAACACAGAGTATCTTATTTCTGATTAAATGAATATGTTTCTTCCCATCACTTTCACAATATTAGTAGCTTTGCCTTACATATTTTGAATCCATATAGTTACTGTGCTACTAACTTACTGAAAATACTGTTTAGAATAAGAAGAAATCTGGGGTCATATATACTTGAATGTTACAATAGAATTTTCTTTATATTAACTTTTGTCCAGATATTTCAATATGACTGAAAAAATATCCATGACATTTCCCCATAGGATCTAGCCACTGTAGTCCCTCTTTTCCTAAACTTTTTCATCTCACTATCCATGAACAGTATAGGTACATAATATTATTATATCAGTATTGTGTGGTAGTCAACACTTAACTGTCTACACCTCTGCATGAAACTGGTATTAAAGTACTAGTGCTACCAGCTACTAACAGAGGGTAGTCATCTCATACGAAGTAAATTTATTAACTAAATCAATAGCATATGAATTTATATTTATCCTTAAAGCTAAAATTTTAATCTTTTATACTTCCATAAGGCATACGTCATTATTCCATTCCCATCTTTCAGCAAATATGTTAGAGTCATGATTATCAAAGCATACTAAAACTATTCTTTGAAAGTTTTGGGGGGTTCCAACCATAATATCAATTACTATTTGAAAGATTAGTCTAATTGATTTATTTAAAAAAGCATAATGGTCCCCTGGAGAAATTCCCACAGCCATTATAATAATCAAGTAACTGAATTTAATATATAACTACAGATAAGAGCCCAACATTACACAGTTCCTGAAGTGGAACATATGAATAACATACTTTTCACTTTTGGAGAATTCTTACCACAATTATATAACCTCAGTATAATCAAGCTATCAAATCTAATTTATAGTTTACAGAAAATAAATGGGTCAGAAGGTCCAGGTGATTCCAGTACAAGGATGTATGACAATTGCAGAAAGTGCTGTTTTTGCAAGATTAACCTGGTCACAGCAAAGGTTCGTTATCATTGGGAAATAAATATAAAGAATATTCTATAATAAAAGCTAAAGCACCTAAGTGTAATATTTGAATGTTGATGGAATCCTTGTTACAAGAAAAATGAGCCATCTTACCCTTGGGAAATAATTGGAGAAACTTGAATATTGACTGATTTTAGAGAGAAGTAGAATTAAATTTGGTAGGTGCGTAGTAATATATGAAAATCTCTATTGTTGGAAACTGATGCTGAAATATTTACGGGTGATATTTAAAATATCTTTATTTTCAGATGCTTTAGTGAAGAATTAATAAGAAAAGAAAAACTAAGGAACAATGGGAAGAAATGGAGGAAGGAATGAAAAATGAGGGATGGACAGAAAGGAGAGGAAAAAGAGAAGACAGGAAGTACGGAGAACAAAATGGGATGGTGGTTAAGAGAGTATATTGTCTATTAAATTCCTTCATATGATTTGAATGCTTGAATTTTTCCATAATGAAAATTTAAGGAACATATCCTTATAAATCCGAGCCAGGAAAATAACTTCTGCTTCCAGAAAGGCGGTCATTCCCCATTGTGCAAGGACTGGAGGAAGGAAAGGCAGACATGGGAATAAGGGACTAGCTGACAGTGCAAACTTTATTCAGGAGGAAAACCTGAAGAAGGGGTCTCTGGTAGAGGTTGAGCTCAGAGCTGGCACCTTGTCACAGGCTTCTGGACCTATGGGGCAGAGCCAGCATGTGGGAAGGACAATGAAAAGTTCCCCTTTACAGTCCACAGTTGTATTGTCAGGGGTAACCCTGCAGCAGTGCGCTAAAGAATGTCGGGTGATAAATAGCTCCTCTCTTAAGACGTTATTGGTGGTGGCTGGAAGAGTCTAGAGAAACAAGTTACTGTAGTTCTGGAACCTAAATTACTATTGTTTCTGAAGTGTGACACTTCACCGCGTGTGATTTTTACAAAATGGCTTGACCCTAGCTAACACCTTGCATATCAGGACAGATGACATATTCAAGAAAACAAGCTTGAAATAAAAATGAAGTCTTTTCCTCAAAATATGTTTTTCAGAGTGGCCTTGGTTGAGATAAACACCACAATTCTCACATAGTCAACAGACACAGAGCTCTGGCTCTTGCTTGGGCAGTATTAATGCAGGGGTTGGGGAAGAAGGCCAAATTATCTTTTATTCATTTCTGAATACACCTAATACATTTGACACCAATGTAATTCATTTTTCAGTCTTAAGCTTTTAAAGTCGAATAATTAGAGATTTTAGCAAACATATAATGATGTTCTCTGGAGGGATTAGAAAAAATATAGCATCTCTTCTTGCTGTAATTAATGCAATTTTATGAAATAATTTGAAAATAAGTATCTATTTTGTTGCTTCAATTAATATTACATGAATGAAATAATTATCTGAAAAATCATGAGTCTCTCTTAACTTTCTGCTACTAGAGTGCTTTAGTCAACACACACATAAGATTTCAACTGGTTGATAAAATTACTCAGTTCTAAGAATTGTGGTCTATTACAAATCTTAACTTTTATTTTGTTTTTCCAAGGGACATGTTCAGATGATTTTCAATCCCTAAGGGCCAAATTCACCCATCATTTACTCATGTATGGCTCCCATTGACTTCAATGAGTCCTGTTGACTACTCTGGATGAAAGTCAAATTCCACTGAGGGTGTGTTCATGAAACTCTATTTGAAGTTGGGGGGGTACATATATATCCTAGGGCAGAACTTGGCCCATGGATTCTATAATAATCAATTGCTGTCTTAGCATGCAAAACAATGGAAAAAATATCACCACTACAAAAGGAAACCAAATGTTAATGACAACTCTCCAAGAGAAATCTAGGAAAGACTTCTTAAAGAAATACAGAAACATTGTCATGCCATTGCTATACTCTGGAGGCTGTAAACAATTAGAATTCGTATAAAATATACATTGTAGTAAAAAATTTTCTTGGATAATTCTCACACACATGTGGCCTGCACAGCCATTTCAAGCTTGGCCTTTCCTTCTTTGTTAGCCTGACCACAATCTACTAATTCTTTTAAATGATGCTCATGCTTTTTATATAAACTATAATGCAATACTCAAACTCCTTGTTGCTTCTTCATCCTTCTTGTTTTATTTTCCAGTTAGTTCTACAATATTGGATACTCTTTAGAAGAATGAATCAATCAATCTATAGTAATTTCTTCATTCAAAAGAAATACAATAATAATTATTTTTATCTATAGTTGTCATACCTTTCAGAGGCCTTCCCTGAGCAGATACATTTTCAACTAAATATGCTTTCTTTATTTGTATAAAGAAAGAATGTGATTAAATTCTTTTTCCTATCTTAGCAATTGCTCATCGCTTTGTCATGCAATTACCACTGGGTCAAAAATTCCTCACTGCCAGCGCTCGGTAGGCTCTGAAGTTGTTCTTCCCAGCCATAGTGTCTCAAAGACAATGACTATTCTGACATCTTTATCACTGTAGATTAGTTTAAGTCTCCTGTGTTTATCAAGGTAGCTTTGCTTTGTGTCCTTTTCCTTCAGAAGTCCTGGCGTTTGACTTTTAGACTTTACCTGTTTCTTTCAACCTGGGTATCTTGGTCCAAAATAGCTAGGAAATAAACGAATTCCTCAAAAGAAATGGGAAAGAAGAATGTCGGACTCTGGCACCTAGTCTCTGAAACTTTGGCTTAAGTCTGGCTCCCTAGATGACCATGAATTACAAGGTTGGCCTGAACCAAAATGACCGAATGTTCACTTCATGCTAGGGCTCTTGGGACAGTGCTTGAGGACCACAAAGACTTTTTAAAAAAGAATAATGAAAACTGGATCTGCTTCAGTGGCATTTTGTTTCCTTCAGTCTCCACTCCTAAAACTATGCTGTCTTGGAGGCCAGCTCAATGCGTTTTCCGTGGTGTTATTTTATACAACTTCCTAGTTATTTTCAGTGAGCAAGTTGATTGGATATAAACTGCCCCTTCGCATTTGAAAGTGTCTCTTATTTTTCATCTAATTGCCTACTAATTTCCTCAATTCTTTTTCTTTTGAAAAAAAATAGTAGTCTTGTTTTCTGCCCCCTACCCCTGTCAGTCTCATTGTAACACTCTTGGCCCCATGCTGCCTGCTCTTTGACTTGTTCCACAGGTTTCACTGTTACTTTTTTGGCTCCATGTCTCCTTTCCTATCACTAGTGGTATAATGTGATTTTATCATAAATATGTTATTATCACTAATATCAACATAACTGATCACAAGTACCATTTTTTAAAACACAGTAAAATGGACTGTGGTGGCACACATAAGATGAATGTGTGACAGGTGCAGCTTGTGAATTATATTCTGTAAAGTTCAGTGAGTCAACAGGACTCATTGAAGTCAAAGGGATCCATACATAGGTAACTTATGATTCTTGACAATCACCAATATAAGGATAGGTGATTACTGGCCCAATAACACTATATATACATCTGTATAGATCTAGGAACATTACCGAACATAATTCACAAGCTGCATGTGCCACACATTAATCTCATGTGTGCCACTGTAGTCCATTTTACTGTCTTTTTAAAAATGGTGCTTGTGGGGCTGGAGAGATGGCCTAGCGGTTAAGAGTGCCAACTGCTCTTGCAGAGGACCTGGGTTCGATCCCCACCACTCACATGGCGGCTGAAAACCGTTTTTAACTCCAGTTCCAGGGGAATCCAACGCCTTCTTCTGACCTCCACAGCATTGCACGACACGGGTACATGCACAAACCTACATGCAGACAGTACATTCATACACATATAAGAATAAAAATGTAAAAAAATGGTGCTTGTGATCAGTCAGGTTGATATTAATGATATTGACATATTTATGATACAAAACTATAATCTCCCTTAGGCTATGTTACCTGTTTGTTTTATTCATAGTTCATATCCACTGGACTCAGAATTATATGGTGTACATTACAGATGATTAATAAATGTTTGGGGCCTGAGAAAACCTTGAAGACATAGCCTGCCCTGAAGTATACCAGCCTTGGCTGATCTAGTAAACACAAATTGCTAACTGAATTGAGTTACTTAAGGCAACGGTAATTTATTTATTATGTAATATGTTCTTGGCTTATTTTAATACAAATTTCTTACCATTTTGGCATTGAGAGTGCTAGCTAGTATCAGTATAATGTTTCATATTTATTTGTTGTGTGTATTTAGTCTACATGGCATATAGTGAAATGCACATATGTGATGAGTTTTAACCTACTTGAAAAATTACAGGGGCTGGAGAGATGGCCTAGGAGTTAAGAGTGCTGACTGCTCTTGCAGAGGACCCGGGTTCGATCCCCAGTACCCACATGGCAGCTGAGAACCCTCTTTAACTCCAGTTCCAGGGGAATCTGACACCGTCTTCTGACCTCTGTGGCATTGCACGACACAGGTGCACAGACCTACAGGCAGACAGTACATTCATACACATAAAAAATAAATAAAATTTTTTAAAAAAGAAAAATTACAAAGCCATGATCACAATTAAGGTAACGCCTACTTCCAATTTCCCTAAAGTCTCCTTGGGTGGATCTAATTCATACTTCTTTCTTCTCTCATCTTCTAGAAACATTTTACTTGAATTCTCTCAGTCTAAGGGTCTATGTCATTCAAATTTTTGATATTGGAATAATTTATCATAAGTATTTTGAAGTTCATATATATTGTTTCATAGGTAATAATTCATTCATGCTTATTGCTGAGTAGTATTCTAAAACATGGATGTAACAATAATTTATCTATTAATGAGTGTGCCTTTAAATTGGAATGATTATAGTGAAGCAGCTGTGAACATTTTAATGTAAGTTTTTGATCATATGCTTTTATTAAGAGAGTAGGCGCCATGTGGGTGCTGGGAATTGAACCTGGATCCTCTGCAAGAGCAGTTGGTGCTCTTAACTGCTGAGCCATCTCTCCAGCCCCATATATAGCCAGGCGTGGTGGCACACGCCTTTAATCCTAGCACTTGGGAGGCAGAGGCAAGAGGATCTTTGTGAGTTCAAGGCCAGCCTGGTCTACAGAGTGAGTTTCAGGACAGCTGAGGCTACAGGGAGACCGTCTCTAAAAGACCAAAAAAAAAAAAAAGAGAGTAGGAAAGTTGGATCTTCCCATTTATGTATAGTTTTTCTTTTGGCCTTTTTGAGACAGGGTCTCATTTTAGTCCCAGCTGGCCTTGAACCCACAAAGATCCACATGCCTCTGCCTCCCGAGTGCTGGGATTAAAGGCCTGACCCACTAAGCCTGGCTATGTATGTAGCTTTTAAAGAAACTGAAAATGTTTTATAAAATTGTATCTAACATTATGGTATCATTTTGTAATGAAGCCAGCACTGTCTGAGGGCTTCAGTTCTCCAGTGTCTCCATTAACAAGTGTTTGGTCTTTTCATTTTAGCCACTCTAATGGACCACAGTTGTTTTTTAATGTTAGTATTCTCTCCTATTATTGTAGATTCTTCTTCACCAGTGAAAAGCCTGGCTTTGTGGTGATTTTGTCCTTTTTTATAAAATTAAAATAAAAATAGTAAATAAAATATTTCAAAATTTAGAAAAATAAATCCATTTAAATATATATTCAGTGAAATCTAATCTATCAAAGCTAGGTGAGGTAGCTCATGCCCTGCCTCCTGTAACTCCAGGATGTGAGGAGCTGAGGCAGGAGGGTGCTCATGAGTTCTAAGCCACCATCTCTACATAATGTGTACTAGGCCAGCCAGCCAGAGTTATATAGTTAGACTCTGAATTAAAGAGAAGAAAAAAAATCCCAACTAATTATATATACTGTTCCTATCAGTTTTTACCATAGTTGATCTAAACCACATTTTCATAATATGGTCTGTGTGGAATCAAATTAAATCAGTCCTTATTTTCTTTTTCCTTCTTATCAGTTATTTCTTTTCAGTCTCTCAAAATTCATTGACTTTTTAAAAAGGTCTGGGTATTCTATGATTAATAGTTGGGCTGATACGTATGAAATCATTTGGCACATCATGCTTTCCCTTTGAATGATGCCTTCTTTTTAGTAAATAATTAAAATAATAGTCTTATAATGCATGTTTCAAAGAGGTAATAAAATTATAGGAACATTACAACTGAAAGTATGAATAAAGAAAATGTACAAGACTAAGAAAGTGTTACTAATGTGTATTTTTTCCTTAAAAGACTAAAGTTTATTTTATTGATCAAAGTTAAATGAATTATTGCAAACAACATGAGAAGGAAGTTCGTAGTAAATGGTTAGCATAGCTTTATACCACAAATGTGGATAGTTCTACAAGAACAAACAGATCTTGGCAGCTCCAGTTAAGCTCATTGTTTAGCAAACAGTACAAATTCTGACTGTTTACAAATGAATTCTATTTTGAGAAATAAAGCTTACAAAAGGCACAAACACTTGATTACTAATGACCCTCATTGGTTGTCTCATCTTTTTTCAAATAAATCCAACTTCTAAATTCATAGTCTTTTAATTTTAATAAGTAGCTTTCTTGATATTTTGTTACATACTTTCCATGTATAATCATGATAATGTTTAATCCCTCATTAACCTTTCACCATAACAGCTACATTTAATAATTTGTTCATAATATAATGTTTCCAATGAATATCTGTGGGAACAGGTTTCATTAAGTTTATCTTTCCAGCAATCGTATGTATATCTCCAAAAATATGAGCATAAATAGGCAAGCAAAGCAAGGATTATCAAACTAAAAACCCAAACTATTCTATTTCCTCTCCTAATGGTCAGGCCCCCTTCCCCTCTTTGCTTAAGGTTTATCCACTCACTATCTTCTAAAGTGTGAATTCAATTCTGGAGGACAAATATTTGCATGTGGATAGCCTAGGGCCAAGGAAGGATGCAAAAAAAAGTAGCCTGTCTCCTGGAATCTAAGATAGTGCCTATCGGAAGATGCTCAGGTACTTGACCAAACAAGGAAAAGACATTGCAAATAAAATCGCAGTGGACGGAGTCATAAAGGAGTCATAAAGTGCCACTGGTTACAGTATGCATCCTAAAGTTTAAGCTAAAGGTGGAAAATATGAAGAAAAATATTAGGTTGAAATCAATGAAGTAGGATTAGGCTTCTGGGCAGAAAGTACTTTTCCTTTGTGAAGTTGGATGAGTTATTTAACGTTCTTGTGTCTTAGCTGCCTCATCTATGGGATGATGATGATAACTGCTGCTCAGTACAAGGGTATGAGTAGTGCATAAACCTACATACTTACACTTAGATATAGTAAACTGATAATAATTTAAGTGATACACTGATACTATTACTTTGACAATAATATCAATATTAAACTCAGCCAAAAAATAAAACAAAAATTCTATACTTAAAATTGAATTAATATAATATAGAAAGTTTGAAATAATCAGTAGTTACATTAAGAAGGCAGGATAAGACAGAGTGGACTCAAAGGCTTTATCAGTGTTTGACCTAAGTTTTTAATTATTTGAAGGCATGGTAGACAGAGAATGGGGCACTGAGGACAGTATGAGTAGTCTGGAGGTGGGCGGGGCTAAGTGTGAGACTGACATGGGGGTCAAAGAAAAGAATTCCGGTGGGATACATGAGGGCTGAGTTTTACTCTTAGGGCTGTTCACCTTTGGCCTATTTCTACAATGCTGGGTTTAAGCTTAATTAATTTGATGACCTCTCCTCTACCTAGAATTTTCTTTGCCCATACATGTGCAGAGAGGAGAAAAAGCAAAAATTCTTTAAAGGTAAAGAAGTTTCACTGAAGAGAAGTATGGAAGTTTGATGAACATAGACTAACATAGAACATAGAACTAAGGTGGAAGGAGAAACATCATGTAGGATATTCCATTGTTCTCAAATTAACACAGTGTATGAGTGTACAGATGTATTTGCAGAAGCATATAAGTAAGTAGATAGGTAAATGGATATATGACACCCATCTCATAAGTATATAAGTATATAAGTAGATAGGTAAATGTGTATATGATATGTGATAGATGGATAGATTGATGATAGATGATTGACATGCACAGATAGATGAGAGACAGATTGATAATGACAGATCATAGAAAAACATAAATAATAGATTTTTAATGGGTTATAGACAACTGATGATAGATGATAGTGACAGATAGATTGATGGTAAACAAAATAGATGATGGAGTAGGGTTTTTCCCTAGGATCTGTTCTTATATTTACAGATGCCATACATCAGTCATTAAAGAAGCTTCTTTTTGCAACAGAAGACTAACACAGAATTCCACAACTGGTCACACACAGAGAATATCAGTCTGAGAGATGCCCAGCCTTAGGTGACACATCTACAGTAGAACCTCTAAACCTAAGGCTCATGGAATATAGCAAAGCAGGAGGTAGAGAGAATACTAGTACATCCCCCAACTCACCAGCCAAGCTTTCTCACATAACAGAGTGCAATGCATACAGGAGGCCACAACCAGCCAGCGTATAGAGAATAAGGGACTACAGAGTGCATGTCTCTGGCCCATTGGCTCAGGACCCGTTATGGAAGAGGGTGACAAGATTGTAAGAGCCAGGGTTGGTGTAGAAACATAAGTAAACAGAAGCTTTCAGGCCTCTGGGAACTTGTCATACGAACTTGCAGCAATGGTGATAGCAAGCATGAGACCCATGTTGAGTCAATCAGAAAAAAGTCCACCACAGAACTGGGGAAATCGACAATAGGCCCTAACTTTAGCAGAGGAAATAATGGCAACTGATTATTGTGCGACAAGGGAGAGCTGATATTCTTTAAGGGAATGGCTCTAGATAGGCTGACTACACTCCAGTAGATGATCTTGCCCTGAAGGACAACTGGCTACAGATGCTTTACCAGATAGACCTAAACCTATGTTACAGAACACATGATATCCTATGGGGGCTATGGGAGGTGCAGATGGGGAGGGGTTCTAAATTTGATTAAGATTGATTACATATATAAAATGCACAAAACTCAGTAAAAATACACATAAATTTAAAGAGAAAAGAAGACATCCCCAGAAGCAGATACCTTATTTATACACAAGCCAGACAGAAAGTATGAAGCAGAACCAAACCAGGCTCCCACACTGATTTCAGACTGCAGCCTCCAGAACTGTAGGGAATACCTTTCCACAATTGACATTGCTCAGTCTACATTATTTTTCTAGCACAATCCTAGCAAACCAGGGCCAGTTCTTGCTCTAAATTTACCTAGTTTCATAATCCAACTCCAGGTAGGTCCCTGACATTTTGAACTGACTTAAGCTTTCTTTGCCTTTTTAATTGGATGAACGTTTGAAATAACTTTCAAGGCTCAGAGAAGCCTGTATAAAAAATATCATATCCAGAATTAATAATCCTGTAACAATTCTATTCTGTGTTTTTGAGTGGAGAATGGTAGTTTGTATACATGTTTATTTTCACAATGTTCTTCCCTTGTGTCTCCCACATAATGTCACCTCTCACAAAGGATGAACTTTGTTCTAGTTTGTCTTCCATTGCTGTGACAAAACACTCTGACCAACACCAACTTGGGGAGGAAAAGGTTTATTCAGCTTACATCTCCTGGGTCATAGTTCATCACTTAGGGAGCCCAAGGCAGGAACTCAAGGCAGGAACCTGGAGGCAGGAGCTGAAGCACAGGCCATGGAGGAATGCTGTTCACTGGCTCGCTCCCCTGGCTCATGCCCAGCCTGCCTTCTTATACGGTACACAACAACCTGCCCAGGGTGGCACTACTCATTGTGGGCTGGGCCCTTCCACATTGCCTGACAATCAAGACAATACTCCACAGATGTGGCCATAGGCCAGTCCAATGGAGCCAATTCTCCAATTGAGGGTCCCTCAACCCAGGTGTGTCAAGTTGACACTAAAGCTATCCAGAACAACTGACCCCTTGTCAACTTGACACACAAAACACATCACTATTAAACTACCACCTTTCCAGTTCTCATCCCCAAGGTATGATGTTAACATTAATCACAACCTAAGACAGTACAACCTTAAAAGCCCTACAGTCCTTAAAATGTCCAAACACTTAAAAGTTCAGTCTGTTAAAAGTCTCTTAACTGTGGGCTGCTGTAAAATCCAAAACAAGTACTGTCTTATTTCAAAGGGAAGAATCAGGCACACTCAAACAAAACCTAATTCCAGCAAGTAGCTCAAGACTGAACACCTGGGACTCAACTCATGATCTTCTGGGATCCAAAGGGTTTCAGCAGCTCCCCCTCTCTGACTCTGCCATCCGTGGCACACACAGCTCATCTTGAAGGCCCAGGCCAACTCCCTTTCACACCTGCTGCTGCTCTTGGTGGTTGTCCCATGGTCCTGGCATCTCCAAAAAGCTGGGGTCACCACTGAAACTGAGGCAGCACCTTCACCAGTGGTCTCTTCTGACCTCTCCTGGTGCAAAGCCTCAGCTTCTCTCCATGACCCCTGCAATCCTGGGGTCTGCACTGCAACCGAGGTGCACTTCCACCAATGGTCTTTCCTGACCTCTCACAGTGCCAAGCCTCAGCTGCTCTCTGTGACCCCCTCAAATTTCAACACCAGAACCATATAGGAGACTCTTACACACTATCAAGTCCTGCTTCTGGCTTGAGATAGAGGCTCAGGCCCCTTCTGGATCACAGCTTCTGTGTGCTGACCCTGAAGAAATTCTTCCCAGAAGATTTCACCACAGTGATGCTGGTCTCTTGTTACTTACAGCTGATTTTTCAGCCCCAGCTAACCAGCATCAATTGTCCCAGTACAACAAAGATTTCACTTCAGCTTCAGCCCCAGCTGACCAGAACCCACAGATTAAATAGTCCTGATGATCTCTGCTTCCCTTTGAAACTTCACAAGCAAGGCCTCCATCATCTACAACTCCTTCAGCAAAACTGCTCCAAGCTCCACAGCAACAATCTTTTAGGCATTCAATGATCTTCCCAGGCCAAAGTTCCAAACGCCTCCACGATCCTTCCCCAAAACACCAAGGTCAGGTCTGTCACAGCAATAGACCACTCTCTTGGTACCAATTTCAGCCCAGTGGAGCCAATTCCCCAATTGAGGGTCCCTCAACCCAGGTGTGTCAAGTTGACACTAAAGCTATCCAGCACAAACTTCAATATACATCAGCTGTGAAAACTTCAGCTTTGCCTTTTGGGGTTTCAACTTCATTTTGTTGTATTATCCAAGTTGCTCTAAAACTTTTACCACAAATTTCGACTACACAATGCCATACCTGGCACACTCTATGACAGAACATATAAAAGTAACTTTCACCTTCAACTTTGAAATCAAAATTTAGTTTATAGCCAAACTTCCTTGGGGAAAAAAGGACAGGTTGTTAAACAGCTTAACTTTCTTTAAATAAATCTTTCTTTCCTTTTTATAAGTTAGGCAAACATAATAAATTTATACTACATGCCTGGCTCAAGCCAAAATAGGGTTTTGTTTCTAAAAGTAGGCTCAACAGCTTTTTAATGTAGATAAATGTTTCAAATCGACTTTAGTGTCATTTACAACATATAAATGCTAAATCAGAAAAATAACTAATGTGTAAAAAGTATACAAAAAAGACACAATTTAATAGACCTATATATGCACTAAACTCATATTTCCTAAAAGGTAACTGTGCTACACAAATGCTGGTCATTGATCAAATTTGAAATAAGCGCGAAGATGCTCCCTTTCAACTGAAAAAGGGAAAGTTCTATGGTTACTCACCTTCAAAAACCACTTCATGTTTCTAGCAAACAAAACTGAATTGTCAACAAATGCAGGACATCAGAGAAAAAGCTTAAAGAAACAGAAAATTTTGTCAATACAAAGGCCTCCAGGGCAGTTCTAACCTAAAACACCGTTCTGCAGCATCAGCAATAAAGGCAGTGTCAAGGCACCTCACACAACAGGCCAGTCTTCATTAGAATGCCAATTGTTCTTACTTTGGTGGTATTGTTCTGTTTTGTTTGTTATTTTAACCATAAGAGGTTTCTTTTTGATTGAGCTTTTTCCTCCCAAAGGATTCCTGTTATCCCACTCCATGATGATCAGAAGTAAAGCTCCCTTTTCTCCCTCAGGCAACTTACTTTAATGTCAGAAATGGTCTCTTCTATGCCATGTCCTAGGGGAAAGGGACTCAGGCTTTTGAACACAGTCCTATGTGCTGCCATACAGTGATGATGACTAGGTAAATCATTGCTAATGGCATGGGTGTTAGAGTCTATCACTTCTGATGGTCTATCATGTAATGTTCCAGAATTTAAAAAGACACAATGGAGGAAAGACAGCATCTTCAGCAAGTGGTGTTGGCAAAACTGGATCACCACATGTAGAAGAATGAAATTAAACCCCTACCTCTTGCCCTGTACAAAAGTCAATTCCAGATGGACTAAAGACCTCAACGTGAAACCCCAAACTCTGAAGGCGATAGAAGAAAAAGTTGGCAGCAGACTACAAGACATAGGTGTAGGAAAAGACTAAATCAGAGAGCAGCTGCACAAGAATTAAAGTCGATGATTGACAAATGGGACCTCATTAAACTCAAAAGTTTCTGTGTAGCAAAAGGAACAATCAAGGAAGTGAAGAGAAAACCCACAGAGTGGGAAGAAACCTTCACCACAGATACATCTGACAAAGCATTGATTTCCAGAATATATAAACTACTCAGAAAACAAAGAAAAAAAAAAAATAATTCACACAATGGAGCAAAGAGCTGAACAGAGACTTCACAAGTGAGGAATTAGAGATGACTGAGAAACATCTTAAGAAGTGTTCAATGTCGCTAATAATTAAGGAAATGAAAAATTAAAACCACTTTAAGATATCATCTTACTCCAATAAGACTGTCTAGGATCAAGAAAACAAATGATACCAAGTGCTGGAGAGGTTGTGGGGAAAGGGGAACACTCATCCACTGCTGGTGGGAATGTAAACTCATACAACCACTATGGAAAGCAGTGTGGAGAACCCTTGGAACACTTGGAATGAACTTGCCACCTGACCCAGCCATACCACTCCTGAGTATGTATCCACAAGACTCATCTTACCACAGAGATACATGCACAGCCATGTTTATTGCAGCTCTCTTCAAAGTAGCAAGGAGCTGGAACCAATCCAAGTGCCCCTCAACTGAGAAAATGCAGTATATCTACACAATGGACTTCTATGCAGTGGTAAAGAAAGATAACATCATGAACTTTGCAGGTAAATAGTTGGAGCTAGAAAATATCATGCTGAGTGAAGTAACACAGTCCCAGAAAAACAAAAGACAAATGGTATCCCTCATCTGTGGATGGTAGCAACAATTACCTAATTATATGGCAAACTGAGCAACGTCAATGTGATCTGAAAATAACTGTGCTCTTATATTGTAGAATCCCTTAAAAATAAACAAAGAAAAAAATAAAAAATTAAAATGTTTTTATTAGTTTGATTTTGTTTTAAGAACATGACAAAGAAACCTCTCTCATGAAATCCTCCTCTACATCTCCTGATGTCTAAAGTCCTAGAATCCTGTCAAATCCTGCTGATAAACTCTAGTCTACCTCAGCCTTGAGTAATTGCTAAGTAGATTTTTCAGGAAACCCAAACATTGTAGCTCAGATAATGGGCTTTGTGAAAACCATATGGACTTATATTGGTGGCTCATGAAATTGCTAGGAAGTTTTCTCAAGCAGACTTAGAAAATGGGAAGGAAAGAAGAAATTGACAGACTCTATGGCCAAGGTCATTCCAGAGGATGTTGGCTTGATCTTCCTCCCCTCAGTGAGTGTAGCTGCCATAACCACTGAACCATCATGGGCAGCTACTATTTCTCACCAGGCAGCTTCCATCTTGACATTCCTGATCTGGTTTGTCATGTCCTTTGCAGAGGGAGAAAGAGAGAGAGAGAGAGAGAGAGAGAGAGAGAGAGAGAGAGAGAGAGAGAGAGAGAGAGAGATTGCCGAGCTGCATTATGGGCCACAGTCTCATAAAATAGAAAGTTCCCCAGAGAAAACTACATAAATTCAGGTAGCCTAGCACTTAAAACAATAAAAAATTAAATAAAATACTGTGCCCACAGCATTTCCATGCCCCCGTCTCTCCTCCTGCGCTGCCCCAAGATCTCCATACCAACTACTGTCCTTATTTTCACCTTCATGATTTAATTCTTCATGTATAAAGTATTCTGAGAATTATTCATATTATCATGTGTTTTAGATTATTGATTCTGATTGCTACATAAAAGTTCAATTTCATATGAATGTATCAAAATTTGTTGCCATTTTGTCCTAGTTCAAATGAGTTCATATCTCTGCCTGTAATACGCATGCACAGATGTTTCTGTTAGACCTGTACCCAGGAACAGAAGTGAACTGTCTAGCATATTTTTGCTACAAATTTTTACTAAAAAATAACACCCTAGATGTATACATTTTATCAGATTATATTACAACACAAAAATAAAAAGGAAAAGGAAGTGCAAAAACACCAGTAAATATGGTAAGGTGTGATAATTCACACCTTATTTTTTTTTTGTTAAACCTTGAGTTACAGAATAAAGACAAACACCATGGAGTGAGTTGGAATAATGCTCTGTCCCTTTGTACCTTGTCAGCCCCTCGCCCTGCCTTTCCTTACCTCAATTTTTCTGTACTATCCTTTTCCAACTTCAAGAGCTAGATCTTCGTGTCAATTATACCCCCTCCTACCAATGCAGTATTTTTTAGCCCTCACTTTATCTAAACAACTTATTTTAGCCAGACCTCCCCTTTGCAAGGTAGCTCTGGCTGTCTCTGTGAATATACGAATATTTCATCAAGGTCTGGAAATATCTCTATTATTTTACCAGCCAGAATATATTATACTTACTTGTATATCTGTGAAGTCTTTGAGGACAGCAACTGTTTGATTCATTACCACAGTTCCAGAACTTAGCAGAAAACTAGCATAAAGCATATAGCCAATAAATATTCATTGTATAAATGAATCAACTTAAATTCAGAAACCTGAGCTTTCGTTCCAGGTCTGCTTCTTATTATCTACTTGAGCTTTGGCAGGTTGCTTATCTTACATGAGCCTCAGTTTTCTTACCTGCCAAAGAAAGATACCATAATATCCACTCAGCAGACTAAAGTTTTTAAGATCAAATGAGACAATGTAATTACCTTATGTATACACCTTATAAATGCATGTATATGCCAATAGATTAAAAATAAGCTTGTTTTTTTCTTCTGCTTTTGTATATTTGAAAATAGTTTGAATAGATACTTGAGTTGGGTTGAATCAGCCTCATAAATCTTAAAATCTTCTTGTGTCTGTGTCAGACGTACTTAAATATATGGTTAAGAGAGTCAGACAGTCAAGTTTTCTGTTTACTGGTAGAGTATAAATTTAGACCATCCCTAACTTAAAATATCTAGACTTTTTCAAGCTGATACTGCTTTATCCAAACCAAGCATTTGGGTCTCATTGTGTGTGGCATACAAGAATATTCGGAAAAAAAATTCAGGATTCATGTAACATGATACTTCGGAAGAGAATCACACTGTGTAAAAAGTCCATTTGTGCCCATACAATACCTGATATGTAATCACAGCCCCAGTTTGCATTTTTGATATACATAAAATACCCATTAAAAGAAATATGCTTCTAACATAAAAGTTATTTTTATTTACTCCATTGGCAGTGTTAACCTTTAAACATTGGAAGTAAACATAACCTCATTTTACTAGGAAAAGACTAACGAATACAGAAGAAAGTCATCAGAGACAAATACAAGGTACTAAATGGAAGAGTAGAAAAAGATCAAAATAGTTCAAATAAAACTAGGGAAATTCAGGCAGGGTTATAAACTGATATAGCTCACCTAGCTGAGGCAGATATTGTTGCAAGTAGATACAGTTTAAAGGGCCTAAGACCCAGGGTTATGAATCCTGGAATTCAGGAGCTGGTTACAGATGGTGAGAGTCTAGCAGAAAGATTCAGGAAGATTCAAGCTCTGTTCTCTTCCACTCACAGTCATGAGGAAATACAGAAGCAACACTGCCAGATTTTTTTTTTTTTATTTTGAGCAAGATTTCATGATTTCCAGTGGCTAAGGAGATGGCTCAGCAGTTAAGACCACCTAATGACCTTGCAAGTGACCAGAGTTTGATTCCCAGGACCTGTCTGTCTCACAACCACCTGTAACTCCAGTTTCAGGGGATTCAAATCCTCTGGCCTCTAAGTTGACCTGCACTCAAGTGCAAATACCCTCACATAGAATTAAAAACAAATATTTTTCTTTTATAAAAGATCTTATGAATTCATATTTTATGGGAATTTTCTAAATTTTAAATATCTCCATTTTCTTAATCTAGGTGGGCCAAGAAAACACAATTTTGAATTAAATCAAGCTCCTTGTCTATTAGTTTGTAAAATGTAGGCCCAGAGACAATGGAACAAAGGATACAATTGAACACAAATCAAGCATCTGCCAACAATGCAGTGATTGTTCAAATAAAAGAATACGTATTGTGATGGCTATTGTGCACAACATTGTTGGTAGTAATAGTTGGCTCATTTAGTTAATGTTTATCATTATAAAAGAATATGTAGAAATTGGAATATGTTGAAGAAATGTTATTTAAAAATAGCACCTCTGGAAAGATTAAGAAGTTTCCTCCACCTCTATGGACAGGCACAGTTGTTTGTTCAGCTTCAGAGAGACCTAAGAATGGTCCTTGGGTTTTGACTTTGAACTTCTGCAGTTGCAGATCCTCCTATGTAAAATTGCTTCCTCTCTGCATGTGTGCTTGTATTTGGGGAGGGAACATGTAGGCACACATGCATGCATATCATACACGTAAAAAATGGCCTGGGATATATATGTTTCTGGAAATAAATTTGTTTGGGTTGGAACATTTGCATGATCTCTATGACTATTGAACATAGCCCATTATTTTAGTAAAAGTATACAACAGGCTAACTTTTGAGGTTCCATAGTTTCTGGGCCTAAACTCTCTTGGGAAGCTGAACACGGGTAAAAAGGAGTGAAGAAATCTGCACAGGAGATCTGGGAGCCCACTGAGAAGGAAGATGTCACTGACAAAGCTGCCTTTTCTTCCTTTTAAAGTTGAACACTGTGGGATGTCTCTGATCTTTAATGAGATTAATTCATAGGAAAATATATCAGCTAATTCTTCCTTTTCTTCCTACCTACATCCTACGAAAATCTTCAAACTACTTTTGGATGAAATTGGTTCAAACAATGCAAAAAAAAAAAAAACCCTGCATTTTCTGCCTTATTCTAAGGGATACGAAGAAACTTAAGATTTTAATTTTCCACTTTAATATTTTTTACTTATTTTTATTTTTGAGAACTTCATACATGAGCCTGTATTTAGATCATGTGCTCCCTCCCTACCGTCTGTGACTCTTCCCATTCCCCAGACTCCCTCTCAGTTTTGTGACCTCTTCTTTGATTATTATCTTTACATATGTACATACATATATGCACATGTCTTTGCACATGTGTTTGTACATGTATACTCTACTGAGTCCATTTAGTTGAGCTTGTGTGGACGTGTGTTTGGAGCTGACCACTTAGATCATGCATCAAGGAGCTCGTCCCTAAAAATCCTTCTCCCTCAGCAACCATTAATTGCATGTAGCTCCTCACCTAGAGGAAGGAAATTTCCCCTATCCACACTGACAAGTCTACTGTTAATTTTTGAAATAAAACTGGTGTTTAGAATTGAATGTCTGTCCTCAGTGGGAATGGATTCATGGAAAGTAGTGAGGTATCCATATTCTACCGCACACGACTGATCTAATTTTCAGAGGATGTGTTGACATGTTCTAATTGAAACTTCTCATTGAACGGCTTGAACAAATGCCTAGCTTTTAGTCACCAAGGCAATGCTTCGTAAATACAAAAGATTCAGTCTATAGCTTGCATCTGTTAGGACACCTTCTATAGGATCCAAAGATCAAGGCTATTGCAAACTACTCTAAATTATAAGAAAGTGACTCAAGAAATAGATTTTGCATATGAAGAAGGAGTCTAAGAATCCAACTGGCACTGTGAGTTAACCTGATGTGGAGAGCAGGTGTGGCGACAGTCCTAAGAAGGCACCCGAGACTTTAGCAAAGTTTTATGACTAACACCTGAGTCTTATGATTAACACCTGATTCCCTCCTACCTCAAAGTAAAGCCACGCTCACCGTTTGAGCTGTGCAGGTGCACCCTGTATACAAGATCAGGCCAGATGATACCAATAGACTAAGGCCACGCAACCTGGGCTGGGAAGGTGGATAAATAGAGGGACTTTCTAGATAGAGGGACTCTCTCTCCTTTCTAGTCTTAGGAGAGAAGCTTGCTTGCCTGAGGAAGGAGAAGGCTTGGAGAAGGGAGGAGGCTTGGAGAAGGGAGAAGGCTTAGAGGGAAAGACCTGAGGCTTAGAGAGAGAAGCTTGGAGAAGGAGAAAAGATGTGATAAACCGTTCTGACAAGACCTGCCTGCCTGAATAATAAACCACTTTGAGAAGAACGAGCAAGAGGTGCTTTGTTGCTGCGGCTTCATACAAGTGTTTCCTACAAGTGTGCAAATGTTTCATACAACCTGACAGTAAGGAAACTAGAAACCATCCAAAAGTTCTCAGACAGAGGCAATAGATGGCATTTCCGGAGGAAGCTGGAGAACTTGGGGCCATGAGAGCTGGACACTCTGTCTTAAAACTAAGTTGGAAAGTGATGCAGAAAATACTTGATATCAACACCCACACAACACATGCACTGCAGACACAAAAAAGGGAAGAAAAGCATGAAATGGTAATCTTATGCATGTTTAAATCTTCCAAAGAATTTTACATGCTGTTTAAGAATATAAATTTAAGTAAAATTTATAAAGATCCATAATTGTATATATGTATGCATATTGATATGTATGTGTATTTATAATGTGTACAGTATATTAGATATATACATATATACTGTATATTATATATACACATAACCACCAAGTGTAAAATAATCAACAAGTGTAAGATGTTGATAGCTTTGGGTCAAAGAGCATGCTGTCAAGACTCTCTCACATCAATCTTAACTGCATTAGTAATGTATCATATTTGAACTGTGCTGCCTTCATGTATGATCACTAACTTATTCCTTATTCTCTATGGATTCTGTGCCTTGTGTGTTACAGTAAATAAATTAATAATGTTAAGTAAACCATACTGCTCTTTGGCTCTGTAATAAAGGTTCTCCTGGCACATCTATTCTGCAAAAATCTGTGCAGTCTTCCTGTGCCAGTTTTCAGTCTGTTCACTGTTCTGTTCAATACATGTAAGACATCCCTCCTTTTACCTTTCCTCCCAGAAATTTATCGTTACTAGTTAATCATATTTGCCAAGCAGGTGGAGAGCTACTATAAGACATGGGACTTGCCAAGAAGGCTCTTCTTTGCCTGAATATCCTGATTTCCAGCCAGTTATAGTGCATGAAGCTTTTGCTGATCAGAACTGCATTATAGTAACTTGAGGATAACCCTCTAGTTCCCAGGTCTATCTCTCTGTCCTCTCATGCCTAGAATATCTTCTAATGCTTCCCAAAGTACCAGTACTTCACCTTAACCTTAATTTAGTGTAAAATAGAATGGCCAAAATTAACTGTTTCCAATGTGTTTCCTTCATCTATCTTATTCTTAGACTTTGGGTTCTCTCACTCCTTCAAACACTGTCTCTGATTTCATACAACAACCTTGCCCTTTCTCTTTAGTAGAATGAAAAACTGTTTCATATAGCATGACCCTGACCTATCTTTGTTATTTCCAACATGCCCAGATTTTTTTCATTCCGACATGTTTGCAATCTGGGCGACATTGTATACTGACAGGGAGATTTATTGCCAGGAGCTCCCCAGTGGAGTCAGTGGCAGGAGATAAAATTTGGTCACAATTCACATGTGTTTGAAATGAACATTCCAAGAGAAAATGATTAATTTCTCTTTAAAACCCAAAGGATAAAATGCAAAACCCACAGCTATCAGTACTTCTATGCTTACCCTGTCTCTTCCTTGTCCATTTGTGTTCAATTTTTACATTTTTCTCATTTTTGTTGTTTTTTTATAAATATAAACCCTCAGGTTATGTTTCTCAGCATTCAAAAAGTTTCATGAATGTGTAAAATATTTTATTCAATTTCTCATGCCCCAGCAAATAATGATAGGGTAAAAAGAAAAGGTAGAACAGAAGAATAGACATGAAATAGAAGTGGTAGAGAGTGATGTAAACCACTCACTCCAATATCTTCATTTTGCAAACCTGGTAGCTGAAGCCTGGAAAGATTAATATTTCCTCCACAGTTACTAGTGTGGGGCTGCTGAAGAGGCAGATGATCAGAGCCTGTTCAGGTTCACGAATCTCCAAGTTAGGATAGGATGGTCCAGAACTTCACTGCTGGTTTTCAGGAATTTAACTTAAAACTTTGATCAATGTTAAAATGTTTGCACTTTCTCCCTTTGTCCAAAAATTTCTTGGAACGATTAATATTCCAACTTCTGGTTCCCTATTCCATACCAGAAACAATGTAACTATAGATAAAGAAGGAAAAGAATAATTTATACAATTATTCTATCCATCAGAATATCAACTGGAAAAAATAAATGTCAGATCAGCTAAATGTCTGAACTACAGTTGTATTAAAATATATGTACATAGTTTTGATTTATAGAGTAAGAAATATCAAATGGTCAGTTAATAGAGCATATAGCAAATATAATATATATTTTATGTGCTAACTAACAAATAATACTCATCTGTTGTTTTAGTATTTATAAATTATTAGGTAAAAATATTTTCTAACCCTTTTGACATGAAATAGCTCCAAACATGAACTGCCAAACCATTAGAACAAAGATTTAAAAGAAAAAAATGCACTTCCATTCAGCTCTCTTCTAGGCACAGTTCTAATTGCTAAGAATATAAAGTAAATAACATCCAGTTCCTATCATAGACATTTGTTTATTTTAGTGCACTGTCACTATAAGTAAGTGAACTCCATTTGTAGGTAAAACTGATAAATTCCTTATAATGCCTGCTATAGAAAGAAATTCAATTTTCTAAAATTAATGTCTGAGTAAGACAGATTTCATTTTAATTCTATTATGTATTAGTTTCTTTAAACTAATCCTCTATCTATCTATCTATCTATCTATCTATCTATCTACATCAGTTTGAGCTTTCTTGTTGATGATATAGTCCATTTTGGAATATCTTTATTCATTAAGTTCCCTGCTAAGATAAATTGAATTACAGCTACTGTGACCTTTTGATTATTGAATATTGTCTATGGATTAAAATGGGAAACTATTAAAAACAATATTCATATTCCAGGAACTCTTTCCCTGCATTGCACCACATAGAAACATAACCCTTTATACATCTCATCTTCCAAACCCTTATAATTTCTCTTGTCACAAAATGCCTCATGAGTACTAATCAAAAGGTTTCACTTTCATCATGTAAAAGTGCCAATGGGAACTTGATCCCTTCCACTCTTTCACTGAGGATCAACTCCTGAGTAGTCTGAGGAGCAGTCAGAGTCTTTGTCCCTATTGCTTTGATGGTATATGCTGTCCCTGTTTTTATGTCCATGTACATCAGGGATTCTGACTTTGGCCTAGTCTCACCTACATTTATAAGATAAATATGACTCTGAACGTAACTCCATATCAAGATGTGTGCAAACGGTACCTACCTACACTACACTGAGAAAAGCTTTCCATTAAAAATTCTAAGCTCTAATACTGGAAGCTTCTGAGGTGTTGCTACACATGGACTTCTGGGAAGACCACCTACTAATGGACCTGTCAGGTTTCACCCCAATAATCAGTATAGCTTAGACTCAAGCTTGAACCTGTGACAAACATGCATTAAATTAGGATATATACGCTATTCATTCTAATTTTTCCTAAAGCTACCACAGTACCTCATAGAAAAAAAATGACCATACTTTCCAAATATGGAATATCTCCCTATCTTTTTACTCATTCTCCCAGAAACTCTGTGTAGATAATCTGATCATGTCTATTTTATAGATGAGTCAATGGAGCCATGACAGTGGTGATTGATGTGCTCAAGATCACAAGGATAAGATGTACTGGGCTGGGCTTGACACCTGCAGAAACTTCAGGATTAATTACACTATGCCATGCTTTCCTCCTACTACATAGAGATATTCCAGACATGTTTTGAAGAAAGGACTGTAATAACTTTCTCTTTTCAACAGCACATTTAATTCTTGATTCTTCTTTAGGAACATAGATTAGATACAGTAGACATACACATACACAAAGATATAACAATTTATTTAAAGACAACTTATGATGTTCCTTGGCTATCACAGAATTCTGCCACTGCTGTCCTTAAAGTCCTTAAAGAGATGCTAGGCATTTGGTACTCATGTGGTCCTTAGGAGTTACTAGACACTGTAACTGTAACTGCTGTATCTAGGAATCTTTAAATTATTTTTTTTAAATATCAATTTGTTTGACCACATTGCTAACTGTTTACGACAATTTCTTTCTTTCATTCTTCCTTGCATGCCTATTTCCCCCAGGACATTTAAACTATTGATCAATCCCAGAAGGGAATAGCCCTTCTATACAACAATCTATATTGTTCCCTTTCTGTTGCTGTGATAAAACCACCATGACCAAGGGAACTTATAAAAGGAAGAGTTTATTTGAGTTTAAGATTGACGGTTCCAGGGAATTAGAGTCCATTGTGGCAGGAGGCGTGGAGGCTGGAACTGGAGCAAAGCCAAGGTTCACATCTGGCAATGAGCACAGGAAATCAAGAGACAGAGAGACTGGAGACCGCAAGGCTTGTTAAACTCACTAAGCCCGCCCCCAATGACATACTTCCTCCAGCCTGGCCACACCTTCTAAGACCTCCAAGAGCAGTGCCACCAACTGCAGACAAAAATGTCTGAATACTTAAAGCCTATGGGGGACACTCATTCAAACCACCACAACAACTTAATGTGTCCAGTCATTGGGAGGCTTTGCTTTAAAATGTTAATAGCTATAAAAGACAATGCTTAATACAAATGAACTAATCTTTAGTAATGGAATTTTAAGAATTTTTGAGATCTTGATAGGACTATAATATCTTTAATATCCTTTATTACACCAAGAGTAATAACACTAAATACCTCTCTGCATAAGAAATAGCATCCCTTTTTATTACAGATAAAAAAAGTCATAATTTACATAGCTAGTAAGGAGAACAACTGAGGTGAATTTCCAACTCTTCTGACTCTTTCCTGTTGTTTTATTGCCTTGCTGACCTCTATGTGTAAATTGAGTTCTTTGGTCAATTCTTAGGAACCATCTAATTAACCTGAATAACCATTTTGAGTTAAGATAAAAATAATTTAATGGCAATTATTGTATCTTCTCTTTCACACTGGTCTTCTATTAATTAACCTCAGAGAAGTGATTTGATGCTGCAGAAGGAAGGCTTATTTGAGAGAATTTCCAAATGGTACTGGGAAGTCTCTGACTATGAATGAACTCAGGTCTGTACTGGGAATTTGTCAGAGCAGTGGAAACCTACCTCAATGCAGAATGGCATTAGAAACTCATTTGCATTAAAACCTCCCTTGTCTCATGCTGTGTTAGTTTTGTTTTGTTTTAGCTTGACCTTCCCTTCATTTCCTTAGGTACAAAAGGAAGGTGTCAGAATAGACTAAAATAGCCTTAAACCTTCAAACTCAACAGAACTGGCTAGGGCATCAGCTTCCAACTACCCAGACCTGTTTTGGTGTTCTCTCCCAGAAACCCCATATTGACAGCTCTCATGTGACTACTGGACACACATACCTTTACTTGCTAGTTGTAAACTTTGGAAAATATCATCATCTTGGGAAAATAAAATCAACCTTAGCATTTCAAAGTAAATTCAGATTATTGGAGCATTCTTTTTACTAGGACAACTAGAAAAAGATAATAAAAATGTATATAATATTATAATATCAGAAACTTCACTTAATCTTTCATATTACTTATTAAATAAGATATCTTAATAAGATGTTATCACACTGCTGTATCTTAGATCACTTGAGGTTATATTAAGTCTATCTTTATATCCCTGTCCAAGGCTATTCTCATACATATGACATATTGGCCTTTTAAAAAATGATTCAAGGTCTTTGTGGGTGGGCTCCTGAAGTACAGGAGCCCGGAAATTGCTCCAGACAGGTAGATTTTAGGGTAGATTGACTCCTGGGTTGCTGGAAAAGGGTCTCAACTCTGAACCCTTGTACGGGGTGGCTGTCTGGGCGGGACCGTCCATTGCCTTTGCAGCTGGTGCCGGGCGGGTTTGATTTGGTGCCTTTGTGTCTGTGTGTGGTATGCTTCTGAAGCACAGGAGCCCGGAAGTCACTCCAGACAGGTACCAGAGCAGGAGGGCTAAGTCAGGCATACCCACCCCCCCAACTAGAATTGATGAGAGAGAGTATCCAAGTGGAATTTTTGGAGAACCTTCAGAACAGGAAGCAAAGAGTGACTTAGACTTCCAATATCCAATGCATAAACAAAATTGAAAGCCTGAAACCTAGACAAGTCAATACTCCATAAAGAAGGAGGAGGAAAGAAAAAAAAAAAAGCATAGGAAGGAGGCAGGCAAAACCACCCTTAACATAGTGAAAAGACATTTGTGATTTGAATCACAAAAGGGAAACCCACATGCCAGGGACACGACAAAGGGACAGCATGGGAAAGGTGCAGGTTAATGCTGCACCAGGCTCTACCAAACCTGTAGGAGATAGCTACAATGGGATCCCCCTGGAGGTGAGCCAAGAAACAGATCTTAGAGGAATAATTACAGACCTATGCAGAGAAATTAAAGAAAATAAAGAAGAAGACAGAGAACTAAGGAGAGAGAATGAAAAACTCCAAAAGGACCTAGAGGGATACAATGACAAACTTCAGAAAGAACTAAAGGAACAGGTTGACAAACTCCAGAAAGAACTAGAGGGAGAAAAAACAAACTCCAAAAGGAAGTAGAAACACTGAAAAAGGAAGCCAACCAACGAAGTAAAGAGAAACAAGAAGAGACTGAGAAGCTCAAAAAGGAAATGGAAATACTAAAGAAATCACAGGATGAAATGAAAAAGGAAATAGAACACTCATCCAATCAAGAAGAAAGGAAAGGAAAAAGCCTCAGAAGTAGAATGGAGGAAGCAGAACAAAGAATATCAGATCTAGAAAATAACATAAAGCAACTAAAAAGCTCAAATAAAGAATATGAAAAAATTTAAAATACACAAAAGTGGAACAACCAGGAAATATGGGACACTATGAAAATAATCAAACCTCCACATCATAGGAATAGAGGAAGGAGAATATCAAGAGAATGGTATTGATCAGATCTTCAACAGAATAATAGATGAAAATTTCCCCAAACTAAAAATAGACAAACCCATACAAATACAAGAAGCACATAGGACCCCAAATAGACAAGATCAGAAAAGAAACACCCCACGTCATATCATAGTTAAAATGCTAGATGCCCAAAACAAAGACAAAATTCTGAGGGCTACAAAAGAAAAACAAGTCACATACAAAGGGAAACCCATCAGAATTACAACTGACTTCTCGGTGCAAACCATGAAAGCAAGAAGAACATGGAGCAAAGCATTCCCAGTGTTAAAGGACTATGGATGCCAACCCAGAATACTTTACCCAGCAAAAATGTCGACTATAGTTGAAGGAGAGAGAAAAATCTTCCATGACATAAACAAGATGATGGAATACATGTCTGGAAAACCAACTCTTCATAAAATACTTGAAGCAATTCAAAGGGCAGAAGAGAGGAGCAACAATCCTCAAACACCTAGGAAAAGAAACTAATAAAAACATAACCATAGGAGCAAAATCAGAGGCTAGAAGTCCAAATGGATAATAAAGTGAAAGGAAGCAACATCCATCTTTCAATTATAACCTTAAATATTAATGGGCTAAACTCCCCAATCAAAAGGCATAGACTGGGAGAATGGATTAGGAAACAAAACCCATCTATATGCTGTCTACAAGAAACCCATCTCAATTTCAAGGATAGGCACCAACTTAAGGTGAAGGGATGGAAGAAAGTATTCCAAGCAAATGGTACCAAAAAGAAAGCGGGTGTGGCTATTCTAATATCAGACAAAATAGACTTCAAAGCAAAAGAAATCAAAAGAGACAAAGAGGGCCATTACATCTTTATTAAAGGAACAATTGACGATGAAGATTTCACAATCATAAATATATATGCACCAAACATCAGTGCACCAAACTTTATAAAGACAATTCTTCAGGATCTCAAGGCACAGATTAACCCCAGCACACTAATACTAGGGGACTTCAATACCCCATTAAGTCCTCTAGACAGATCAACAGGACAAAGGATAAACAGAGAGACATCTGAACTAAATGACACAATACACCAAATGGACCTCACAGACATCTACCGAATATTTCACCCAAACACCAGAGAATACACTTTCTACTCAGCACCTCATGGAACATTCTCCAAAATAGACCATATACTGGGACACAGGGAAAAACTCAACAAATATAAAAAGATTGAAATAATCTCATGCATTCTATCAGACCACAGTGCAATAAAACTCAATATCAACACCAGAATAAACCCTACAACCTACAGGAACACATGGAGACTAAACAACACTCTCCTGAATAATGAGTGGGTCAAGGAAGAAATAAAGAAAGAAATAAAAACATTCCTGGAACTGAATGACAATGATAAAACAACACAGCAAAATCTATGGGACACTTTAAAAGCAGTCCTAAGAGGGAAGTTTATAGCTCTAAGTGCCTACATTAAAAAAACAGAAAGAGCACAAGTGAATGATCTAACACTGCAGCTAAAAATACTTGAGAGACAACAACAAATGAACCCTAAATGCAGCAGACAAGAAGAAATAACAAAAATCAGAGCAGAGATCAATGAAATAGAAACAAAGAAAACAATACAAAAAAAAAAAAATCAATGAATCCAAAAGTTGTTTCTTTGACAGAATAAACAAGATAGAAAGATTTCTAGCCCAGTTAACCAAAAGAAAGAAGGAACAAATCCAAATCAATAGAATCTGTGATGAAAGGGGAAATATCACAGCAGACAATGAAAAGATCCAGACAATCATACAGGAATACGTCATTACCTATACTTTACCAAGTTTGAAAACCTAGAAGAAATGGATGAATATCTGAAATCCTGGGAATCACCAAAGCTCAAGAAAGAAGAGATCAACAGCTTAAATAGACGAAAAAAACATGAAGAAATTGAAGGTGTAATAAGTAGCCTCCCAACCAAAAAATGCCCAGGCCCAGATGGTTTCACAGCAGAATTCTATAAAATGTAACAAAAAGACTTAGAACCATTACTACTCAAGTTGTTTAGAAGAATAAAAACAGACGGAGTTCTCCCAGATTCCTTCTATGAAGCCAGCATCATGCTGTTACCAAAACCAGGTAAAGATACAACCAAAAAGGAGAACTATAGACCCATCTCCCTAATGAACAGAGATGCCAAAATTCTAAACAGGATACTGGCAAATTGCATACAGACCCATATCAAGAAGATCATCTATCATGACCAAGTTAGATTCATACCAGAGATGCAGGGATGGTTCAACATATGAAAATCAATAAATATCATCAAGCATATAAATGGAATGAAAGACAAAAACCACACCATCATCTCAATTGATGCAGAGAAAGCCTTTGACAAAATCCAACAACCCTTCATGTTAAAGTCCTAGAGGGAATTGGACTGGAGGGATCATTCCTCAATATAATCAAAGCCATGTAGAGGAAGCCCACAGCCAATATCATCCTAAATGGGGAAATGACAGAAGCATTCCTGTTAAACATAGGAAATCAGCAAGGGTGCCCCCTGTCACCACTCCTTTTCAATATAGTGCTTGAAACCCTTGCTAGGGCAATAAGGCAAGAAAAGGAAATTAAAGGAATTCTAATTGGAAAAGAGGAAGTCAATCTGTCCCTATTTGCTGATGATATGATTGTGTCCCTAAGGGATGCTAAGAACTCCACCGGAAAACTCCTAGAAATGATTAAGTACTTCAGTAAAGTGTCAGTATACAAAATAAATCTGGAAAAATCAGTAGCCTTTCTTTACACCAACAACAAGCAACTGGAGAATAAATTCAAGGAGACTTTCCCACTCACAATATCCTCAAAAACAATAAAATACCTAGGAACAAACTTAACCAAAGACACCAAGTATCTCTACAACAAAAGTTTTAAACCCCCGAAGAAGGAAATTGAGGAAGACATCAGAAGATGGACAAACCTCCCACACTCATGGATTGGGAAAATTAACATTGTAAAAATGTCCATTCTACACAAACTCATGTACAGATTTAATGCAATTCCAATCAAAATCGCCAAGAGCTTCTTCACAGGCTTGGAAAAAAATCCTCAATTTAATTTGGAAAAACAAAAGACCCCAAATAGCCAAAGCAAACCTGAGCAAAAAGAGCAATACAGGGGGGAATCTCTATACCAGATATCAAACTATACTACAGGGCTATAGTCATAAAAACAGCTTGGTACTGGCACAAAAACAGAACAGCTGACCAATGGAATAAAACTGAAGATTCAAACCTGAGTACATACAATTTCAGCCACCTCATATTTGACAAAGGGGCCAAGAAGACGCAATGGAGGAAAGACAGCAACTTCAGTAAGTGGTGTTGGGAAAACTGGATCACCACCTGTAGAAGGATGAAAATAAACCCCTACCTCTTGCCCTGTACAAAAGTCAATTCCAGATGGATCAAAACCTCAACGTGAAACCCAAAACTCTGTAGGTGATAGAAGAAAAACTTGGCAGCAGACTACAAGACATAGGCATAGGAAAAAATTCCTAAATCAGACAGCAGCTGCACAAGAAATAAGATCGACAATTGACAAATGGGACCTCATTAAACTCAAAAGCTTCTGTACATGAAAAGAAACAATCAAGGAAGTGAAAAGAAAACCCACAGAGAGGGAGGCAACCTTCACTGCAGATACATCTGACAAAGCATTAATTTACAGAGTATACAAACTACTCAAAAAACAAAGAAGAGAGAAAACAAATGAATCACTCAAAAGATGGAGCAAAGAACTGAATAGAGACTTCACAGAGGAGGAATTAGAGATGGCTGAGAAACATCTTAAAAACTGTTCAACGTCACTAATAATTAGGGCAATGCAAATTAAGACCACTCTAAGATATCATCTCACTCCGATAAGACTGGCCAGGATCAAGAAAACAAACGGTATTAAGTGTTGGAGAGGTTGTGGGGAAAGGGGAACACTCATCCATTGCTGGTGGGAATGTAAACTCGTACAGTCACTATGGAAAGCAGTGTGGAGAACCCTTGGAAGACTCAAAATGAGCTTGCCATTTGACCCAGTCATACCACTCCTGGGCATATACCCACAAGACTCATCTTACTGCAGAAATACATGCACAGCTATATTTATTGCAGCTCTGTTCACAATAGCAAAAAGCTGGAACCAACCCAAATGCCCCTCAACTGACGAGTGGATAGAGAAAATGTGGTACATGTACACAATGGAGTTCTATGCAGCAGTAAAGAAAGACAACATCATGAACTTTGCAGGTAAATGGATGGAGCTAGAAGATATCATGTTAAGTGAAGTAACACAGTCCCAGAAAAACAAACGACAAATGGTATCCCTCATATGTGGATGCTAGTACCAATAACCCAGTTATAAATATTTCTTGTGGAGAGGGATGCATATTAAAAGAACAACAACAGAAAGATTGCATCAGAAAACTGACTGAAATGGTGACTCGGGAAGGGTGGGAGGGGTGGGAGAGGGACACGGGTGTATATTCGATTAGTGCATATTTAATTGACGTGAGTTCAACAAGTATCCAGTTTTGCCCAGACTCTGTCTACAGGATACATGGTGTTTTAGGACTTAGTAAAAGTAAATATGTGTATATTGGACAACATTGGTTTAAAGGCTGATAAAAACGGTAATGCATCTGAGTTAATTGGTGATATAAATTGCTCTTGTCCACATTAGCTTTAACTAAGATCTGTATAACAATTACTTTGGGATTGGTATAAACAAATGTTCTCTATAATTTTGCTGTCATATAGTATCACCTGGTAGCAATCTCTTTCACCTATAGGATGATTTAACTCAAAAATAAACTTTGTTTCCCAAGTTAATCACATACAGTAACCCAAAACAGCATGGGTGAACTTGATGAAATCTGTGCCTTGATTCCACCCTATAGGTATGTATAAAACAACTGCTTTTTTGAGACTCATGGGTCAAAAATAAAAACCTTAAATAAAAAAGGGGGATATAGATAGATATGAAAACTTTTTGTCAAAAAACCTTGCAACCCAAATCTTAAAACTAACTATGGGAAAGGATTTGTATGTTCCAACAGGCCAGAGTATCACCAACTTAATGGCTGAGAAAGAAAATGCAGCTTTGCAGTGAGTAGGATGTACCAGAAAGTGCCAGCAGAAGGATTGACTCCTCTGGGCATTGAAGGGAAGAAATGCCTCAGATTGCTGCAGACATCAGGCCCCTCTGTGGATCCTACTAGTAACAACTATTTTTAATGATTCCTAACGAAGCTTACCTTCTAGGTGCCGCAAAGGTTTTAATACAAGAGACTTTCTTAACTCCCCCCCATAGAATAAGGAGAAATAAGATGATGATGAGGTCGTTCTCCAGCTGTAGATTGGAGCCAGCTGTTATAGAGGTATTCTCTTGTAAAATCAGTAAAACTGCCTTCTTTAATTGACTAATGGACATAGAAACTGTGAAAAGGATTATTCTCTATTCAGAACCAAATATAATGCTAAAGTCTCCTTAAGCTATGCACTTAAACAAAATATATTAATACAGGAGAGCTCTGACATCAACAATGGATTATTCTACCAAGGAGATGTTGGCCAGGGGATCCAAGCCCCCCAAAAGGTAAAGGCTTCTTGCCTGTAAACTGGGATACCTGCAAGAAGAGAGACAATAAGGCCCTGCTGTTGAAGACCTGATGTAAGCATGGGAAAGATGAATTGAGACCACACTTGCAAGTGTACAGTTGGTCTCTGGAATACCAGAGAGTGTTACCAAAGGCCACTAAACGAATAAAGCAAATATGGGTCTCCTTGAGTCAAGCAAGACTCCTCCATCAGCACCAGCTACACCTCACCTGCCTGGAAATACTGTGCTGCAGTGGCAGCCATATGTCTGTATATCCCAAATCTAATTGGCTATTAGCTCTCTCCTTGGAGGAATAATCCATGGCTGATGCCACAAGCTTACATCCTCTAGTGGTTAGGAGATGTTATAAGCCACAGTAAGAACCTGTCATATTTTACAGAAAAAAGTAATTCATGGATTAACATACCATCCAAACATCTTTGTCTATACCAAAGTAACCTGCCATAACAATTAGTATTTTTTAAATACCTATATATCTAATTGCTTGTGCTTCATTAGTAGGATTGAAAGGTTATTCCTGGACAAACTGTCAGCACATGAAAGGAAACAGCCAGAACTGACCAGAGGGCAAAATGACAGCTCCAGAGAAAGTAGAGTGTTTTGCTTCTTGTCCACCTGTGCACCTTTTCTAAGCCTAGGGAACAATCTATGGAAGATGGAACATGGTAGAAAGTAAGGGCTGTGATTGGGGTGAATGGTGAAACTACAGCAATATAGACTGGATGCTTATTTGATCCACTTGATTGTACACACAAGCCCCCCCAACTGGATGGTGGGACCCTTGGGCTGTGTGGGTTTAGGCACAACTGCTTGCAAATTGGTTTTACATTAAGGATGCTTGTACTCATAAATTATTACTTATTGTTAAAAAATGAAAAAAATAAAGTAATAGAAGAACAAAAATAAAAAATAAATAAAAAATAAAAAATGATTCCAGTAGAAATGCTTTCAAATTAAGACAATGATTTCTGTTGTGCACATGACATCAAACAAAATGCTTGATTAACATTTTCATTTTTAATCAACTTCTTCAGTCATATTTTCCATCTTTATTCTATCCATATTTTAAATCTTTTAATTATGGTCATCATGAATTTCATGGAGTATTAAAATCCTTGGTTCATGAGAGAAAATTCTCACCTTGTCTTGACTTCTCTCCAGCTTCATGTATCTGCACAAATCTTTTCAAAAATGGAGATGAGCAGCATCAGGAACTGGAGATTGAGAACACATTGGACAGTGCCAAACTACTGACAGATGTTGTACTTGGCCTCTTTCCCAGGGCCAGTTATTTGCATGAGAGATAAAGACCCTGATCCATTCATGTATAATGATTTTACTCTGCTAGGCCTTTGAAGATGAATGCTCTTTTATAACCATTTGACCTTCAATCTGATTTTGCCTTCAGAAACCAACTGCATCTGCATCCATTTCTTCAACACTGAATGTTGGTCTTCATCTACAACTGTGTTTTCTCACTGCCAGTGTCCAGTAAATCTCATTATTGTGGCATCAAAAAAGTACTTAAGAGGACAAGTATGAAGTCAAATCAGCCATCTCTGACTCTGACTTTGCAAGATCTGTGATCTTTAGCAGATTATTTGATCTCTTAAGCATACTCAAATACATCATTTTTACAACTTCTAATGACTTCACAAACTGAATATGATGAATTTGCATTATTGTTTGTCACTTTTATTTTGGAGAATTTCCCTGGTTTCTTTCATATTTTAAGTAAAAACTTTTCCAATGAACTATATGCTTATAGCCCTTTTTATTATATTTGGAGAAATAATCACTCTTAGACCCTTTGTCTCAGCTTACTGGGTAGCTAGGATAACATGTATGAGTCACCATAACAAATCATTCCAGGAGTGGTCAGATAACTAAAAAGAGAATAAATATAATAAATATAACTAAAAAGAGAATAAATAGGAATTCAGGGACTGGAAAGAAAAGTCAGTGGTTAAGCAGTCCTCATATTCTTCCAGAGGACCTGAATTTAGTCCACAGTACTTACTGTGGACATGTCACAACCAGCTGTACCTCCAGCTCCAGGGCATCCAACATCCTCTTTAGGCCTCCTTGGAACCTGCACACACGTGGCATGCATTCACAGTCCATAAATTAAATCATCAAAACAAAAGAATGAGTGAAAGTAGCTGTTGTGTTTCTGTAATGATTCAGTCTTTTTTATTTTTATTTTTATTTTATTTTTTTGTAATTATTCAGTATTAAACTAATATAGCATAAAAAGAAAAAAAAATGCCAAATATAATAGGAACTGGCTGCCCCGCTTTCCATAGCTGCTACTTCCTACTGTATTTTTAATTAAAACTTAAAGTAAATAAAATCTCACATAAAAGGTACAGATGGGTTGGATGGGCTTTCACACTCTCTCAAAAATATTCTCCTCCTTGGTTAGCTGTAATGGTGCTCATGGACAGGGGATAATGATTGTAGAAACTGACTTTCCTGCCATCTTACTGGAATCCTGGAAAATTTTCATGACAATACATTCTAGGGCTGTGGATATATTTCAGTGGTAGAGCATTTGCCTAGATGTCATAAATAGATGTAGCAGCTGGACTTAGTGTTATAAAATTATAATATCAGAGATGTGGGAGGCCAAGTCATCAGGATGACCTGATTCAATGAGTTAGAAGCCAGGATGGGCAGCATAAAAGGACCCTTATCATGAAAGAAAAAAAGTAACAGAAAATTAGTTCGGCATAATTAATATATAGTTATAAGCTTTATTATCAATACTATCATAAATATAAGATGTTAACATTTCACAGTACTTATAGAATATGTAATATTCTTTTTTTTTTAATTTTTTTTTTAATTTATTTTTGTATGTGTATGAATGTACTGTCTGCATGCAGGTCTGTGCACCCGTGTCGTGCAATGCCGCGGAGGTCAGAAGAGGGTCTCGGATTCCCCTGGAACTAGAGTTCTCCTGGAATTGGAGTTACAGACGGTTCTTAGCCGCCATGTGGGTGCTGGGGATCGAACCCGGGTCCTCTGTAAGAGCGTCGGCGCTCTTAACCGCTAGGCTATCTCTCCAGCCCCAGAATATGTAATATTCTTATAGAATAATTAATATTAGTATAATTATAGAATATGTAGAATAATGTATTATTGAGATTCTACCATAATTTTAGCATATGTGAGATGAAAAAGAAAAACAGCAAATCTCTATAAAGTCAGAAGTCATATATCTTTCTGCATTTTTTAATTATTATTATTATTCATATTATTTTGTACAAAGATTTTTTTTTTTTTTATAAATTTTTTTTTATTCAAATTTAGACCAATTTCCCATCCATGCCCCTCCCCCAATCAGAGTCATGCATTCTGCCAAACATGCTTTCCATCTCTTAGTCTTTCTCAATATTTTCCATGGGGAAGTTGACTGTTTTGAGCAGAAGTTCACTGTTTCAGTCAGTTCTTTGATGCAGTATTTTCTGTTGTTGTTGTTGTTTCCAAAATGCATTATGCCCAACTGCTTTGTACAGAAGCTCAGGGGGCCCTACACAAGAAATACTTACAACTGGGTAATTGGCACTAGCATCCACAGATGAGGGATACCATTCGTCGTTTGTTTTTCTGGGACTGTGTTACTTCACTCAGCATGATGTCCTCTAGCTCCAGCCATTTTCCTGCAAAGCTCGTGATGTCGTCTTTCTTTACTGCTGCATAGAACTCCATTGTGTAGATGTACCACATTTTCTCTATCCACTCGTCAGTTGAGGGGCATTTAGGTTGGTTCCAGCTCCTTGCTATTGTGAAGAGAGCTGCAATAAACATGGCCGTGCATGTATCTCTGTGGTGGCGTAAGTCTTGAGGGTACATGCCCAGGAGTGGTATGGCTGGGTCGGGTGGCAAGTTCATTCCAAGTCTTCCAAGGGTTCTCCACACTGCTTTCCATAGTGGCTGTACGAGTTTACATTCCCACCAGCAGTGGATGAGTGTTCCCCTTTCCCCACAACCTCTCCAGCACTTGGTGTCATTTGTTTTCTTGATCCTAGCCAGTCTTATTGGAGTAAGATGATATCTTAGAGTGGTCTTGATTTGCATTTCCTTAATGATTAATAATGTTGAACACTTCTTAAGATGTCTCTCAGCCATCTCTAATTCCTCACTTGTGAAGTTTCTGTTCAGCTCTTTCCTCCATCTATTGAGTAGATCATTTGTTTTCTTTCTTCTTTGTTTTTTGAGTAGTTTATATAGTCTGGAAATCAATGCTTTGTCAGATGTTTCTGTGGTGAAGGTTTCCTCCCACTCTGTGGGTTTTTCTCTTCACTTCCTTGATTGTTTCTTTTGATGTACAGATGCTTTTGAGTTTAATGAGGTCCCATTTGTCAATTGTCGACCTTAATTCTTGTGCAGCTGCTCTCTGATATAGGAAGTCTTTTCCTACGCCTATGTCTTATAGTCTGCTGCCAACTTTTTCTTCTATCATTTTCAGAGTTTGGGGTTTCATGTTGAGGTCTTTAATCCATCTGGAGTTGACTTTTGTACACGGCAAGAGGTAGGGGTTTAATTTCATTCGTCTACAAGTGGTGATCCAGTTTTGCCAACACCACTTGCTGAAGATGTTGTCTTTCCTCCATTTTGTCTTCTTGGCCCCCTTGTCAAATATGAGATGGCTGAAATTGTATGTGCTCAAGTTTGAATCTTCGGTTTTGTTCCATTTATCAACAGGTCTGTTTTTGTGGCAGTACCAGGCTGTTTTTATGACTATAGCCGTGTAGTATAGTTTGAAGTCTGGTATAGAGATCCTCCCTGTATTGCTCTTTTCACTCAGGGTTGTTTTGGCTATTTAGGGTCTTTTGTTTTTCCAGATGAAATTAAGGACTTTTTTTTCCAAACCTGTGAAGAAACTCTTGGGGATTTTAATTGGGATTGCATTAAATCTATACAAGAGTTTGGGTAGAATGGACATTTTTACTATATTAATTTTCCCAATCCATGAGCATGGGAGGTTTTTTTCCATCTTCTGATATCTTCTTCAATTTCTTTCTTTAAGGGTTTAAAATTTTGTTTTCTTTGGTGTCTTTGGTTAGGTTTGTTCCTAGGTATTTTATTGTTTTTGAGTCTATTGTGAGTGGGAAGTTCTCCTCGAATTCTTTCCTCAGTTGCTTGTTGTTGGTATAATGAAAGGCTACTGATTTTTCTAGGTTAATTTTGTAACCTGCCACTTTACTGAAGTACTTAATCATTTCTAGGAATTTTCTGGTGGAGTTCTTAGCATACCTCAAGTAAACAACCATATCATCAGCAAATAGGGATAGCTTGACTTCCTCTTTTCCAATTAGAACTCCATTAATTTCCTTGCCTTGCCTTATTGCCCTGGCAAGTGTTTCAAGCACTATATTGAAGAGGAGTGGTGACAGGGGGCAGCCTTGCTGAGTTCCTACCTTTAAAGGGAATGGCTCTGTGGTTTCCCCATTTAAGATAATATTGGCTGTGGGTTTCCTGTATATGGCTTTGATTACATTGAGGAATGATCCCTCCAATCCAATTCCCTCTAGGACTTTAAGAATGAAGGGATGCTGGATTTTGTCAAAGGCTTTTTCCCCATCAATTGAGATGATCATGTGGTTTTTGTGTTTCAGTCCATTTATATGCTTGATGATATTTATTGATTTTCATATGTTGAACCATCCTTGCATCTCTGGTATGAACTTGGTCATGATGGATGATCTTCTTGATGTGGGTCTGTATGAGATTTGCCAGTATCCTGATTAGAATTTTGGCATCTGTGTACATTACGGAGATGGGTCTATAGTTCTCCTTTTTGGTTGTATCTTTACCTGGTTTTGGTAATTCCTTCTATGAAGTCAGCATGATGCTGACTTCATAGAAGGAATTCGGGAGGATCCCCTCTGTTTGTATCCTTCTAAACAATTTCAGTAATAATGGTTGTAAGTCTTTTTGAAATGTTTTATAGAATTCTGCTGTGAAACTGCCTGGGCCTGGGTTTCTTTTAGTTGGGAGGTTTCTTATTACATCTTCAAATTCTTCATTTATTATGGATCTGTTTAAGCTGTTGATTTCTTCTTGGTTGAGCTTTGTTGATTCCCAGAATTTCAGATATTCATCCATTTCTTCTAGGTTTTCATACTTGGTAGAGTATAGGTTTTTGAAGTATTCCCATATGATTTTCTGGATCTTTTCCTTGTCTGTTGTGATATTTCCCTTTTCATCATGGATTGTATTGATTTGGAGTTGTTCCTTCTTTCTTTTGGTTAACTGGGCTAGAGGTGTGTCTATCTTGTTTATTCTTTCAAAGCACCAACTTTTGGATTCATTGATTTTTTTTTATTGTTTTCTTTGTTTCTATTTCACTGATTTTTGGTCTAATTTTTGTTATTTCTTCCTGTCTGTTGGGTTTAGGGTTCATCTGTTGTTGCCACTCAAATGCTTTTAGCTGCAGTGTTAGATCGTTCTCTTGTGCTCTTTCTCTTTTTGTAATGTAGGCACCCAGGGCTATAAACTTCCCTATTAGGGCTGCTTTTAAGGTATCCCATAGGTTTTGTTGTGTTGTATTATCATTGTCATTCAGTTACAGGAATGCTTTTATTTCTTTCTTTATCTCTTCCTGGACCCATTCATTATTCAGGAGTTTGTTGTTTAGTCTCCATGTGTTCTTGTAGATAGTAGGGCTTATCCTGGTGTTGATATTGAGATTTATTGCACTGTGGTCTGGTAAAATGCATGAAATTATTTCAATCTTTTTGTATTTTTGGAAGTTTCTTCTGTGTCCCAGTATGTGGCTGATTTTGGAGAATGCTCTGTGGGGTGCTGAGTAGAAAGTATATTCTCTGGTATTAGGGTGGAATATTCGGTAGATGTCTGTGAGGTCCATTTGGTGTATCATATCATTCAGTTCAGATGTCTCTCTGTTTATTCTTTGTCCTGTTGACCTGTCCAAAGTGCTCAGTGGGGTATTTAAGTCCCCTACTATGAGTGTACTGGGTTAGTGTGTGACTTGTGGTGCTGGAGAATTGTCTTTATAAAGTTTGATTCACCAGAGTTTGGTGTATATATATTCATAATTGTGAAATCTTGGTGAATTGTTCCTCTGATAAAAATGTAATAGCCTTCTTTGTCTCTTCTGATTTCTTTTACTTTGAAGTCTATTTTGTCTGATATTAAAATAGCAATACCTGCTTTCTTTTTGGTACTATTTGCTTGGAATATTTTTTTCCATCCTTTCACTTTAAGGTAGTGCTTGTCTTTGAATGTAAGATGTGTTTCTTGTGGACAGCATGTCAATGGATTCTGTTTCCTAATCCAGTCTCCCAGTCTATGTTTTTTGATTGGGGAATTTAGTCCATTAATATTTAAGGTTATGACTGATAGGTTTTGTTGCTTCCTTTTGCCTTATTATCCATTTGCAGTTTTGGTTTAGGTATCTACATCTGCAGTTATGCTTTTATTGATTTCTCTTTCTAGGTGTCTGGGGATGGTTGTTCATTTCTTCTGTCCTTTGAATTGCTTCAAGTATTCTCTGAAGGGTTGGTTTTCCAAACATGTATTCTTTTATCTTGTTTATGTCATGGAAGATTTTTCTCTCTCCTTCAACTATAATCGACATTTTTGCTGGGTATAGTAACCTCTGAGCTGGTATCTATTGTCCTTTAACACTGAGAATGCTTTGCTCCATGTTCTTCTTGCTTTCATAGTTTGCACTGAGAAGTCAGTTGTAATTCTGGTAGGTTTCCCCTTGTAGGTCACTTGTTGTTTTTCTCTTGTGGCTTTAAGGATTTTGTCTTTGTTTTGGGTGTCTAGTATTTTAACTACTATGTGGCGTAGAGAGTTTCTTTTCTGATCTTGTTTGTTTGGAGTTCTATGTGCTTCTTGTATTTGTATTGGTTTGTCTTTCTTAGTTTGGGGAAGTTTTCATCTATTATTCTGCTGAGGATCTGATCAATACCATTCTCTTGGGATTCTTCTCCTTCCTCTATTCCTATGATGCGGAGGTTTGTTCTTTTCATAGTGTCCCACAGTTCCTGGTTGTTCCACTTTTGTGTATTTTTTAAAATTTCATAATCTTTACTTGAGGTTTTTAGTTGTTCTGTGTTATCTTCCAGGTCTGATATTCTTTGTTCTGCTTCCTGCATTCTGCTTCTGAGGCTTTTTCCATGCCTTTCCTCTTGTTTGGATGAGTGTTTGATTTCCTTTTTCATTTCCTCTTCTGATTTCTTTAGCATTTCCACTTCCTTTTGAAGCTTCTCAATCTCTTCCTGCAGCTCTTTGCTTTGCTGGTTGGTTTCCTTATCTTTTTCACCATGGGATCTTTTCAGTCTTTCAACTTCCTTCCAGAGTTTGTCATTTTCTCTCTAGGCCCTTCTTGAGTTCTTCATTCTCTTTTCTTAATTTTTTGATTTGCTCTTTATAATCTTGTAGTTCTTTAAGTATGTTGAAAATTGTGTTTCTGATATCTGTGTCCTGGGCCATCCCCAGGGGGATCCCACTGTAGGAATCTTCCACAGGTTTGGTAGAGCTTGGTGCAGGATTATCCTGCACCTTTCCCATGTTGTCTCTTCTTCGTGTCCCTGGCATATGGGCTTCTCCTTGCCTGTATTCCAATGTGAATCCCAAATGCCTCTTCACTGTGTTGAAGGCTTGCTTTGCTTGCCTCCTTCAGATGCTTTCATGGTTTGTTTGTTTGTTTGATTGACTTGTTTTTCTCCTTTACTCCTTGCTTATCGAGTGTTGGGTTCTCTAAGCTCTAGGCTTTCCATTGGAAGTCCAACTCACTCATCCCTTTCTGTTCTGAAAGTTCTCCAAAGAATCCACTTAGACACTCCTTCCTTTGATAATCCCAGTTGGGGGGGGGGGGCTTTTTAGCTCGTGCCCTGGTACCTGTGCTTCAGGTGGTTTTGGGAGATCTCTGATCTCAAGACACAAACCCACCTTTTATACTAGCTGGGAGGATAACTCCACCCCCACAAACATACCAGACAATTGGGCCTGAGATCAACAAAGACAATGAAATCCAATCAAATAATCTGCCTGGCTGAAGCACCCAGCTCTTATCTGTGCTTCAGGTGGTCTTGGGAGATCTCTTTTGCATTTGATTTTTTAAATAACATTTTTTTATTTTATTTATTTTTTATGTGTATGGATGTACTGTCTGCATGTAGGATTGTGCACTCGTGATGTGCAATGCCGCGGAGGTCAGAAGAGAGTGTCAGATTCCCCTGGAACTGGAGTTGAAGACAGTTCTTGACCGCCATGTGGGTGCTGGGGATTGAACCCAGATCCTCTGCAAGAGCAATCGGCACTGTTAACTGCTAGGCCATCTCTCCAGCCCTGCATTTGATTTTTAAAAGAAATCCTTGAGTTAATAATTTAAATACTTACACAATTTAAATATCCACTGATAGATAAAAACAAAAGAAGCATCAAATATGTAGTTTCAAAATAAACTGCTGAAATGTCTCAGCGGGGGCAGGTGTGTGTTTCCAAGCTGGAAGACCTGAATTCAATCAACTGGACTGACACAGTGAAAGGAGAGAACCTATTCTTTCAAGCTACCCTCTGACTTCCATACACATGCTGTGTGTGTATACACACACACACACACACACACACACACAGAGAGAGAGAGAGAGAGAGAGAGAGAGAGAGAGAGAGAGAGTAAATAAATGTCGTTTTAAAAAGAAAATACTAACAATATGGAATAAAACTTCAGAAATAGTAATGATTTGTGATTTAGCTGCCTGTGCTGTACTGTACCGTGAAGTAGTGAGGTGCACAAGAACAAGGAAAGTTGTTTAATAAGCAAATTTGACTAGATGCTGTTTATAAGCATTCCATATAAATGAAAGTAGTTGAAAAAGTCTTGAATTCTTATTCATTATATTTATATTAATTACTATAAAATTTTAATGGTAGTAGGAAAATGTAAGTAGGTAGAAAATGTATTTCACTATTAAAACAAAATTAACAGCAAAGCAAATTAAAAGAGAAAGAATCATGTTTTGATTAAAGATGTAATTGACAACAAAATAGTGAGATGTGCAAGAACTGGTGGACAAAAAGCTCCTGTGATGCTATAAAAGAGGACAAATGGAATTTAAAAATTAACAACTAGTATATTCAGTATTATGATAAAAAACATGTATAAAATATTCTGCAAAAAAATTATCATACTTGTATAGATTTATAAAACTGATAATTCTCGATATTTTTCAAATAATATTCTTAGGTATATTTGAGCAATATGCAGACATATTCATGCATAAAAGCAAGTCATTTTTTTAGATGAATGGTATCCCTCATCTGTGGATGCTAGCACCAATTATCTAGTTGTAAGTATTTCTTGTGTAGGGCTCCTTGAGCTTTTGTCCAAGTAGTTGGAAGTGATGCATATTGGAAACAACAACAGAAAAGACTGCATCAAAGAACTGATCGATACAGTGAATCTGGTGGGGTTGGGGGAAGGGAGGGGGACACAGGTCTAGATTTGATTTGTAACATAATCTTGTACAATATATATATATATTATATATAATAATACTTATATATAACAACAAATTTTAAAAAGCAAAATCATAAAATGCATTTACATTATTTGTTATAAAGATCTTTCAAACATTGGGACAATAAAAGAAAAAGCAAATTAACTTTAATTTTCATAATTTAAAGAAACTAATATCAAGATACAAGTCATAGAAGCAAATTTGTATGAAATACTACATCCCTGTAATCTTAACACAGAAGCAGAAGAATTGTCATGAGTATGAGGCCAATTTTGGCTTCACAATAAATTCCATATCAGTTCAGTCACAAAACAGTAAGAACTTGTCTGAAAAAAAGTACAGAGGTAGATGACTGATAGACAGATAAAAATTAATAGGGAATAGATGAAAATAATAAGGAATCAAATGAAAACTACATTAAAATATTTCTGATTGTATTGTTTGAAAAGAAGATATTAAGCATCAACCAGAAAGTTTGGACATAAAATGTCCTCCTATTTTAGGAGAAAAGAGCTATATGCAAAACCCAAAGTCAGTTATTTAGAAGGAACATAAAATAAAATAAAATAAAATAAAATAAAATAAAATAAAATAAACAGTTACAGCCAGGTCTGGTGGCTCACAACTTCAAGTCCAGCATTCTGGAGGCAAAAATAGGCAGGTGTATGTGAGTTCAGTGCCAATCTAGTCTACATAGTGAGTAGGAGCATTAGGCTTACAGGACAACTCTGTCTCAAAAGACAAAAAAAAAATCTTACAAGATAAGTCATAGGGTGATAGGGGCTAGAGAGATGGTTCCCCAGTTAAGAGAACTAGCTATTTTTGCAGAAGATCTGGGTTCAAATCAACACCCACATTGGGGCTAACAGCCATGGATAATTCCACTGACATGGGCACACTTACTATATACAGACATAACACTGATACACATAAAATAAAAATAAAATGTTTTCAAGTCATAGAGCTTATTCTCTGGCAAAAGAAAATGTAAAAGTAAAAATAAAACTAAATTTCTTTCAAATTACAGTTTAGACACTAAAAAGAGTACTGTAAGAATGAAACTTTGCCTGGCTCGAGGCGGGACCTGTAGATCCTGTCCCAGAACTTCTGAGAGTTATCTGATATCTCCATGGGCATTCAAGTTGTCTCTGTGAGTTATCTGTAGATCCATGAGTTCGGGATATTGCAGTTTTTCCTTCATTGCCTATCTCTGCAAAGTTCCAGACCTGGATGGCCCCTTTAAAGTATTGAGCAAAATGTCACACATCTAGTTTACTGGTTGCAGAAACAGGAGCTCTGCAGCCCCCCAGGTAGGAGCTTCCCCTCATTCACATCCTTTTGCCCCCCACTTCCTTGCCCTTTACCAACCCACAGGAGCTCTGGAGTGGCTGCACACACCCATGGGGGAATTCCCCAACTGTTAACTGAAATGGATACTTTAGACACCATGATAAGAAGAGGGAGGGAGTGCTCCCTGAAAACATTGGGGAAGGAGCCTGGTGTCATAGTGACCCTTCTCCCTCCCTGATATCTAGTGGCTGATGTGAAATCATGTTCATATTGCTGTGAGCCTCATGGGATTTCGAGGACAAATAGAAAACTGCTACCCTAATGATAGATGGGTCTCCACTCTTCCATTATTAAGGTGTCTTCCCCTCCATCCCCCGTCTTTTCCAAGATGTGCCTATAAAGCAGGCTTTGTCTGTTTTCACAGACAGAGGGAAATGAGGATCTGCAGCCATAATTTATGATAACCTGGATCAAGCCCCTCAGATCCTGTTTCACCTGCTCCCCAACCATTCCTCACAGTACAGAGAACTCTATGCTGTTTATCTGGCTCTCAAAGAAACCAACAGACCTCTTAATCTTTTCTCAGACAGTATCTATGTGGTTAATTTGCTGCCCTGGCTATCCAGATCCTTTGTCCAATTTGACAGGAACCCCTTCTCTCCCCTCCTCATTACTGTCTCATCCATCTTACAGAAAAGGACCCAAACTCTCTTCATATAGCACATCCATGAGCACAGCCTCCTGCCAGGGCCTCTTTCTGAAGGCAACTCTCTTGCAGACCGAGTTGCCTCTACAGGGATCTATGTCCTGTCCCTCTCTGAAGCAGAAAAATTCTACACCACCACCCATACTAACCTAAGGGGCCTCTGTGCTTGCTTTCCTGAAATTCCTCCTGCCCAACTTCAGCAAATCTTTAGGACTTGCTCCTCCTGTTCTTCTTTGCTGAAAACACCTGCATTACAGGCTCTGGGAACTAACCCCAGGGGATTAAAAGCTAATGCCCTCTGGCAAACTTATGTTACACACATAGCTTCCTTTGGAAAACAAAAGTATGTCTTTGTCACTGTGGACACTTACTCCAAATTTGTTTGGGCTACTGCCCACATGGGAGAGAGAGCCAAGGACCTCACTGCCCATCTCCTCTCTACCTTTGCCACCATGGGCATTCCTAAACAGATTAAAATGGATAATGGGCCAGCATTTGCTAGCTCTTGGTTTAAATCATTTTGTCAGTTATGGAATATTGCACATCATACAGGTATCGCTCATAACGATCACATAATCACAGGGACAGGGCATCATAGAATGGCCCCATCAGATCTGAAAAAAATAATTACTAAAACAAAAGGTAGGTAAATACCCTCCTAACATCCAGCTGGACTTGGCATTGGCAACTCTCAACTTCTTTAACATTTACAGGGACCCAAAATGTCCAGCCATAATCAAACATTGGCAGACACCAAGCACTGTTCCTCAAATACTTGTCAGTTGGAAAGACCCCCTAGATAGTCAGTGAAAAGGACCTGATCCACTGTTAACAACTGGGAGGGGCTTTGCTTGCATCTTCCCACAGGATTGTCTGAGACCCATTTGGATCCCGTCCAGAAATGTCAGATTCCTCCCCACTGATCAAAAAGATGGCACGCCTGTCACTTGTGGATGGGAAGAAGAGGATGAAAAGAAAACTCCCAGAACTCAAACGACATAACATGGAATAAACTTGACCAACTCCTCACTTCTGCAAAGTCTATGTGAAACCCCCCCCCGTACCCCTGTCTGCCAGCCTTTTAGCTGCTCTAATAATAGTTCAAGCTAACTCTGCCTCTGCCCAGCCTGTGAACAGACTACCAGCTTGGATCCATGTCTGGCAGTTTTTTTGTCAGAGAAACCTGGGAAGGAAGGAATCAGGTAATTGGAACCAGCGATTGTTCTTTACAAGGCTGCAGCAAGGCAGTCACAATCCCTGTGTTACCCAATTCCACCTCTACCTCTCAGGCACCCTTTATCTGTTTCCCCCATCTTAACAAAGGACAATGTTTTCAGGAAGTTGACACTTACGGCATTTGTAGATTCTGCACTTGCAGGTTGGAAAGTGATCACAACCCAAGGAGCCTGTTTCAAATCCAACATAACTGGTTTGAAATTAACATACAGGATCCCTGGAGTGATTGCTGGAGAGCTGGAGTACAGAGAAAGCTCTACTCTTACAGTAACACCTCGTACCCTGTGGCAGATATTCACATCTCTTGCCAGCTTGTTCTAGCCACTCAGCCCATTCTCACTCAATCCCACATTCTGTTACAGAAAACCAAAAAGGAAGGAAATCTGTTTACTGTAACATGGCCCCAGTACACTGAATATGCCAGAGATCTCCTTAACTACACCACCCGCCCCAATGTCTCTCAATGTTTTTCTGTGAATCCCTTACATACCCTCGCCTTACTGCTGTTCTTTCTAACACCTCTCTACAGGAATCTGCCCCCGTGGAGATGGAGCAGGTATTTCACGGCATTTCCCTCTTTGACCAACTCACAACTCTTCCTATTTGTTTAGTGAGAGCTGCAGCAGCCCCAGACTCCAGGTGCCTCTGAAATGTTCCCTTTGACAGGACCCTGTGTGTCAAATCCCCATTTTTTTCTCTGGTGTGAGGGCACTGCCTCCCTCTGTGCAAATGCTACTGGTTCTGGGATTTGCTTGCCTGTTATTATTACTCCCTAGGTCTTCCTTTATGAGGGGGAAGTCACTTGGATGCTGCAACTGGACCTGGACCATCAAAGGAGAGAGATATTCATCCCTCTTCTGGTCAGCCTAGGCATCATTCTTTCCACTGCAGTGGCAGGAACTGCGGGCAGAGCCCTAGCAAGGTTTACAGCATGGAAGCAGACTTCCAAAATAAGCTTGATGAGGCAATGGCATCCATGATGAATAGCCTTGAATCACTCCAGAGATAGATAACTTCTCTGGCAGAGATGGTGATGCAAAACTGGTGAGGCCTGGACTTACTGACTGCAGAAAATGGGGGAATCAATCTGCATGTTCCTGGGGGAGGAATGTTGCTTTTATGTTAATGAATCTGGTGTAGTTGAACAAAATGTTAAAGCCCTAAAGGACCTTAGGAAAGAACTCCATACAAAGTATTCCTCACAAGTTACTGTCCCATGGTTTTCCAACCCCCTGACTGCCTGGTTGCTTCCTTTGCTGGGACCCATTTTCACCCTAGGGGTTCTCCTGACTATCTCATCCTGTGTTCTCCAGTTTACCAAAAACCAAATCAATACTCTCACTGAGGTTGCAGCCCAGACTGTTTTAGTCCAATATCAGGCCATCCCAGAACACCTTTTGGAGTACTGTGACATTACTGCTCCATTTTAATAAAAAACAAAGGAGGGGCTGTAGGAATGAAATTTTGCCTGGCTCAAGGTGGTATCTGTAAGTCCTGTCCTGGAGCTTCCAAGAGTTATCTGATATCTCCATGGACATTCAAGTTGTCTCTGTGAGTTATCTATAGCTCCATGAGGTTGGGATATTGGAGTTTTTCATGCCTCGCCTATCTCTGCAAAGTTCTAGACCCAGATGGCCCCTTCCTTTAAAATACTGAGCAAAATGTCACACCTCTAGTTTACTGGTTGCACAAACAGGAGTTCTGAAGCCCCCTGGGTAGGAGCCAGGATGGCCCATACTTCTCTTCCCATCATTCATACCCTTCTAACCTCCACTTTCTTGCCCAGAGCACAGTAGTTTTTAGTATATAAACACATTGCTGGCATGAATAAAGGGGAGAGAGTCTTTCTCCCAGACCTTCTCTTTGGGTCAGTTTTCTTCTGGTCACTTCTCATGGTTCCCTCCCCCCCCACCTTGCCAGAAGCTCAGCCTAGGAACTGTTAGCCTGCCAGCAGGAAACAGCTCTGAGGCTTACAGCCTTGTGAAGCTGCCAGCCTGGTTCTAGGGGGGAAGAACATCCTGTGGATTGTGGCCATGTGTGATTAAAGGACCAACAGATTTTATACAACCAACAGAGTACCACAAATAATACAATTAGAAGCTAGAAAATGTGGGCTGGAGAGATAGCTCAACAGTTAAGGGCACTGGCTACTTCCACAGAGGAGCCAGATTTGGTTTCTAACACCCACATGGGAGCACACAATGTATAACACCAATTCCAGAGGATCTCACTCTCTCTTCTGGCCTTTGTGACCATTGGAAGACACAGTACATTTATATACATGCAGGAAAGACACTCATACACATAAAATAAAAATAAATAAGAAGATCATTAGATAAAAAGCCAGAAAGTGAGATTATGAAAATATCTTTTTATTTATTTATTTATTTATTTTTTTTTTTTTTAAATTTTTATTTATTTCCGTATTGTATGAATGTATTGTCTACATGCAAGTTGTGCACCATGACGTGCAACGCCAGCGGAGGTCAGAAGAGGGTGTCAGACTCACCTGGAACTGGAGTCTCTCCTGGAATTGGAGTTTTCAGACGGCTCTCGGCGCCATATGGGGTGCTGGGGGATCGAACCTGGGGTCCTCTGTAAGAGCGGTCGGCGCTCTTAAACCGCTAGGCTATCTCTCTCCAGCCCTGAAAATATCTTTTTAAATCTCAGGACTATGTGCTGTTCACTTCATTAAATCATAAGATATCTATAACCTAACGCATCTATAAACATTTATAGAAAAAATAAAAATGCGGGGCTGGAGAGATGGCCTAGCAGTTAAAAGTGCCAACTGCTCTTGCAGAGGACCTGGGTTCGATCGCCAGCACCCACATGGCAGCTGAGAGCCATCCTTGACTCCAGTTCCAGGCGGGGAATGTGCCGACTCCCTCTTCTGACCTCCGTGGCATTGCACGACACGGGTGCACAAACCTACATGCAGACAGTACATTCATACATATACACAAATAAATAAAATTAAAAAAAAAGAAAAATGCTAGATATTCAAAAATTATAACACGATAGTTTTTGCAACTGTGTACTCATTAAAGAAAAAAAAGGTTTAGTTTTAATTAGTTTTATGCTTAGTATATCAGCCTTTTAGGGAGTGAATTCTTTGTGTTTGTTAAGATTCTAAAATATGAAAAAACTCGAGTTATTCTTTGAAAGTAATAAAACACAAATTAAAAGTAAGAAAAGAGTGAAGAAAGAAAATAAATTGCCACATGTAAGTCAAACACACACACATACAAATAATACACTAACAAACATAGCTAATATATTAAAAATTCACTGTATTGAAGCAGAGTTTCCTCTAGGAATGATAATATGATATTATAGTAGATGAAAATACAATGGTAGTCATACTATTGTCTAAATTTTGTTGTGGATTTGCTAATGGAGTAACTACATGAATTTAAAATTAAAGTGTTTACGACCGCTCTTACAGAGGACCCGGGTTCAATCCCCAGCACCCACATGGCGGCCGAGAACCGTCTGAAACTCCAATTCCAGGAGAACTCCAGTTCCAGGGGAATCCGATACCCTCTTCTGACCTCCACGGCATTGCATGACACGGGTGCACAAACTTGCATGCAGACAGTACATTCATACACATACAGAAATAAATAAAATTAATAAAAAAATTTTTTTTAAAGATTCATTAAAAAAATAAATAAAATAAATAAAATTAAAGTGTTTACTAAGGAAAATGGTAAGGAGGAATCAGAAATAAATGTGTAAACATCCTAATTTGCTCCAACATGCATATGGAAGGGTTACAGTTAGCTCTTTTTAGTTCTAAGTGCAAATAAAAATCCCTATGTTTTTTTCTTTATTGTCTTGAATACATTTTCCTCAGACCTTATTTTGAAGCATGAAATGAAGATCAAATTATCCTCTCAATTATTACAAACAGTTGTGAAAATGATCCCTTAAACCCACCAAGGAATATGTAGTCTTTAAATCTTATACTGTGATTTGTAACCTGATATACTTGGGAAAAATCCCTCCTGGACTTTGATTTATTACCATGATGCTCACCACTGCATCACTGCCCACTAACATCAAAATCCCATTGCCATGGAAAACTACACTGGAGTCACAGAAAGGCAGGAGCAGAGGCCTTGGTAGCCTATCCTAAAGAAAAAGATTGAATAGGAAGTGGAAAAATACCACCTCATAAATTCTAGTCAACGACTGTTGCCCACAGTTTGCGCCACCCCACTGCTCACTTCCTATGATAAATGTGCCCTATGCCAATGGTGTGACCACCCAGCTTCTCAAGAACTAAAATCTGGCTGAACATGGTTTTCTTCCTTTTGGAGAATTTGAAGGACCATTTCATGCTCATAATATTGCCTTCAAGAAACTAATCTAAATGTTGATTCACAGTCAATATTAGCATCTCTAGGAGAATAGACAGAGTTTTGTTGACAGTCCAGAAAGTGATCTGGACAACCCGAAGGAGGATGTTATGGTTTGAATGAGATGTTCTCCGTACCCTCAAATATTGCTAGAGGAAGCGCATCAGTGGGGGCAGGTTTTGAGTACCTAGAGCTATGTCCCATATCTAGTTTTTGCTGTTTCCTGTGCATACTTAAAGACATGAGCCCTGAGCTTTCTGCTCCTGCCACTAGCCTTCCAACATGATGGACTCTGTATTAATGTGGAACTGCAAGCCCAATAAACTCTTTCTTCCATAAGTTTTCCCAGTCACAATATTTTATCACAGCTACAGAAAAGTAACTAATAAAGAAGTTAGTACCAGAGAGTGGGCTGTTGGTGTAGATAACCTGGCCATGCTGGTTTTTAGAGGAATGGAGAGGACTTCAGAAGTGTGGACTAGAACAGCAGTCGAATGGTGTAAGTGACGTTTAATAGGCTGTTCTAGTAGGAACCCAAAAAAGAGTAGTGCTGAGAACAGTGTAATCACATATAAAAGCAAGGACTTAAATAGCACCTACTGGAATATTTTGGCAAATAATCTGTTTGCCTTCTGCCCACAGCCTAAGAGCTTGCTGGACACTAAATTAAAATGTAATTGACTAATTTCTTTAGCAGAAGAAATTTCAAGACAGTCTAACATTGAATTAGTGGTGTGGTTATTAATGGTGAATATTATGCATATCTACAATGAAAAAGAGCAAGTGGGACAGAAAGAAATTTTTAAAAAATGTGTAGTTTGGAGAGAAGAGAGCTTAATGTGGGAACCAAGGCATGTGCTTAACAAGAGGTTCTCTTTAATAAGAAGGCTGGTGGAGCCATTAAGGAGAAGCCTGGAGATTTATACTTGAACGATGGAAAGAGTACCCTCAGGGAAAGATCCCCGCCCCCCAGCTAAGCTTCCAATTTGTGGAAGGAGAACACCTAAGGATTATGTTCCTCTTATATACAGAAGCAGCTGAAACTGTGGCTAAAGAAGGTCAACAGCCATCTCTAGCTGGCAGCAGAACTTGGTAGTGCCAGTCACATGTTGCTGGCCTTAGAGGCATGAAAGATGCAAGAGCGAGGGGGTCATCAGCTCTTTCACCACAATTTCAGAAATCTGCTGAGCCAGGCGGCATGTAGCAGGGGAGTTCCTGAATAAAGGAGTCTCTAGAAGGCCAATAGGTCGTGAGAGGCCATTTTGTGCCGCTGGGAAAATCAATCTCGGGTGGCAATGGAGATCCCAAAATGTTGGGGATGCTGGAGCTGTGAAACATCTGCCAAGGAGAACTGTATACACAGAGTGGTACCAGCCTGATAGCAATGAATTTTGTTGGCAGCAAAGCTGGAGAAGCTGAGCTATCTAAGCCCCTTGGATATAAAGTCCCAGACATCAGACATGCGACTATAGGATTTGGTATTTACCCTGCCAGGTTTTCGTCTGGTTTTCTCACTACACCCCCATTCCTCTCTTTTGGAAAGGGAATGTGTATTAGTTTCATTGTATGTTGGAAGTAAATAACTTGGGTACTGATTTTATACGAGATTATGCTTAAGAGATTGTCTTGAGACTCAGAAGAGACTTTGGACTGTGAAGTCTTGAATAATGTTGAGACTGTTAAGAACTATGGGGATTTTAAAGCTTGGAATAAATGCTCTTTGCATTATGATATGGTCATGTGCCTATGGGGGCCAGAGAGTAGAATATGATGGTTTGAATAAGGTTCAAATATTTGAACACTTTGTCCCCAGTCCGTGGTGCTATTTGGGAAGGTTTAGAAGGTGCAGCCTTCCTAGAGGAAGCAAGTTAGTGTGGATTGGGGAGGCGGGGGGAGTTCTGAGAGTTTACAACCATCTCCTATTTCAGTTCACTCTGCCTCCTGAATATGCTTGGAGATATAAGCACTCAGCTCTTTGCTCCAGCTGCCTCCTGCCATGCCTCCTTGCTCTGGGGACTTTTATCCCTCTATAACTGTAAGTCCAATAAACTCTCTTTGTATAAGTTGCCTTGTTTGTTGTCTTTCATTACTGCAATAGAAAAGTAGCTAAGATGAAAAACATGTATTTTGTACATATTCAAATATTATATTCATTATAAACTATTAGAAAGTAAACAGTGGAAGGAATGTAACTGGCATATATGCATGTATTTTAATTAATTTTTTTACATGAGTATATATCTGATACTATATCAAGAAACAGAAAATATCTTCTTTTTAAAATTACTGCCTTACTCTATTTTTTAAAAATTTGCCTGCGGTGTTTTAAACCAATATTTTATGTTTGAAAACACTACTATCACTTCTTTGTAAGAGAGGCAAGAAAACGTTCTTTGTAAATGTTCTGGGAAACTAGTTATATCAAATAATTCTTCTAAGTGAGATACATTCTCAGCTCATTTATTTTACACTGAAATGCATAAATGTCTCAGCCCAAATATTTTTACAAGCATTGCCTCTTTCGCAACTATTTACAGTACCTTCCTTCAACAAATATTTTTTACAAGACAACACTTGTCAAATAAATTGTCTCTATTTATAATTTCCCTAGCAAGTTCACTAAATTTAGAAGAAAAAATGCTGTAAGTTTTCTAGCTTTTTTTCTAATGCTATATAAAATATAAAATTATCCAACTGAATGTAGGGGATCTATCTGAAAATTATTCCCACAAATTATTTGTTCCAAAATCATTACATAATTTCAAAACTAAATTGTCTATTCTTTCTGTAATTACATTCTTCAGAGTGTTCAACTCCATCTTGCCTGAGAGAGACTCTTATGATTTCAATATGAATAGCTTCAGTTAGAGGTTACTTTATTAGTTTATCATTTGTTGACTACTATGTTTACAAATTTTCAACTAATTTTGAACTGTTCTGGTTAGTTTTCTGTTGCTGTGATAAAACGTTGACCAAAACCACGTTGGAGATGAAAGGGTTTATTTTATCTTACTTCCCAGGTCACAGGTTATCTCCAAGGGAAGCCAAAGCAGGAACTGTGCAGGAAACTGGAGCAGATGCTGAAGCACAGACCAGAAAGGACTGCTGCTTACTGGCTTGCTCCTCTAGCCTTTGCTCAGCCTGTTTCTTATACCACACAGGACCACCTGCCCAGGGGAGGCACCTCCCACAGTGGGCTGAACACTGCCACAGCACTCAACAATCAAGAAAATGCCCCACAGACATGGCCACAGAGCAGTTCAATGGAAACAATTTCTCAATTAAGGATCCTGGCCCAGGTGTGTCAACTTGACAACTGAAGCTACCCAGCTCATGAACAAAGTATAATTAAAATTTAAAGAACTCATTTACCAAAACAGATGCAGTATTTTAGGACATTAGAGTTGATTAGTAATATAGTTATTTAAAAGCTCAAACATTCTTGAAATCATCCTGATAGAAGGCTGTGAAAAAAGAAAGCATGTTGACATGCTGAATATTTTTTTAAATATGTGTGCATGTATGTGTGTGAATGTGTGGTACATATGTTTGTGTATGTGGATGAGTGTGGCTGAGGGCTGAGCTTGCCATGAGCATGTGTGGAGATGAGAGGATACCCCAGGCATTAGTCCTTGCTTTATACCTTGTTTAAGATCAAGGTCTCTCTTTTTCATTGTTGTTCGCCAATGCATACATCAGACTAGCTGGCCTACAAGCTTTCAGGAACACTTCTACTTCCATGCCATGGGAGTAGCACTGAGAGTACAGACATTCGCCCAGCTTTTACATGGTTTGGGGGATTCTAACTCAGGTTCCTATGTTTCCATGACTCTACTCACTGGACCATGTCCTTAGTATGTTTCTTAATACAATAGTTGCTTTATCACAAAATTGTATAATTCCAATTTTATGAACATAAAACATTTATAAATTTTTGCAACTCTAGTTTCTAGGGTTCGGTTGATAAAATATCATGTTTTTTTTAATGAAAATATAAATTCCTTCCTACAATAAATGACCCTGCTTTTGCCACTTAAAAAAAAAGAAAATATAAACTCCTTAAATATCACAATCAATACCAAACACATTACACCTCCATAGGCTTCCTCACTTAGTGTCATTAGCCATGGTGATGTATTTCACCAGAATGTCTGTTCATATTATTCCCATAAATTTATACAGCTCAGAATTGAACTTTTAACATTCACAATGATCTCAGATGTTCCACTTCTGAAGAATGAATGTCAGAAGCATTACTTTGATTCCAACAACCACATGGGGCAGGAGAGAAGAATCATTTTCAGAATAAACTGGTTTTCAATTTGAAGCATCTGTTAATATCAGCACATCCTTTAAGTAAGAAGTTCTGCTGTCAATAAAGCCACATTTTGGGCCATTAATTCTTCATACATGCACAAAAATCCTATAATTGAAAATGAGAAAATTTAACTTAAGCCAGAACTGAATCTAAATGAACATTCATATCTAAAAGACTAAGACAATAGCTCACCTTCTGTGGTTGCATATGTAAAGCTGTCATTTTTTTGGCAGGGAACTCCTGGAATAACCTTTGAAGCTGATGCTGCTGACTTTCTAGCAGATTGTTGTTCTCTAGTTCTGGTATGCTCTGTGATACTAGTGTTTCCTTCATGGTGACAGAAAAAAAAGTGCTGCTTTAAGAAATAAAAATACTCTTTCATTTATTGAAGTTATTGATCATAGAAAAATGTATGGCAAAATTCAAAAAGTATTACTAGATAATAGGATAATTAGCTACGGAGTTATGATTGGTTGATGACAACACCATCATAGCAAGGACATTCAAAACACTTTGCTATGCATTTTGCAATGGACTGTTAAGTCCCTGTTTTCTATATGTATGGGACAGCTGCAATTTCTCCTGTTTCTTACAGACCTTTTCAGTAGGATTCTGTTGACATTGTGCATCTTTCAGGAACTCTAGATGGTCACACAATTGGCTGTTAGGTAACAAAATCTGTGGGGGAGCAACACCTAATATTTCTTCCATTATCTCCAAGACAAAAAGAATTCACTATTCATATCTCAGTGCCTTGTTATTCTCCTTAAGTCTAAAGGTTATAAAAATCAAGATGAGAAATAGTCCATTGCTTTACACTATGCTATATCACATATCTACCTACTAGTAAGAAGATGCCAGGGAGACAAAGATTTAACAGACTTCTTCTGATTTATTTCTATATAAATAATAATAGTAATAATAATAACTGTATAAAAATAAAATATTCTATGTGTGTCAGCTAAGAGAATGAAAGGATTGTAAGTCAAGGCTACCTCATACAAACCGAGATGGATGATCATCCCTTATAGAGGTACGATTGTAGGAGAGATGACTCAGCAGTTAAAAGCCCTGGTTGCTCTTGCAGAGGACCTGGGTTAGCACCCACATGGCAGCTAACAACCACTCCAGTTCCAGGGAACCTGACACCCACTTCTGAACTCCACAGGCATTGGACAACACATTTGTACTTATACACATGCAGGAAATATAGCCATACACATAAAATAAAATAATAAAATACTTTTTAAATGAAACAAGATTTTAATAGCATCAGATACTGGAGGACCATTTTCACTAAGAGCCAGACATTACGGTATATTGATAGAAGAGGGTGTATATGCATTTTGCATACTTTACCCTTGGGAAATATGCCATTTTGAAAGATAATCTCCCAATTTCCTTTGATGCAGATGCTCTTTAGGACATATAGCATCCCTTCTGCCAATGTTGGCTTTGAGAATTTTTCCAGTACTCAACCAAGGGAAGCCACTATGTTGAAACACTGCAGGTAGCACCTCTGCTGGTGCAGCTTTAAGGCTAGAACTTCCTGGGTCTGCCAGGATAGACATGGCTCTAACCAGGCTTTCTCACTCAGCCTCTTCTTTTGGTACCATTCAGCAGCTCCAAGAGCAGCTAAAGCCACAGGAATGTCAGGGTGATTATTGGCCAACGTCAAACTTACTTTGGAGCAGAGGCCCTTTAAATTCAGGAGACAGATTTACCTTTCTTACAGGCTTAATAGAATTAAGCAAATCAGCACTTCCTGTTGAAGGCAGGCTGCACGACCACAGAGCTAGCAGTATCATTAAAAAAGCACATGTGTTTAAAATAAAATTGTTTCTAACAGTGAGTCTCAAATACCTAGTCCTCTGGCATACCTTTTGACTTTCGATTGCTGTCCAGCTGTGATGATTTTAATCATATGCTTTGAAACAGTCTCCCAAACTCTCTTTTCTTCTATTCATCTATCAAACAATTCTATTAAAGAGAGAAACACTATATTAAAAATCTACTTGAAGGTCAAGTTGGTGACCTCTTTCTCTTCCTCTGTACTAATGAATTTTATAGTATGCATATAATCTATAGCCTTTACCCTATTCTTTCAATAACAAAGTTATTGTTTATAATGTAAGCAAGCTCACTGAGCCATGTGCTTCTCTTGTGACCTGTGTACTTGACCTTAGTCCCTGTGCACCCCTTCTTGCCCTCCACCAAAGATAATGTATGAATGTATATATGCATGTTTTACATATCAAGTGCTGAAAGAAGTATGCTTTTCTCAATACACAGAATGAGAGAAATTGGTTGTCTTTGATACTCTAGGCCTAGGGATCAAAGGGCACTATTCTTAGATAAAATAAAGATGGGTCCTGACTTCTACTTCCCTATCTCCTGCTGCAAACCCTGTTTCAATGAAAGAATGAATGAAGCCCTTGCTGAAGAGCACAGTTCCCAGAGCCATCTGAAGGAACTGTGCTCAGCAGTTCATCTCCGTACTTGTTTTAAAATGAATGCAGAGTGAGGCTGTTTCTTAATTCAGGCATAACTATAAAATGGCTTGGAAATGTCACATTCCTCTTAGAACATTTGCACTTTATTTTAATAAAGGACTCGCTCTTCTCCCTTTCTTCAAAACAAGAAACACTCATCTCTTCCTTTGTTGTTCCCAGTTCATGGTTTGTTATATATTATCGAGGAGCTGACTCTAGAGAATTTTCCTCACTCTTCATTTCCATGTAATATTTCTAATCAGGGCACTAAGAACATTTTTCTCTATGTGGGAGAATCCAAATTTCAAAGTCTTTGCTCCCTCTCCCCAAGTTGTAAGCCAATATAGCTGGAGGCCCTGAACCTGTCCCAGTAGTAATATCTTTATGTACACAGTTGTATGTGCAATGCACACATACATTAAAAAAAACTTCATGGGAAGGAAATAAACCTGATAATTAAGCCATACCAGTGAAGAAACATTTTAGAAGAAATTCTACATGAAATGGCATATGGAGTCTAGGCCTGTGACAGCTCCCACAATTAATATTGGTTTAGTAATAATAGTTTTTAGTTATTAAGAGATTATAACATATTTCCTAAAAATTGTATGGGTACTGTCTCATGTGCACTGTATTAAAATCCCATGAAAGGTATTATTATAACATAGTACTCTTTTTTTTGGTCTTTTTGAGACAGGCCTCAAAAAGGCCTGTAGCCCCACCTGGTCTGGAACTCACTCTGTAGACCTGGCTGGGCTTGAACTCACAAAGATCTGCCTGTCTCTGCCTCCCTAGTGCTGGGATTAAAGTCATGTACCACCACGCCCAGCTGTACTGCTCTTAATAGAAGAATGAGAGACTTATCTATAGGAGAATGAAGAAATTGGGGTATATTTACATGCTGGAATACTATAAAGTAATAAGGGACAAATAAGTCAATATAGGTCTATGTAGTAAATAAAATCACATTGATAATGATACTTGTTCTTACAAGAATTTAATTAATTATATTCAAAGAAGTTAGAGGTACTTGACTGTTTTTATTTTATTTCCTCTCTTTAGTAACCCAAATTAGGCAGAGACATTATTGACTGATGGCTACATAGTAGGGTGCTTTGCAAAGAAATTAAAGCAATTACCTCCCCTTCATAAGGACAAAGTTCTTAGTTTGCTTTGCGTTGGATGAAGGAATTCAGCACCTTGCCCTTGTGACTGTGGTCATCTTTTGAGTTAGGTCCAGTCTGTTCCTAGGTGATGGTTGGTCTTCAGAACTACCTCCTTGCACTATTCCATCATTCAGGGCAGACGTGTCTCAGGGATCCTGACAGAGGATAGACAAAGATAGATTCCTCAAAAAACTTCAATCAGGACTTTATTCCATGTAACTAATGAGTAAAACTATATTCAAATTGTTGAGATAGAGACTCAGAGTTAAACAGGCTGTATTTCTATTCAAACTCAGTCCTCCTGTGGCTGTTCTTGAGCGTGGTGCCACACCACCCAGACTTGCTATGTGATCCTCTCCCATGACTTCTCCACTAGAGAATCCTCCATAGAACCTTCTGTGTATCTGCCCACTTGACTTCCTCCAAAAACAGTTCATTATTTTATTTCTGATCCTTTCTGCTTCATCCATAATACATATTAAATCGCCTCTCCTCTCTCTCTTGTTACAAAACCCTGACAGCCTCCTGACATAAGCCATAGCATTTTGATCTCCTATCTGTGAATTCTGTCAGATAACTAGAGACTTGAGATTCAGTGAAGAACCAGGGTAGGTTGCTGCTTTGATTTTCTTGATATTCTTTTATGTTTTCTTTTTCTCTGCATGTTTACCTATTCTTTTCTTAGAAGGGAAGATTACATTTCTTGGCAATAACTCATTAGCTATTCATAGATGTCAATCATTACCCACAAATGTTGGTGGGTTACTTCTTCCTGCTTCCTATTTGTTGTTTACCCTTTTGTTACGTGGAGGATGAAAAAGTTTGGTAATAGAAAATGTATCGGTAATTCTCACATCAACTTTACAGTATAGGCACTAGGTCTTACAATATTAATTAATACAAGTCAACTAGAATTTCATATTAAATAATTGGCAAAAGTATACATGCTCTCTTTGATGTAAGGTTTACTGAATGTAATAATATAAAAAACGAACTCAGAAGCAAAATTTAAAATGTCTGAAATCATAACAAAAAACAGAAAGATCTATGACTGGTCTTCCCAATATAAAAATAGCAGACATATCCATTATGAGACGTAAGGGTCCCTCAAAGACACTACCCGATTCTTTCAGACTAGAGTGATAACAGGCCCCTTTCTCCTGATCTGGCTGTGCTCTCCTCACTTCCCTGTGACCCACTACTTTATTGTCCCTTTACTCTCAGTTTCGTGAAAGTGCTTGTGCTCACTTTTTTGTATGCTACTTCTCACTGAGGAAACTTCTCTTACAAAGGTCACCTGGAGAAGTGGCCACAAAGATTTACTATGTGAACCTGTTAAGAGATGGTGCTTAGAGCCACACAGTATAAATAAAAGAGAAAAGAGACCCTTAAAATTAATTGAACTCACTTACCTATATCAGGTATGACATGAGATGGAAAAATTAGTCTGGATAATTTATAACGTTTCTCAAGGAAGACTTCTACCAAAATTCTTATTCAAGCATCTGGCATGGAAGATAATCAAATACTCATTATTTTTACTTTACATCTGCCAAAGTACACATTCGACTTGGGTTTTGTACAACAATGAAGAGCTACCAGAGTCAATGCAACACATTTTAGTGATTTAATATATACTTAAAGAATATAAGATATCAAATCATGGGGGCTAGAGAGATGGCCTAGCGGTTGAGAGCGCCGACTGTTCTTGCAGAGGACCCGGGTTTGATCACCAGAACCCACATGGAGGCTGAGAATCGTCTTTGACTCCAGTTCCAGGGGAATCCGACACCCTCTTCTGACCTCCACGGCATTACACGACACGGGTGCACAAACGTACACACAGGCATTACATTCATACACATAAAAAATAAATAAAATAGGGGGCTGGAGAGATAGCTTAGTGGTTAAGAGCACCAACTGCTCTTGCAGAGGACTAGGGTTCGATCCCCAGCACCCACATGGCAGCTAAGAACCGTCCGTAACTCCAATTCCAGAACTCCAGTTCCAGGGGAATCCGAGACCCTCTTCTGACCTCTGGGGCATTGCACGACACGGGTGCACAAATCTACATGCAGACAGTGCATTCATACACATACAAAAATAAATAAAATTAAAAAAATAAATAAAAAGAGATATCAAATCATACCATAATTCTTGACACTTACTATGGATAATTGAATCCAATATTTCTTCTATTTATGGGGCTTTTATAAGAGGATATCACAAACCCTTATGTACAATGTTGCTCTCTCTGTTTTGAACCACCACTTGATGGTTCTGTTTCTGGGCAAGGAAAAGAGCAAGGACTAGGAGAAATGGTGGGCAGGATGAAAGATGGGATCCTGTGGAACCAGACACTGGTAGAGAGAGACATGTCTGTACCACAGCCAGGCAGTAGGGGTTCATGCGAATACACATATGTCTATAAGAAATGTTTCTCTTGTCATGCACTACTATTACCAAATTTCAAATATTTTCAACCACAGACTAAAATAGAAACCAAAATATGAGGACCATCTGACCAAGCAGTCTTCTTTTTAAATTGATTCCTTGAGAATTTCATATAACCTACTTTGATCACATTCAGAATCCCTCCTTCATCTTCGCCCCCATAGCACTACTTCTCCACTTCATGTCTTCTGTTATTATTTTTTGTTTTTTAAATACCTATCAAGTCTAATATGTGTTTCCCAAATGCCATTGGGAATAATTTTATCCCTTGGAGTCTAGCCAACCCACCATGCTTCATACTCAAGAAAACTGATTCTCCCTGTTTCAGTGGCTATAAGTTGCTAATAGATCCTCAGTTAGGGACGGGGCTTCTTACCTACTTTCCTCACCCATGCTGGGATTTTTGTCTGTCTTGGGTTTGTACAAGTTTCATGTGTTACGCCACATGTACTATGGGCTCATATGTTTAACTACACTGTGGTATCCAGAAAAATCTGATTTCTTTGTATTCACCTACCACTTCTATCTCTTACAAACTTTCCAAACTCCTTCCACAGTAATCTTTGAGCCTGAGGAAGGGAGGACATAATATAGGTGTCCTCCTATATTAGGGCTGAGCACTCTACATTCTCTTATTCTAAGCCCATTGACCAGTGATGGCCCACTGTGTTAACCTCCATCTATTGCAGGAAAAAACCTTCTCTGGTGAAAATTGAGAGATAAACTAATCTATGGGTATAACAATGACTTAATTTACTATGAGTCTATTTAGTAGAATAATAGTAAGTTCTTTATGGCCTGTGACCTATTTAGCCACAAGTTCTTGGTGCTGACAACAGTACTACATGTGGGCTCCATTTTGTGTAACAGGTCTTAAATCCAATCAGAAGGTGATTGTTTATTTTCCCAACATTCATGTCACTATTGCACAGTGGGCATGTTTTATTATAGCTCGCAGAGTTCACAGCTGGGTTGATGATTGTACTATGAAAGGTATTCATGTCAGTACCTGCTTGATTTCTGTTTGTTCTATAACTCACATATGTAGTGTTTCTAGAAATAAGACTTTACTGTCAAGTTCTGGTAGGTAATGAAGAGCAATGACAATAGTCAGTTTTGTTTGAGGGTCTAAGGGAAGTCCCTGACCAACAAAAGCAAAATCAGGAATCCAGTCCTGGCATTGGGTTTTTATTTGCTAGCCTGTAGTGTCTGATTGGATCACTGAACCTCCATCATAGGATAACTATATTTACACTCTTTTTATATTGTATATGTATATATTTTAAAAAGTTTCTACAATAATAGGTTTCCATATAACTTTTTCCAAAGACCTGTGTTAAAATCCCTCTACTTACCCCCCCTACTCTGCTCTCCCAATCTCCACCCCACTTCATACTTCCTACTCCATTATTCCCCTTTCTATCTTTATATCACTAAATTCTATCTCGAATACCATAACAAACTCCATAGACCCTTATTAGTTCTCCAACTTCTATGGATTTTCCTGTTGAAACACAACTATCTACAAATTCAAAGCTAATATCCTCTTATGAGACATATGCTGTTTGTGTTTTTGTGTCTGGATTACCTCACAGAATGGTAGTTTCCAGTTCCATCATCTTTTCCATGAAAGAACATTGAAAAGAAAGTCCTGTGTGTATGGGAATTTAAAAGTCAATCTGCTCAAGCCAGACAAAGTCCCAGCATGGTAGGGGGAAGTGGACATGAACCTCACCCCTAGCTGAAGATCTATTGGCATTTGGTAGTTGCTGAATTTACATGCAAATTACCTTATTTCATTTTTCTTAATGACTGAATAATATTCCATTTTATAAAAGTATCTGTGTCTATACCAAAGTAACCTACCATAACAATTAGTAATGTTTAAATACCTACATATCCAATTGCAAGTGCTTCATTAGTAGGATCAAAAGGCTATATATTATACTGTTTAAATACCTATATATCTAATTGCATGTGCTTCATTAGTAGGATTGAAAGGTTATGCCTGGACAAGCTGACAGCCCATGAAAGAAAACAGCCAGAATTGACTAGAGACCAAGACAACAGCTCCAGAGAAAGTAGACTGTTTTGCTTCTCATCCACCTGTGCCCCTTTTCTAAGCCCAGGGAACAATCTGCGGAAGAGGGGGCATGGTAGAATGTAAGGGCTGCGATTGGGGTGAATGGTGAAACTACAACAATATAGACTGGACACTCATTTGATCAACTTGATTGAACATACAAGCCCCCCCTGCTAGATGGTGGGACCCATGAGCTGTGTGGGTTTGGGCACAACTGCTCACAAATTGGTTTTACATGAAGGATGCTTGTACTCACAAATTATCACTTATTGTTAAAAAGAAATGAAAACAAAACAAAACAAAAAAGCAGAGAAAGATGCAGAAAAGTTACGGCAGAATGCATGATCTGGGATGGGTAGGGGTGGGGTGGGGGGAAGGGAAGGGGATATATGCCTGAACTGAATTGGAAAATGATGTATGAAATACACAAAGCATCAATAAAAAATAAATTAATTAAAAAAAAAGTATTCATACTTTCATTATCCAGTCATCAGTTGATGATGGACACCTAAGCAGTTACCATTTCCTGGCTGTTGTGAATAGAACAGCAGTGAACAAGTATGAGCAGGTATCTTTGTAGAAAGTTATAGAGTCCTTTTGGTATATGCCCAAGTGATATGGCTGGGTCATAATTCTAGCTTTTTGAAGAACCTCCACATTGATTTCCATACTGACTGTACCAATTTGCATTCCCACCAGCAGTAAGTGTTCCCCTTTCTTCACATCCTTGGCAGTATTTGTCATCATTTGTTGTTTTTGCTTTTTTTTTTTTGGATCTTAGCCACTTTCCCTAAGTAAGATGAAATCTCTAAGTAGTTTTAATTTGCATATCCTTGATTGCTAAATATGTTGAACATTTTTCCAAATATGTCTCACTCATTTGTGTTTCATCATTTGATAACTCTGGTTAGTTCCTTGTCCTGAATTTTTTTTGTTTTTTTTTATTTAGTTTTTTGTATATTCTAGATACTATAACCCTCTCTCAGATGTACAGCTAATACTGTTTTCCATTCTGGAGGTAGTCTCTCTATTTAAATAATGGTGTTCTGTGCTCCACAGAAGCTTTTTTGTTTCATGAGTTCTCATGTGTCAACCGTTAGTCTAATTCCCATACCTTCTGAGTCTTGAGAAAATCCTTTCCTGCACACACATATTTTGGTGTATTCCTTACTTTCTCCTCAAACAGATTCAGGGCATGAAGTCTTAATATTGAGGTCCTTGATCATTTGGAACTTCTTTTGTGTTTGTTGAGAGAAAAGGATCTAGTCTTATTCTTCTACATGTACCTATCCAGTTCGACCAATACCATTTCTTAAACATGCCATCATTTATCTAATGTTGGATTTTTTTGGCATCTTTGTTAAAAATCAGGTGGCTGTAAGTGTGTGGCCTTAAATCTGGGTCCTTAATTCTATTCCATTGATTACTGTATCTATTTTTATCGCAGTACCATGCTGTTTTTATTATTAAACCTCTATAGTATGACTTGACATCAAGGGTGGTGGTGACTACAGTATTTCTTTTATTGTTCAGGATTATTTTTGCTATCCAGGGCTGTTTTGTTTGCATTAAAATTTGAGATTTTTTTTCAATTTATGTGAAGACTTATGCTGGAATATTTAATGTTGATTGAGTCTGTAGTTTGCTTTTTGTAGAATGGTTATTTTCACAACCCTAACATTTCATGAACATGGCTCCTTCCATCTTCTATTATCTTCTTTCATGTCTTTCCTCAATCTCTTAAAGTTTGTGTTGCACCAGTCTTTCACTTCCTTGCTTATATTTATTCTAAGATATTTTATGTTTTTCAGTGCTATTATGAATGGGATTGTTTCCCTGACTTCTTTCTTAGTATGTTTGTTATTTACAAATAAGAAGGCTATCTATTTTTGGATATTAATTTTGTATCTGGCTACTTTGCTCAATGTGTTTAGCAGCTCTGGAAATTTTCTGTTGGAGTCTTCAAGGTTGCTTATGTCTAAAATTTGCAAATAGTGATATCTTGATTTCTTCCCTTCCAATTGGTCCCCACTTTATGTCCTTCAGTTGCCTTATTGCTGTAGTTAAACTTCAACCACTACGATAAACAGGAATGAAGACAGTGGATATCTTTGACTTGTTTCTAATTTTAGTAGGAATGCTTTGAGTTCTCTGTTTAGCATGCTATTCATTGTGGACTTGTTGTATATTGCCTTCATTATGTTGAGATATGTCCCATGTATACCTAGATTCTATATTTATTTAAACTGAAGTTTCTATGCATTCTGAGATCATTGCCCATACTTTTATCTATGGAATCCAATATTATATTCTGGCTGAACACAATGTCTTTCCCAACAGTTGTTACTTCTGAGAAAGAAGGATTCAGTTTTCTTTACTGATGTGGTCCTCATTGGATCTTCAGGTTTCACGGTTTAGACCCAAGAATATTTGGGCAACACAAATTAGCCTGGAATGGGGTGGGGGTGGAATTCACAAAGGTAGGCAAGTAGGAAGACATATATGGATCTGGGAGGAATTAAGGGAGGGCGACTGTAATAAAAATACATTGTATGAAGCTCTCAAAAAATTAATTTTAAATATTAAAAAAAAACCAAGAAATTAACACAATGAATGTTTGGCAAGAGAATTCTGATCTCTCTGCATACTATAGTAATTGCAAATTTGCCATCTTTTCTAAGAACAAAAATGGAAGAGAAAGTTCTATGCTTATTGAAAAGGTTTAAAAGACAATTCACTCAAGTCAGACAAAATCCAAGCATGATAGGGGGAAGTTCCACTCCCCTGAGGAGCATTTGATGCCTTCTGGGAAAGAAAGAAGAGGTTGTTTTCTATGAGGATGTGACCTCTGATATTATGTCGAACACATTCTAGGGCAGTCTCCACACCCAAGAGTATTTCGCAAATTGTGCTCGATGGGTTAAACACACACACACACACACACACACACACACACACACCACATTGGGCTGGAGTAATGGCTCAGCCATTAAGAGCACTGGCTGTTCTTACAGAAGACCCTGGTTTGATTCCCAGCACCCACATGATGGCTAACAATCATCAGTAAGCTCCAGTTCCAGGAGACCCAACATCTTCTTCTGACCTCTGCACCCAATGCACGACATTGTGTGCACCTACCTACATGCCAGCAATATGCTTACATACATAAAATAAAAATAAATAAAATAAACTTGGGTGGGTAGGAAGGTGGGGCTGAGAGCTGAGCAAGGGGTGTGAATATGATCAAAATACATTGTATGAAATTCTCAAGTAATTGATAGAAAAGAAACTTTTTAAAAAGGTAATTCACTGACTAATGGGCCACAAGAATATTTACCTATCTGCTCTGGATGCCTTCGTACTTACTATCTTATTGCAATATCTATAAAAATTCTAAAATTTCAAATACTCTAAACATAGTAGTTGAGCTTTTGGATTGTTGGATGTTATAAATGTTAACTACTAGAATGTAAGGATTAGTTGATTCAAACCTCAATTACAGAGCAAACTGTCTTGGCAATGAGATCAGAGCAAGATTTCATCCATCCTTCCTGTAATCCCAAAGACAATGTCCTCTATCACTGAGCAGAATGCCTGGTTGAAACCCTCAGCTTCTGAAATGTCTGTGGTCTCCTTCCTTCTGTACACGCATACCTATTCAATGATTTTTAATCTTTGCATGTGACTTTATTACAACTCACATTTTGCTCTTTGTGTATGTTCCTAGATAAAAGTACTTCTCAGGTGCCAAATGCCATCTTTTATAACTACCTGGTTAATGAAGTTCTGCATTATTCTTCAGTAATTTTTATCATATGCTTTGTAGAAAGAATTGGACCCCTTCTAAAGAAAGCAATGGAGAATGCATGAATTGATTAGAAAATACTGCTCTGTTGCTCTGTACCTCTGCTAAGGAGGAAATAGAAGAGGATTTATCTTCTAAAATTGGTATTGATATATAACTTATATGCTGTAATATTTCCTCCTTAAAATGTATAATTCAGTAGGTGATTTTGATGTAGCTACAGAGTTTGCAGAAGAAAAGATCCAAAAGTTTCAAGGAATCCAGATGTTATGATGAATTTATCATTTATGACTCATTCATGCACACCAGGAGAGTTCAGATGATAAAACTTTCAATACTTTGAGAAATAAAATCGGGAAGACTGCCCAGCACTCTTGAATAGCTCTGTGATTTCTTTTCTGTGCAGGCCTAATGTTTGATAACCACACCACTCATCTGGTAAACCTAAGGATTTGGGAGCAAGCTCAGTGGAATACTCATCTGCCTAGCATTCCGGGCCCCAGAGTTTGATTCCCAGCTCTGAAAACATAACAAAACAGTCCTAAATACAGTGGGAATATTTTAATCTTGAAGCCCCCGTTGTTTGGTGCTAACTGGCATCACTCAACTGCAAAATTCAAGGCCTACATATCTAATATTTTAAAAAAGACAAATAAAAGTGGCAATCAGGATTGTCTGACTGTGCAGATGTGTTGCATTGGTTAACTGTAATGCTTCTGGGAGTGAAAGAGGTAGGAAGCTATTGCTTGACTTTTCCTGGGGAGATGTAAAGAAATGTCTAAGCACTCCAGACATTGACAGGAGTAACAAACTGAAGAAAGTATCCTATTTAATTCCAGCTTGATGAACCAATAAGTTTATTGGAGTTATTTAGAGAAGAATGGACAGTTCAAAAGCAGTTATGTCATTAAAAGTCCAGTCTCCATCATGGTAAAATCACAGCACTATAGAAGAGTCTCAACCCCAGCTAATCTTCCACCTCCTACCACACTAGGATGCCCTGGAAACAGATCCAGTTGGGTCCACATGGAGTTGTGACTAAAATCTTCGATTACGGTCTCGGGTCTAACCTGATTACCCAGAAGGGAAAGTTAGCAGTCCTCGGCCATTGCTGTAAAATTAGCTATCTCACTATCATTCTGCTTTTCCTTTGCAGTGTGTCTTGGCCAGAGCTCTTCTGAAATCATCACAGAAACTCTGCTTCATGATGGCCCTGATCACGTCAAACCTGGAGAAAAGTAGCTACTCTCCAGAAGCCGAATAAATTCTTACTTGACCCATATAAGATGAAACATTTCATGTCAAATAAAAGTCTAACTCGCGTCATAAAGACAGAGAGGCACAGACCCACAAGCACCTCTCAGTTTTTGTATTAGGTATCCTTCCATACCTCAGCTCCATCTGAGCCAGAGTCAGAGATGAAGAACGAAGATGATGAAAGAACAAAAAACAAATAAGAAAGTCTGAAAGTAAATAGTTGCCCTCAGAAATTTCTGTTTTATGGAACCAAACTTTGCATCAACTCCTACGTCACTCCCTGCATTGCTGTGCAGTCAAACTGTGGTCGATCTGCAGCATTTACTCTGATATCCCAAGGGAGGATTTGCAATTTAAGAAACTTAACAAAATTTACATTTCAAAACTAGTGTCTCATTTCGGACTTAGTTTTAAATTTGAAAAGTAAAGATGATTAATCACATTTTTAACTTGTAGGCCCTTTACTTATGAATAATGATAAATAACTGACCAATCAACGGGAAAGCTGTAGGAAATATAGAAAAAGCTTACAATGTAAATAAATGAAAATTTTTTTCAGCACTAGCCTTAAAAAACACAATTATAATTAGACTAATTCCTTGAAAACTGGAGGGAAATGGCTTTAGAAATACTATGAGGAGCCCGGCATGGTGGTGCACACCTGTAATCCTAGCACTTGGGAGGCAGAGGCAGGTGGATCTTTGTGAGTTCAAGGCCAGCCTGGTCTACAGATTGAATTCCAGGACAGCTGGGGCTACAGGGAGTCCCTGTCTCGAAAACACCAAAAATTAAAAAAAAGTAAAAAGAAAATGAAATACTATGAGGAAAATGATCAGGAATTCCACGTAATGACAACAGAATAATACAATCATGTCTACATACTCTTCCTGAAAACCTCACTCAAAGTCACCCAATGATACAGTGATAGAGTAACAAATGGTACTAATTTGTAAGTATGGAAAACTCTGATTCAGGATTCTCATTAATATTTTATTAACATAAATGAAATGTTTAAAACCTACTGGTATTTAACATTGCTAAATTCAAAGAAAATTATTCTAAGAAAATTATGTATTACATTAAAATATAATTTATGGAAGACTTGGAATGAACTTGCCACCTGACCCAGCCATACCACTCCTGGGTATGTACCCACAAGATTCATCTTACCACAGAGATACATGCACAGCCATGTTTATTGCGGCTCTCTTCACAATAGCAAGGAGCTGGAACCAATCCAAATGCCCCTCAACTGATGAGTGGATAGAGAAAATGTGGTACATCTACACAATGGAGTTCTATGCAGTGGTAAAGAAAGATGACATCATGAACTTTGCAGGTAAATGGCTGGAGCTAGAAGATATCATGCTGAGTGAAGTAACACAGTCCCAGAAAAACAAACGGCAAATGGTATCCCCCATCTGTGGATGCTAACACCAATTACCTAAGTGTATGGCAAACTGAGCAACATTAATGTAATCTAAAAGCAACTGTGCTCTTATATTGTAGAATCCCTTAAAAAATAAACAAATAAAACAAAAGACAGCAAGGTTGGTACATCAAGTACATATCCCATGAAAGTTTAAAAAAATAAGATAAAATATAATTTAATATAATAATTTAGATATATAATTCTAGATTTTATTTCCAAATAATTACCTGATAGCAAAGATCTTAAGAATATAATATAATTTCTGACCGTATTCAAGCAACAAAGCCATTACACTGCCCTTTTCTTAAATCACACTTTCCTCTTTTTAAAAATATGGAGGTAATATGCTTTCTAAAATAGATTAAAAGAAATAGTTGTATAGAAAGTAGTCAATTTTCCTTTGGGGGAAGGAAAAGGATGGTAAATAAACTTTTACTAATACTTGCCTTTCTTATTGGTCTCCCTGAGTCAAGCAAGACTCCTCCGTCAGTATCAGCTACCCCTCAACAGCCTGGAGATACTGTGCAACAGTGGCAGCCAAGTGTCTATATATATCCCAAATCTAATCTGACGCCCTCTTCTGACCTCCGCGGCATTGCACGACACGGGTGCACAAACCTCCATGCAGACAATACATTCACACACATAAATAAATAAATAAAATTTAAAAAAAAACTGACTAATTGGCTATTAGCTCTCTCCTTGGAGGAATAACTCACAGTTTAAAAAAAAAGTTTGAAGCTATATTTTTTCCTTCTTATGGAGTTAAAAAATGAAATAATTGGGAGCTGGACATGGGTGGCTTGAATCCGAGCACTTGGGAAGCAGAGACAGGTGGATCTTTGTGTGTTCCAGGACAGCTGAAGCTTTGTGGAACTCCTGTCTCAAAAAGACAGAAAAAAAATTAAATAATTTGTGAGAATAAGCAAGGCAATTATTAGTACATGTTTTCACCCATCCTTTCCTTCCCCAAAAGGGACAATTGACTATTTCTTTTTTATTTTTTTTTTATTTTTAAGGGATTTACAATAATGACAACAGTTGTTGGCCGATAACATGATGTTACTCAGTTTGTCATACAATGAGATTTATTGGTGCCATTTTAGCAAGTTCTATGTCCAAATTTGAACAACCCAAGATTCCCCTTCGTCCAGTTGGAGATTCTTGTATGCACAGGCATGTGATCAATTAGGAATCCAGACATATTGCTGTAGTTTCAGGATCATCCCTGTTCTCTCCGCAGCCCTACATTCTACCACGCCTCCACTTCGCCAGTTTGTTCCCTGCGGCTTGGGACAAGTGACAAGATGGGATGAGAAGATAAACAGTCTATTTTCTCTGGTGTCATTTTTGGACTCTATTCTGTTCAGTTTGTTTCCCTTCATGGATTGACAGCTTTCCAGTGATGAACTTTTTAGTCATACTAACAAAAGCACAAGCAATTGGATGTACAGGCATTTAAGCATTACCAATTATTATGTCAAGCTTAAGCTGTGAGCATAGACAACAGTGCTGGATTGTATGCTAATCCGCAAACTGATTTCTCTATAAAGGGTGACAAGTTCTTCTTGTGACTTATAACATTCCTAACCACTAGAGGACCTAAGCTTGTGGCATCCCCTGTGAGTTATTCCTCCAAGGAGAGAGCTATAATAGCCAATTAGTCAGTTTTTTTTAAATTTTATTTATTTTTTATGTGGGATGTATTGTCTGCATGAGGTTTGTGCCACCCGGTCGTGCAATGCCGCGGAGGTCAGAGAGGGCGTCNGTTCCTCTAGTGGTTAGGAGATGTATTAAGCCACATAAGAACTTGTCACCCTTTATAGAAGAAAATAGTTTGTGGATTAGCATACCACCAAGCATCTGTGTCTATGCAAACAGCTTAGCTTGACATAATAGTTAGTATGCTTAAATGCCTGTACATCCAATGCTTGTGCTTTGTTATATGACTAAAAAGGTATCACTGGAAAAGCTGTCAATCCGTGAAGGAAAACAACCTGAACAGATTGGAGTCCAAAATGGACTAACTCCAAAGAAAGTAGGGACTGTTTTTTCCTTCTCACCCACTTGTGCCCCTTTCCCAAAAGCCCAGGGAACAAACTGCAGAAAGTGGAGGCGTGGAGAATGTAAGGGCTGCGGAGAGAAAGGTGTGAATCATGAGACTACAGGAATGGAATATAGTCTGGACTCCTTTTTGATCAACATGCCTGTGCATTACAAGTTTCTCCAACTGGAATATGTGAACCTTGGGTTGTTCAGAAATTTGGACATAGAACTTGCTAATGCAACCCCAATTATCCAATTGGTTATGGCAAACTGAGCAACACAATGTTATCTGCAAACAACTGTTGTCATTATATTGTAGAATCCCTAAAAAATAAAAAAAAAAAATTAAAAAAAGAAAAGTAGTTCAATTTTCCTTTTGGGGAAGGAAAAGGATGGTGAATAAACATTTACTAATACTTGCCTTTCTTATTTTCCAAATTATTTCATATTTTTTTTCTGTCTTTTTGAGACAGGATTTCTTTCCCTGTAGCCCCAACTCACTTGAAGACCACCTGTCTCTGCTTCCCAAGTGCTGGGATTCAAGCCACCATGTCCAGCTCCCAATTATTTCATTTTTTTACTCCATAAGAAGGAAAAAATATAGCTTCAACTTTTTTTTTAATTTTTTTATTAATTTTATTTATTTCTGTATGTGTATGAATGTACTGCCTGCATGCAAGTCTGTGCACCCGTGTCGTGCAACGCCGCGGAGGTCAGAAGAGGGTCTTGGATTCCCCTGGAGCTGGAGTTCTCCTGGAATTGGAGTTTCAGACGGCTCTCGGCCGCCATGTGGGTGCTGGGGATCGAACCCGGGTCCTCTGTAAGAGCAGTCGGTGCTCTTAACCGCTAGGCCATCTCTCCAGCCCCAGCTTAAAACAATTAGAATTTAAGACAATTAGGAACAAGCGGGATTATACCTAATATTCATAGACTTGTAAATATTACATAAACTTTCAAATATATGTAAAATGAAAGCAAATAAGCATGGTTCACCTCACAATAGGCAACAGTAAAGGAAATTTTAATAAAGCATGAAAAGTAGCAACAAAGTAAAAGACCAAGCACCATCTGGGGCTCCCAAGATGATCTAGTTAAACCCTCACATGTAAACCTTTCCAGATTATAGTAGAACAATCCAACTCTATGCAACTTACAATAGCTATGATGATGTAGGATATGAATAAAAATAAAAGGATGATCAAAGACTTATCTTACAAAAACAAAATAATAGAAAGCAGTCCTGGAAGAGTCAGTGGCAAAAGCTTAGACTCAGAGGAACTGGCATAGCTTTAAATGTGCACATTATTAAGAAAGAATTAGCAAAACAACATAATGAACTAAGAATAATAGAAAAATAAAATATTTTCAAAGAAAAACTTAATAGACTAAAATAAAGAAAAATGGAATTAATGAATCCATGGATTCTTTGCATAAAAGTAGATTTCTAGAAAATAAGATTTTCTTAATAAAAGAAAACAAGTAGAATATGGAACTAGGAAGTTAAGGCATAAGCAAAGCAGACAAGAGTCTATCAGAGACTACAATGTAGGGCTACTAAATATGCAAAACTTATGAAATAGAAGATGTGCAGAAATTTCCAATAAAAAGAGTAAAGTCTGAATTAACAACTAGAGTCATAAGGAAAAACATTATAAAGAAGGACTACCATTCCCCAGAGCTTGTTGTACTAGTGAAATATTTGAAGCTTTAAAGAAAGTAGTAAACTCAATTCTATATCATTTGTTTCAGAGCATAGAAATAAATATATGGAAGTCAATCAAATGTTGTTTTATGAATCTAGAATTATTCTGACATCAAAGTCTAACAAACATTACATACAGAAATAAAACTAAAAACAGATTTTTCTTATGAATAATGATTCATGAGTGAATCAGTATTAGGATATGCTGTGCATGGCATTTATTAGCTACCCAATAAATTCCTTCTACATCACAAAGGAAAGCAAGGATAGTCAGAACAAATTTCCTCAGCTTTCAGGCCTTATATCTACACATTTGATGCACATAGGAACCCATCTTCATCTCATTTCCTTTGCTTTCAGAGAGAAGAGTCTTTTCAAATTTGTTCAAAAATACAGGCTTGCAGATATAGCACGCTTCCCTCCCACAGGGAAATCGGCCTGTTAGTAGGCTCTTTGTCAGTGACTTCTTTGTCAGTTTTCTAACAAATATTTCCATTCAGGGGGCTGGAGCGATGGCCTAGCGGTTAAGAGCGCCGACTGCTCTTGCAGAGGACCCGGGTTCGATCCCCAGCACCCACATGGCGGCCGAGAGCCATCTGAAACTCCAATTCCAGGAGAACTCCAGTTCCAGGGGAGTCCGACGCCCTCTTCTGACCTCCGCGGCGTTGCATGTCACGGGTGCACAGACTTGCATGCAGACAATACATTCATACACATACGGAAATAAATAAAATTAAAAAAAAAATATTTCCATTCAGCTCTTCTTTTAAAATTTCTTTATTATGGTGTGTGTGTGTGCATGTGTGTGTGTGTGCATGTGTGTGTGTGCTTGTGTGTGTGTATGTGTGTGCCACAGCACCTTGTGGTTTCTGCTACTTTCATTCTTCAAGTCCAGGGTTCACAAGCTCCTAGGTAATACTCTAGTCTCTATTTTATCTTAGAAGTGCTGGGGTTACAGATGCATACTACCACATCTGGCCTTTTTTACCCTTTTTTTTGTTTGTTTGTTTATTTTTAAGGGATCCTACAATATAATGACACAGTTGTTTGCAGATAACATTGATGTTACTCAGTATGTCATACAATTAGGTAATTGGTGCATTTTGCAAGTATCTATGTCCAAATTTTGAACAACCCAAGGTTCCCATAGTCCAGTTGGAGAAGCTTGTATGCACAGGCATGTTATCAGTTAGGAGTCCAGACTATTCCTGTAGTCTCATATTCACCCCTATCTATCTGCAGCCCTTACAAATCTACCACGCCTCCTCTCCACAGTGTTTGTTCCCTGGGCTTGGGGAAAGTGGCACAAGTGGGTGATAAGAAAACAGTCTAATTTCTTTGGAGTTGCCATTTTGGACTTCAGTCTGTTCAGGTTGTTCCCTTCATGGGTTGACAGCTTTTCCAGTGATACCTTTTTAGTCATCTACAAAGCACAAGCATTGGATGTACAGGCAGGTAAGCATACTGATTATTATGGCAGCTAAGCGTGGAGCATAGAGACATAGGCTTGGAGTGGTTTGCTAATCCGCAAAGTTGGTTTCTCTATAAAGGGGGACAAGTTCTTATTGTGGCTGAACAGCTCCTAACCACTAGAGGGACATAAGCTTGTGGGCATCCACTGTGAGTTATTCTCCAAGGAGAGAGCTAATAGCCAAATAGATTTGGGAGAATATATAACACTTGGCTGCCATTTTTGCACAGTATCTCCAGGCTGTTGAGGTGTAACCGATATTGATGGAGGAGTCTTACTTGTCTCAAGGGAGACCAAACAGTCTGTGTCTATACCAAAGGAACCTACCATAGTAACTAGCAATGTCTAAATACCGATATATCTAATCGCTTGTGCTTCTTTAGTAGAATTGAAAGCTTATCCCTGGGCAATGGGTCAGCCCATGAAAGGAAACAGCCAGAACTGAGCAGAGTCCAAACGACATATCCAGACAAAGTAGACTTTTGTGCGTTTTTTTTGTCCACCTGTGCCCTGTCTCCAAGCCTAAGGAACAATCTGTGGAAAGGGGGAGTGTAATTGTAGGGGCTGTGATTGGGGTGACAGTAAAAACTACGACAATATAGTCTGGGCACTTATTTGATCAAATTGAGTGAACATTCAAGCCCCTCCAGCTGGATGGTGGGAGCCTTGGCTGTGTGGGCTGGGGCACAGCTGCTTGCAAATGGTTTATATGAGGATGCTTGTACTAAAGGAAAAAAAAAAGGAGCTAGATACTGAACAGTCTTGAACTAAACGGGAATATAAAATGTATTGTTTTATTTTATATTTTTTGTATTGGGTGGACTCTAATATTTTCTCCTGGAATTAAACACATCACAGTGTAACACGTTCTTTTACGTGTAGGACAATTTACAGGAATTAAGCTTAAGTTTACTTCCAAATAAGTAGAAGTCATAGTCCAGTCAGATAGCTTTAAAGAGCAAAATGTATCTTTGGTAAAATTTTATTTAGGCAGTAATCAACTCTGCCCAAGCTTTATCCACAAAGGATAGGAATTTTAAGGCTTAGTGAATGTTTAGATTAGGTAAATTTAGGTGTAAGTTTTGGAGGAAATGGTAATACAACTGAACTAATTGGAAATAAAATGTTAATTGTTTATAATTTGTATTGGGTAAGGTACACAAATGGCCTCTATATTTTTCTGAATTAGACAACATCACATTATACACTTTCTTTTACTGTAGGACAATTTAAAGGAACTAAGCGTAAATTTCCTTCCCAAATAAAGTAGCATACAGTCAATGAGCAACAGTTTGGGTAAATGTAATGAAGCTTATGCCTGGGCTCCTTTTTATGGGTATGTGTACCTACAAGTCGGCATCTATTGGCCAAAACATAAAAACCTAAAAAAAAAAAAAGAGGGAGGGTGGGAGGGGGGGTAGTATCCTTTCTGGGATACAAATAAAAACTCTTTGTTCCAATCCTATTGATAAATTTTCAATTTTTCGCATCCTTGAAACTGACAATGGGAGGAGAATTTTATGTTCCCACATGTAAAAATCACCAATCTAATGCCTGAAAACATACAACTAATGGCTATGCAGGATTGGACTGGGAAAGGCCAGCAGAAAGGTTGACCCATCTGAACATTAACGAAGGAAAGCCTTCAGCCCACCTGAGTCCAGACACTGAGCATCTGTTTGAATTCTATTGGGGTTACTGTTTATAATGGGCCCTAAGGAAGTTTACCTTCCAGATACTGAGAAAACTTCCTACCTCTCCCCTTTATGGACAAATACCAAGTGGGAATGGAAACGCAAGCCCTAACTGTAAATTAGACCCAATTGTTACAGTGGTAATTTTCCTATAACAACATATAACTACCCTTTTTTAACTGACTGATAGGATAGGAACTGTGAAGGATAATTCTATATCTAAGAGCCAAATTCAAGAGTAAAGTGTTTATAAGTTGTGGTAAATTAAGCAAAATATATTACGACAGGAAAGCTCTCTGACATCAGTCAATGAATTATTCTGGCGTAGGAAATGTTGGCTAGGGGATTCAACCCCCCAAAATTTAAAGGCCTGTTGCCTATAAGTGAAATAATATGCAAGGAGAAAGGCAGTAAGTCCCGGTTGTCCAAGACCTGTGTGAGCATGAAAAATGTTAAGAGACATCACTTGCTAGCGTACAACTGGCCTCTTAAAAGGCTAGAGAGCATTACAAAAGGCCACTAAATCAATAAAACAAAATAAAAAAAAAAAAAAAAAAAAAAACCTTTTTTTTTTTAATTTAATTTTTTATTGATGCGTTGTGCAGTTTCGTACATCATTCCAATTCAGATCAGGCATTTTTCCTTTTTTTCCCTTGCAACCCGCACCCTCCCACACCCCCCCCCCTAGGCCCCCCACAACCCCCCACCCCACCCCATCAGAGATCATGTAGTCTGCCTAACTGGCTTGCATCTTTTCTGTTTTTTTTTCTTTTTTAGCTATAAGTGATAATCCATGAGTACAAGCATCCCTCCGTGCAAAGCCAATCTACAGGCTGTTGTGCCCAAACCCCCACACCCCACCATCACCAGTGGGGGGTGACATGTTGTTTGTTCCAATCAAGTTGATCAAATGAGTGTCCAGACCATACGTTGCTGGAGTTTTTTCACCATTCACCCCAATCGCAGGGCCTTACATTCTACCACGCCCCCCACCCCCCTCTTCCGCAGGTTGGCCCTAGGCTTAGAAAGGGGCACAAGGTGGATGAGAGTAAAAATAGTCCACTCTCTCGGAGCGTTGACTTGGACTCTGGATTCTCTTCTTATACAGTTTGTCGACCTGATGAAACCGCATTGATATTATATAACGCACATAGGATGGTAGAACTTTATACTAAACATGGATATGACAGATTACTTTTCCTGTATACGGCTGACAAACGAGACTCAGAGATGTAAGCTGATGGGTTTCCAGGGGGCCATACCTTAAGTTTGATTCCAATGGCTGGCTAATCAGGTGGGCTGCTACGGTTTTATTCGAACAGACTCAGACAGGTCTGGCAATCTCTTTACCTTGACATCATCAGCCTCCTTTAAGATGTTAAAGAATATTTCCTCAGTTCCTTGCCATTTCTCATTCTCTCTAGGTTTAAGACTTGATAGACATGAGGACAACTGCAACCTGTGCCTCCAAAGAGCTTTCTAGCTAGTTAGGGACCAGTAGCTCAGCAATTGTTGGACAGTCATGAAGAGGTCTGGGAATACTTCTTTACTCGCCACCCTGTGTTTAACATTTCCTTCTTCTTGCCTGGGCGTCTAGAACCGTGTTTAACTAACCCATCCAGGAGAACTCCAGTTCCAGAGGGAATCCACGCACCCTCTCTGAGCTCTGCGGCATTGCACGACACGGGTGCACAGACCCCCCTTTTGTACATGCAGACAGTACAGTTCATACACTACAAAAAATAAATAAAAAAATAAAAAAGGAACAGTTGAAATTCATCATCCCATTCCTTTACTGTCCATTAGTTCCTCCTTCTGCTGTCCTCAAAAATTCCCTGAAACTTCCTATCAGGATCAAAAATAACATTTCTATCATGAAATCCAATAGGAACATTTTGTTTCATGTGATATTTTCACTTCCTTTCAGCATTTGCTACTGTCGACCATTCCCTCTTTGAAATCCCTACTACTTTTGGTTCTAGTTTTTATTCTTCCTCTATATCCTTTATTGCTTATTCTCCCTACCCTTCTCTTTCACTCTGTTCTTCAGTATGTATAAACTGTATTTCCCAGTAATACCTATGGCTTTATCCTCTCTATATACACTGTTAAGTTCATGATCCATTTTCTCTCACCTAGTTTCAATCACTAACTGCAGGTCCTGATCTCTATCTAAATATGTGTCTCTCTTCTTAGAGACATATTCAAAACTCTTGTTCTTTATTGAATCTCTCCAAATATATACCCAACCAATGTCATAACCACAGGCCCAAAATAAACTCTTTACATTTTAGGACAACAAAAAGCAACACTGTGTATTGTGTTGCTCCAGTTACTCGTAATCAACATTGGAAATAAGGTCCTAACCACTATGCTGTTTTAGTGTATTTGAATCCATCTTCTATCTTTCACAATACCTGCCTTAAGTTCAGAACATTAACATATATTAGATCTCTGCAGAAGCAGTTTAAATGGCATTCAGACCTTCTTTCTTATATCCTACTAATATACATTTTAAAAAATGACCACTAGGAATGTTATTCAAAGGGAATGTTTAGTAATCCTGTGTAATGTATTCAATAATGCTGAACATTACACACCTAGTAAGTTCCTCATGACATTAGTGCTATCTTTCCCTCCTTCTTCATCATTGTCCCATAGTTGACAGTTTGATGAGTATCATTGTTCTCTTACCCAATAGGTAAGCATTGTCCAAAGCCCATCTTCTTTGCTCCATTGATGACCTTAGCTAATTCTCACCACATTTACTTTTCTATTTCCTGTGACTAGGTTAATCATATTTTGACATAACATTTTGTCTACTTCTCATTCCATGTCTCCAAATGTCTCTCAAAAATTCCCTGAAACTTCCTATCAGGATCAAAAATAACATTTCTATCATGAAATCCAATAGGAACATTTTGTTTCATGTGATATTTTCACTTCCTTTCAGCATTTGCTACTGTCGACCATTCCCTCTTTGAAATCCCTACTACTTTTGGTTCTAGTTTTTATTCTTCCTCTATATCCTTTATTGCTTACCTCCTACCCTCTCTTTCACTCTGTTCTTCAGTATGTATAAACTGTATTTCCCAGTAATACCTATGGCTTTCATCCTCTCTATATACACTGTTAAGTTCATGATCCATTTTCTCTCACCTAGTTTCAATCACTAACTGCAGGTCCTGATCTCTATCTAAATATGTGTCTCTCTTCTTAGAGACATATTCAAAACTCTTGTTCTTTATTGAATCTCTCCAAATATATACCCAACCAATGTCATAACCACAGGCCCAAAATAAACTCTATACATTTTAGGACAACAAAAAGCAACACTGTGTATTGTGTTGCTCCAGTTACTCGTAATCAACATTGGAAATAAGGTCCTAACCACTATGCTGTTTTAGTGTATTTGAACCATTTCTATTCTTTCACAATACCTGCCTAAGTTCAAACACTACACACATATTGATCTCNACAAAAAGCAACACTGTGTATTGTGTTGCTCCAGTTACTCGTAATCAACATTGGAAATAAGGTCCTAACCACTATGCTGTTTTAGTGTATTTGAATCCATCTTCTATCTTTCACAATACCTGCCTTAAGTTCAGAACATTAACATATATTAGATCTCTGCAGAAGCAGTTTAAATGGCATTCAGACCTTCTTTCTTATATCCTACTAATATACATTTTAAAAAATGACCACTAGGAATGTTATTCAAAGGGAATGTTTAGTAATCCTGTGTAATGTATTCAATAATGCTGAACATTACACACCTAGTAAGTTCCTCATGACATTAGTGCTATCTTTCCCTCCTTCTTCATCATCGTCCCATAGTTGACAGTTTGATGAGTATCATTGTTCTCTTACCCAATAGGTAAGCATTGTCCAAAGCCCATCTTCTTTGCTCCATTGATGACCTTAGCTAATTCTCACCCATTTTACTTTTTCTAATTTTCCTGTGACTAGGTTAATCATATTTTGACATAACATTTTTCTACTTCTCATTCCATTTCTCCAAATGTCTCTCAAAAATTCCCTGAAACTTCCTATCAGGATCAAAAATAACATTTCTATCATGAAATCCAATAGGAACATTTTGTTTCATGTGATATTTTCACTTCCTTTCAGCATTTGCTACTGTCGACCATTCCCTCTTTGAAATCCCTACTACTTTTGGTTCTAGTTTTTATTCTTCCTCTATATCCTTTATTGCTTATTCTCCCTACCCTTCTCTTTCACTCTGTTCTTCAGTATGTATAAACTGTATTTCCCAGTAATACCTATGGCTTTCATCCTCTCTATATACACTGTTAAGTTCATGATCCATTTTCTCTCACCTAGTTTCAATCACTAACTGCAGGTCCTGATCTCTATCTAAATATGTGTCTCTCTTCTTAGAGACATATTCAAAACTCTTGTTCTTTATTGAATCTCTCCAAATATATACCCAACCAATGTCATAACCACAGGCCCAAAATAAACTCTATACATTTTAGGACAACAAAAAGCAACACTGTGTATTGTGTTGCTCCAGTTACTCGTAATCAACATTGGAAATAAGGTCCTAACCACTATGCTGTTTTAGTGTATTTGAATCCATCTTCTATCTTTCACAATACCTGCCTTAAGTTCAGAACATTAACATATATTAGATCTCTGCAGAAGCAGTTTAAATGGCATTCAGACCTTCTTTCTTATATCCTACTAATATACATTTTAAAAAAATGACCACTAGGAATGTTATTCAAAGGGAATGTTTAGTAATCCTGTGTAATGTATTCAATAATGCTGAACATTACACACCTAGTAAGTTCCTCATGACAGTAGTGCTATCTTTCCCTCCTTCTTCATCATCGTCCCATAGTTGACAGTTTGATGAGTATCATTGTTCTCTTACCCAATAGGTAAGCATTGTCCAAAGCCCATCTTCTTTGCTCCATTGATGACCTTAGCTAATTCTCACCCATTTTACTTTTTCTAATTTTCCTGTGACTAGGTTAATCATATTTTGACATAACATTTTTCTACTTCTCGTTCCATTTCTCCAAATGTCTCTAGATTAGGTACTCAGCTTATCAACCAAATAGATATGATCTTTTAACTGCTAGTTCAGTCAATAAGTACACCATCAGCAAACACCATTTTAAAGTCTAATGTGCTCCAGTTTTAACTGATCTTTTCTAATTATTATTGAAAGATAATTAGATGCTCTCTGAAATTTCAAAAAGTGTTTTCCTTTAAGGATTCAATAATTAAATTAATATCAAATGAGTAAAAAGATTGTAAACATAACTCTCAAGTCCATTGTTAGCTCTAGAGAAAGATTTTATATATCTTAATGGGTCAACCAGAAGAGACTGACATAATTGTGGCTAGAAGCAAGTAGGAATGCAAGGCAGCGTGGAAGCAAAAGGAGGTGAATGTGGCCATTCCTCCAAGTCAAACTGAATGGAGAGTGTCCTGTGAGCTGGAACTTCATCAGCACAAGGGCAGATTCTTCACATTGTCAAAAGTTTAAGGATCCTCAATGGATGAACTTGTACTGAGGAATGTCTAGGGATGCTAACTTGACACAATGGGTCTTGCCACAAAGGAGAGCATGTATGCATTTCAGTGGGAGGCTGCCGGTGGAGAAGGGGCATAAAGGGGGTTAAGACTGACCGAGATGTTCTGTATGAAATAGAAAATAATTCAATAAGAAATCGAAGGATCATATACATTCTTGTTTGAAAGCAGATGTCCTTGCTCTGATCCAAATCTCGCTAAGTTTTGGTAAGTCTAATCTTTGATGTGGGATAGATTTTGCTGTCCCCAAATAACCTCCCCAATTGTTTGGAAACTAGATTTGTTATACTTTATAAATAAACTGGTACTCATTGTTTATGAGTTTTGTTGTTTGGGGGGGTTCATTTATTTTTGTTGTTTTGTTTTGTTTTAGCCTCATCATATTTTATAAGGAAATTGTGTTGGTTTCTGTTCAAGTGCTCTATTCTTCAGGATACAAAAAAGACAAAATGATTAAATCTGCAGAGCTAAGGCTAAATTTTGAATTGATTCATTCCTCAGGATGAAAATGATAAAGTATCACAAGAACTTAGATGGTCTTTCCAGGTAACACATCCTTTCTCTTGCTGTGAGCCTGTCCACATTTACCCTCTGTCAGTAGAAGCATGATTCTGTGTGCATCCTCCTCTGGTGTTCCTGCTCTCTACTCCCTCTCTAGTGAGCTGCCATCACCCAGAGTTAATGCTTTTCCTCATATTTTCTCATAATTACTTGTTTATATCTTTAAACAAATAATGGCCCGCCCCATAATTCACTTGTACTAGACACTCAGGAAGCTTCATTTAATCGGTGAATGCCTGTCCTAGAATTTGTACATTTTAAATTTTCTTTTTTAAATATAAGAATGAATACAAAATATAAAACCTTCCCAAGAACCAAGGTTGATACTGTTAAGACTTTTTTAACTCAGTCGGAAGTTTTTTTTTTTTTAATTCCATCCATGGCTACATATTTTATAACTTTTTACTCTCTTGATTTATTTGTCTTATCTTCCAATTATGTTCAACTCAGTTAAACACTCAGCATCTACAGCATTTATGTTTAATTCTTTTTGACACAAGCCCTAGATGTCATTATGTTTTGCTTTGTTTGGGTTTGGTTTATTTTGCTCTGGTTTGCAGTCATTCATGCCACAGGCCTGAATCTATGTACCATTTTGTCTCTCAGTAAAATAACTATTTAATATATAATAGAGGAAGCCTTTGAGTTCTAAAATTTCGTGGCTGTGTAAAATACTCTTGTAACCTGCAGCTTATAGAATCGGTGCATATCCTAATGGTTGTTCAGTGGTTTAAGAGGTGTTTGAATTATTAGGTGAGGGTAGTCACTGTAATAGTTAAGCAAAATAACTAAGTACATCTGAAGCCATATAATTTAATGTATCAGGAGCAGATCTTTTGAAAATCTCTAGAAAGTTATCCAATATCCCATTGACCAGTATTTAAAGACACATTTTATAGCTTAAGTGCCTGCACCGTCCACAGACAAAGGAAGAAGCATAATAGCAACTCTAGCCATGGAGAACATGCCATTTCTTTAGTGCACCATTATTTCCCAGTAAGCATTGTAATTGAGAAGAAATGTCCCCTGAATGTGTTAAATCAATTAATTACCCACATACACTTGTGTTAACATCCTGCAGGACTGAAACAGCTTCCAGATGCCACACTTGTTAACTCTTTGGCCATCAATGTTCCCTTGGTCTACTGTACCACACCAGCTAGGAAGGCAGAGAGGTGGAAAGTCACAGTCAGATGGTGTAAAAACTCATTCCAGTGATGAGCTGAATCCTGGCATAGGCAAAAAGCCTCGCTATCATGGGTAAATTATTTAATCATTCTCTACCTTGACTTCTTTATAAGTGAAAAGTGGGAGACGAGATTGATGACAGTGAGGAAGCCTTAATAAACAAATTGATTGTAAGGAATTCTGTGCTTCAAAAAGTAGTAGACGTGTGCTTAGTATTAATCAGACTTTGATGTTCCCCATGTTCTTGCATAAGAATGACCTCATTAACTCATTTTCCCATTGAGAAAGTGTGTATGCCAGCATTAAGCTCTGTTTGCTATTAAATGCAGTCTTTTTTCATTTAGCATCTAATGCTTGTTTTATTTTAGTGCATTTAAAAAAATATTATTCTAACATACCCAACGAATTAGATTTCTGAGGTCCGGTGTTGTGGAGAATCTGAATAGCATCATGTTTCCCAAATAGTAAGCTTTATTCATTAAATCTCATTTTGAAGATGAAGAGTTACATTTGGAACTACTTTGCTGCCTTTAGATTTTCTAGGATCTTTAAAACCACATCACCATTAGTTGAACTTATTCTCAAGTTTTATGCATTCTATTAGCATAAAACCGTGAGGCAAATTTGCTTTTAATAATTTTCTTCAAGCTTTGTGCTTTATTAGAAATAACTCATTTACAGAAAACCTTTTATTTGGATTGGTGGTGAGAATAAACACATAGTTCTCAGCGACTTTTATTATTTATTATAAAGTAATTTGGCAGGGTGTTGTGTAGGCAACTAAACGAAATAAAAGATTAATCAGAACTACCAATCTTTTTTTGATTTGCACAGTAACAGAAAACAGCCTTGTTTGACTCCCTGAAGGTTTGGTTCAGTATGTGCCAGTGATGGAAAACATCGTCCGCCTATAAAGCAACAATTAGGGCTGGTTTCCATTGACTCGATCAGTCAAATGTAAAAATACAAAAGACTAATGTAAAGTAAGCCCTCTTCTGTGCTGCTTCACATGCCAGAAATGTGAGCACCCCTGAATATGTGCCGCCCCTGCTGTGTACCAGTGCTCTACTGGAATTGTAGGTTTAAAAGTTCATATTTTAATTGCAGAATTAAATACAGGAGGGTGGAGAATCAGTAGTTTCCCCATGGATTATAGAATAGTTGAAAGGAAAAGATATAGCTGGATAAAGCAATAATCAAACTGAAGCTCATGCATAAATTACATGACTTTTTGGTATATTTGTTATTTGATATGCCTTGTACTAATTGATAGAAAAGCTTAGAAAAAAAATCAACTTCCTTACAATTTTCAGGCCTTGATAAGGAAACACAGTAAGCCAGAATTATTAGCAAAAAGAAAAATATTAAAAAGTCTAAGAAAGGTCTAAATGGCATGTGAATTATTCTCTTTATATATTTTGATGATGGTCAGTAGAAAATTAATGTTATTTGCATAGACCTGTATATCAGTCTATACAAGTGAAACGCTCAAGTCCAATGTAAACAAGTTCCAAGTGTTTTAAGGAAAGACAAGAACATTAAGATAAGTTCTGGAAAAAATCTAAAGTTATATTAAAGGTTCTGGGTCATGAAATGGGTACATTCACTCACAGTCAAGTATTTGTTTATACACACAAGGTTTCGGGGTTGTACAGAGTGGAATGGAAATGGATGTAAAGAAGTTCTCCCTGAGGGCAGAAGGCTGGGAGAAATCATAGATACAGGTGTCTTTCAATTACAGCAAATACCACTCTCCCATGTTTGAAATGGATTTGTTCAATATCTACTTAAGAGAAATGAAGGTAGTAAATGATGCTTAAAGGGCTTTTTCAATTGAATTCCTCTTTAACAGTGTAGGCACCTAGAGGCAATTAACAAGGCAGTTATTATTACCATTATAATTAGTAGTATGGGCAGCCTTGTTAATAACATTTGAACCAGTTTGAAATGATAATAAAATGACACATTTTTATTATTGCCGCAGAGAATATAAGAACATCTCAACCTTATAAATCCCCCTTGTATGTAACATGACAGATATCGTAACACCTTTGCAAAAAGAAGTGCATTGCTCTTGTTAATAAATTCTTTTTATATAATACTTTATATTTATTATTGGAAGATTTCATGCATGCATACAATAAATTTTGATTAATGTATTAACCCCTTCTTTAATTCCCCTCATCCTCTTATAACATATCTCCCTCTCAACTTCATGCCTTCTTTTTTTTTTATAATAACCCACTAAGGGATGGAAAGATGGTTCAGTGGTTAAGAGCACTGGTTGCTCTTACAGAGGACCCATGTTTGATTCCCAGCACCCATATGATGCTTAACAGCCATCTATAACTCCAGGTCCATGAGAACCGAAAGCCTTCTGATCTCTGCGGGCATTGCACAACACAGTAAAATTATACACATTCATGCAACACACTCATACACATAAAATTAAAATAAAATATTTTAAATAACCAACTGAGTTGAGTTAGTGCTACCCTCCTCACAAGGGTGGGGGCTATCTGCTGGAACATGAGCACCCCAACAGTGACCACACCTCCAAAGAACACTGACTTCCCTCCCTTTCCTGCTTGGTTTTTGTAGTCAACTTGACACAATCTAGATTCATTTGAGGGATTTAAATAAGATCAGATTGGACCGTGGTCATGCCTTTGGGAGACTAACTTGACTGATGACAGATGTGGAAGGGCTGAGCCTGCTGTGGGAGGCACCATCCATCTGTAGACACACTCCCTGGCTAGCCAAGCATAAGCCAGGGAGTGATACATTACAAAGCATTTTTTCCATGGCTTCTTTAATTATTGCCTAAGTTCTTTCCCTCAAAGATGGCTCCTGACCAGCAACTGCAAGCCAAATAAACCCTTTTCTTCTCTTTAGTTGCTTTTGGGAATGGTGCTTATCATAGAAATAGAAAGTAAAGTAGAATACTCCCCCAGTAGCCACCACCAGTCAATAGCTGCTGAATTAGGGCTTTTGCAAGTACCCTACACTCCATACTGGGATATTGACTGGCTTGATCTTATGCAGGTAAACACAGCTACCATAAGTTCTCCCTATCTCTGACTCTTTTTTCTTACATGGTAGGAAATATTAGGAGGGTACCAAAATAAAACTTAGCAGCAAAACAAAAGAAAATCTACTAAATAGGGAAAGAGAAACTGGTATCGTTTAACAATCAGCAGGCAATTCTGAAAACCATGATGTCAGGAACAAGCAGGTATTTCATTCTTAAAATCTTGTTACCAAATCCAAAGGGCTAATTGATGCTATTATATATCATATTTGATATTATATATTTGAAATAGTCACAGGGATTCAATTCATCAGATTGGTTCAGCTCTACTAATTTCAAGGGATTGCTACAGAAATAATTAATCTTTCTGTTGGACTCAAGTTTCTCTACCGACCACCACCAAACATTTCATGATGTTATTTTGAGGATCTTTCTTTCCTTTCCTTCAGTATGTTACCACATCTATTTTGATAGTGTTAACATTAGTAATGCATCATCCTATGTTGTCATAGATCTACAGAAACTGAAGAACAAAGACCATATAGCTTATAGTTTATTTGTAGACCCTGTTGAGCATCTATAGCATTAAAGATTTTGGTTATTTTTCTACTTAGATTCTCTATTGCTGTGATAAGGTACTGACCAAAAGCAACATATGGAGGAAAGGTTTTATTTAGCTTATAGCTCGTAGTGTATCATCAAGCAAAGCCAAAGCAGGAACTCAGGGAAGGAAGCTGGAGGAGTCAGGGACTGAAGCCCAAGCCATGGAAGAATCCTGGTTCCTGGTTTGCTTCTCTGGCTTTGCCCAGCATGCTTTGTAGTTGCTGTTGTTGTTTTCCTTTTCCTGTTTTCTTTTATTATTTATATTTTATGTGTATTAGTGTTATATCTGGATGTAAGTGAAACCATGTCATGCAGTTCTTGGAGATCACAGAAGAGGGCATTGGATCCCCCGAAACTGGAGATATGGACAGTTGTTAGCTATTATGTGAGTGTTGGGTCTTGAACCCAGGTCTTCTGCAATAACAGCCAGTGCTCTTAACTACTGAGCTATTTCTCTAGTCCCACAGCCTGCTTTCTTAAACAACAAGCCAGGAGCACTTCCCCAGAGGTAGGACCACCCCTAGTGGGCTGGGCCCTCCTGCATCATTCAACAACCAAGAAAATGCCTCACAGACAGGCCATGGGCCAGTCTGATGGAGGATATTCCTTACCTTTCATTCTCCTTCTATCGGTGTGTCAGGTTGACAACTGAAGCTGTCCAGCATAGTGATTCCCAGAGAATCTTTATGGAATGATGCCTGGTATGGGTTGGAGAACGGAGGTAATGAAGAAGGCACTAAAACACAAAGTCTACCAGAGTTGTGGCAAGAATTTGTTTCAGCCCTGCCTGTACCTGGCTGGTAAGCAAGGGAATTTTGGGGTCTCTTAGGTCTGTTTGCTCACCTATACAGGGGTCTCTAAAACCCTTTCCAGGGCCACCTAGATGGTTCAGTCACCTGCTACCAAGCCTGACAACCAGAGGAACTTGATTCTCCAGACCCACATGATGGAAGGACAGAACTGACTACAGCAAGTTGTCCTGTGACATTCACTCACATATTGTGGAACACCCCCTGACACACACACGAACACATAATAAATAAAATATAACAGCAATTAAGAAAAATCTTTTTCCAGCTTAAGTCCACTTGTAGTATTTGAACTATTATTCATTGATTGAAATAATACTTAACCAAATATAGAAACACAAAAGAAAGGCCAACTTAGTGTGTTATAGAGAGGCATCCAGAACTGACTAGTGATATGTAATATCCTTTAGTGAATAGGCCCTATCATATACTGATGTGTATTTTCATTGAAGGAAAATGAATTAGTTTGCAAGTTAATTCTCCTTTAATGATAACTGATTTTGATGCTCAAATAAGAACCAATGCATGATCAGGAACATATCCTTATGCTCATAACATTCAAACTGAATGAGCAAATTGCATGATAATTATGACCTAAAACTAGGCTTGAACTATATATTGCAACCAGTATCAGTCACAACCTAAGGTTGATTCTTTTCATAAACTCCAAAATAAGAATAAAATAATGGAAAAAATGTGGCCTCATGTGTGTCCATGTATGAGTGTATATGTATGTGTACTAGTGCACATTGTACTAGTAGCAAGGAAAAATTAAGACTAGAATATACTGAATGATGTGACTAAATGATGTGATAACTTTTACCATTTTTTATTTTGTTAAGTTTATTAGCATTTACCAGGGACAAGAACCTACAGGAATTTGGTGCAAGCATCCACAAATGAGACATACCAGTTGCCGATTGTTTTTCTGGGACTGTGTTACTTCACTTAGCATTTCTAGTTCCATCCATTTACCTGAAAAGTTCATGATGTTATCTTTCTTTACTGCTGCATAGAACTCCATTGTGTAGATGTACCACATTTTCTCTATCCACTCATTGGTTGAGGGGCATTTGGGTTGGTTCCAACTCTTTGCTATTATGAAAAGAGTTGCAATAAACATAGATGTGTATGTATCTTTGCAGCAGGATGAGTCTTGTGGGTATATACCCAGGAGTGGTATGACTGGGTGTGGTGGTTTGCATGAGTGTCCCCCATAGGCTGTAAGTATTCAGACATTTGTCTCCAGTTGGTGGCGCTGTTTTTGGAGGTCTTGGAGGGTGTGGCCGTGCTAGAGGAAGTGCGTTGTTGGGGGCAGGCTTAGTGAGTTTTAACAAGCCTCTGTGGTCTACAGTTGCCCTCTCTGTTTCCTGTGCTCTTTGCAAGATGTGACCCTCCTTTTGCTGCTTCAGATCCAGCTGCCACGCCTCCCGCCACAATGGACTCTAGTTCCCTGGAACCGTCAATCGTAAGCTCAAATAAACTCTTCCTTTTATAAATTCCTTGGTCATGGTGCTTTATCACAGCAACAGAAAAGTGACTAATACTCTGGGTCAGGGGGTAGACTCATTTTGAGTCTTTTAAGGATTATGTAAACTCATACAACGTCTCCACAACCTCTCCAGCATTTCGTGTCTTTTGTTTTCATGATCTTAGCCAGTCTTATAGGAGTGAGATGATATATTAGAGTGGTTTTAATTTGCATTTCTTTAATTATTAATGATTTGGAACACTTTTTAAGATGTTTCTCAGCCATCTTCATTTCCTCACTTGTAAAGTCTCTGTTCAGCTCTTTACTCCATCTCTTGAATGGGTCATTTTTCTTACGTCTTTGTTTTTTGAGTAGTTTATATATTCTGGATGTTAATGATCTGTCAACAAACTGAGAAATATATATATATATATATATATTTAAGGTAAAAGTATATATATATATTTCTTTTCTAAGGTATAAAAGAATATTATATATACTTTTATATATAAATCATTTATATAAGAAATATTTATATAAGATGAATATATTTATATTATATAAAAGAATATATTTTTATATATCTATATATATATATATATATATTCTTTTACCTTAAAGCAACCATACCATTATAATGTGAATAATTTAATGGGATCTAGAATGAACCTACCACTTATTTTCAGACTTTGTAATTGTGGTATATGGAAGGAGGGAATGTATGCATATTTTAGAGAAATATAAAATTGAAGGGGAAAAATGTGAATTCCAAAAATGGTTATCCTTATTTGTGGATGCTAACACCAAATCCCCAGTTGAAAGGCAAGCTGAACAACATTATTGTTATATTTCTTTTGAATTGAAAGCAACTGTGCTGTTTTAATTAGAATATACATCTATCTATCTATCTATCTATCTATCTATCTATCTATCTATCTATCCATCTCAGGATTCTGCCTAAAAGAAACATCACCAAATTTATTATCTTGTCCTTGGACCAGAACTGTAATAAAAAATAAACCTTTCTTTATAACTTGCACCATCTGTAGCATATGTTATCAACAACAGAAGATGGACTTGGATAGCACCAGACCTTTACAAACCTCTGAGATGTGAAGCATGTTTTCATGGAGTCCCTTGGCAATGATGGGACTCTCCATAGCTGACAGAGAAGTTAGGTGTCATGGAGTGTGGAATGTGACCTTGTGACTGCTTGTATTCCAGGATCTCCACACAGAAGGACAGTAGAATATGTTTGTACTTTATGTGAATAAGTCTCAAACAGATTTGAACTTTGAGTAAAAAAAAAATCTTATATAAAAAAAAAGAAACTACAGGATACAAAAGTATGCAAGGAATGAATAATTTTTGACTTAAAACTTGGAGTTCCCTGCAAGGTTACAGTCTCTCTGTGGAATCATGTGTGGACATTACCATATAAGGATTGATTTTGCATTTAAAAATGTGTTATAAGGCCAGATGCATGCCTTTAATCCCAGTACTTGGAAGGCAAAAGCAGGTGATCTATGTGAGATCTAGGCTATCCTGGTATGCATAGCAAATTCCAGGCCAGCTGAGGCTACCGGGAGACCCTGTCTCAAAAAAGAGAATGTGTTATACATTGAGATAGGATTCTCCAGGACCCATGTTTTTAAAAGGTACTTTTTTTCATTTATTTCATTTTTTAACAATAAGTAATAAGTTTTGAGTACAAGCATCCTTCATGTAAAACCAATTTGCAAGTAGTTGTGCCCAAACCCACACAGCCCAAGGCTCCCACCATCCAGCTGGAGGGGCTTGTATGTACAATCATGTTGATCAAATGAGTGTCCAGTCTGTATTGCTGTAGTTTCACCATTCACCCCAATCGCAGCCCTTACATTCTTTTTTTTTTAATTTTTTATGTATTTATTTTCCATGTGTGTGAATGTACTGTCTGCATGTAGGTTTGTGCACCCATGTCATGCAATGCTGTGGAGGTCAAAAGAGGGTGTTGGATTCCCCTGGAACTGGAGTTTTCCTGGAATTGGAATTAGAGACGGTTCTCAGCCACCATGTGGGTGCTGGGGATTGAAACCAGGTCCTCTGCAAGAGCAGTCGGTGGTCTTAACAGCTAGGCCATCTCTCCAGCCCAGCAGCCCTTACATTCTACTGTGCCCCCTCTTCCACAGATTGTTCTCTAGGCTTAGAAAAGGGGCACAGGTGGACAAGAAGCAAAACAGTCTACTTTCTCTGGAGATGTCATTTTGGACTCTGACCAGGTCTGGATGTTTCTTTTCATGGGCTAACAGTTGGTTCAGGAATAACCTTTCAATCCTACTAATGAAGCACAGGCAATCAGATATATAGATATTTAAACAGTACTAATTATTATGGTAGGTTACTTTGGTATAGACACAGATGTTTGGATGGGTATGCTAATCCATGAATTATGTTTTTTCTGCAAAAGATGACAAGGTCTTACTGTGGCTTATAACATCTCCTAACCACTAGAGGATGTAAGCTTGTGGCATCAGCCATGAGTTATTCCTCCAAGGAGAGAGCTAATAGCCAGTTAGACTTGGGATATATAGACATATGGCTGCCACTGCTGCACAGTATTTCCAGGCAGGTGAGGTGTAGCTGATGCTGACAGAGGAGTCTTGTTTGATTCAAGGAGACCAATATTTGCTTTATTGGTTTAGTGGCCTTTGGTAGCACTTTCTGGTATACCAGAGACCAACTGTACTCTTGCAATTGAGGTCTCAATACATCTTTCCCATGCTTACATCAGGTCTTCGACAGCAGGGCCTTACTGCCTCTCTTCTTGCAGGTATCCCAGTTTACAGGCAAGAAGTCTTTACCTTTAAAAGGAACTTTTAATTTTAGGGAAATACTGAGGTAACCACCAGAAACTAGTGATGTAACTGGGAACCACTGTTAAATCTTGAATACAAAGATGTCATCTTGATTACTTTCAACCTCTGGCAAACAGTCTCAGAATAGGACACTAGATATTCAGTCCATGTTTATTGGACCAAGTTGGAATTTGAGACTCATCCATCATTGATGTATTATCCTAATGCAGGGATCCCATAAGCAATTCCAGAACAACTTAGTTAACAACAAAATACTAATTATAACAGAAAGAAAATTTTCATTATCTATAGCTTCCCCTTTAGAACTTGACTTCTTGGTTCTGAACTTCCCTCAAGTTCTGACTGGTAAATAAATCCTCTTTCATTTTCAAACCTCTTAGAATTCATCAAAACCAAATTTGTTACTTTTTATCAATAATGCTTGGTCAATTTTGACACTGACATGTGACCCTAATATTGGCTCAAACAATATCCAAATTATGTTCCTTATTCTTACATGCAGTATTAATATTTTTATTCAGTACTTGCAAATATAGAAAGATCAAACTAATTTGCTTTGCATGTAGTTAGAATTCTGTTTTTATCAACTCCCCTAATTTCCATTTCTTGTTTTATCTATGTCCTTACAACAGACTTTTCTCAGCCATGTATGAGTTTAGGAACTCAAACTATGACTAAATCTATCTTATCCCACCCTCAAACTTTATGATCTCGATCTTTAAGTCTATCACAACTGCAAAGATCCGTTATCTCTTTGATCATCTCTTAGGAGTATCTGTCTTAGATACATAAATGAGCTGTGAGTGAATGTGCTAGGACATAATCTGGAAAATGGCCTTTTATGTTTTGATTTTGTTAAAAAATAAAGTTTGAGGGAGAAGAATAAATAAGAGAAGAGGGTAATGAGGGAGAGGAAGAGGAGGAGGGAAAGGAGGAAGAAGGGGAGGGAACATTTACAACTTCGGTCAAGCAGTTATGTCAGCAACAGTAAAAGTTGACAGACTTTTCACTGAGAGCTACCAGACACTCCTCTATTTAATAACATATACCACGTGTTCACGAGATAAAGTGTGACCTTCATTTAGGAAGGTATAAAGCTGCTTGTCTCACTTTTTACATAAAATGGGAAGGAATAAAAATAGATTTTGTCATCTTCATGTTTTGTTCCATGACTTTCCACTGTTCAAGTTGAATAATGATGTCGACAATCATGATAATGATACAGCAAAAAGAGCCTTGCAAATACATTCAGCCAGTAAGAACAAATACAAAATTTTAAACACAACAAGCCTCCCTACCCCAATGATGGAGCAATAGGAAGAGAGAGAGCTGGGTTCTTGCATATATTAATAGATACCCACAGCTATTTACTGCATCTAATTTGAGGGGTATGTACTTTCTAGTTCTTCTGAGGATCCCTCATACGTCAAGATAGTCAGAACAATAATACAACCAGCTGATTTGGGGAATTGATTCCAAATACTGATCATGTTCAATAAAATCAGGACAAAAAATTTAGCCAACTATACTATTTGGCCCACTATTCATTGATTGATTGAGCAAATAATATGCTCCTCAGGGCCAGGAAGAGTAAGAACTCAACCCCTCAGAGGCAGTTAAAGGGAAGCAGTCTCTTGGACTGGATAAGTAATGAATCTTCCCTTAGCTGCTCAGTCTATCTTGGGATCAACCCAAAACAACTCCTGAGTTAGGAGGTTTATACTCTTTAAAAGAACTGGAACAAAATATTATACTTTCCTTAGATTTAGATGAATGTCAAATCCTATTCTTCCCAATTGCTGTCACTTTAAGTTTTATCTAAATATTAACATCAGTTATTCCGATTTTCAGTTAGGTTGGTTGCAGCCAAAAGCATTATGCTATTAGAATGTTTGGAGTATAGATTTCATTATGTAGCCATGTCGACCTGCCATCTTAATGGTGCCTAAGCCACAGCTTATTCTTGTGCCTGAATAAGAAATATTGCTAAAATTTGTACTAAGAATGACAAGAGCAGGGTTGGAAAAATACCACTGAGTGTCTTTCTATACTGATGAAAAATGAAATTTTTATCACTTTCAGCTTTGCTCTTACATCTGTTTCCTGGAAAGAAGATATTCGGTGCCAGGAACAAGTATGCTAATTATGATTTGGGCCATAGCTTCAAAAATCTTTAAGTAAACGCTGAATACTTTAGTTCAGTCAGGAAATTTGCTAAGACACATTTCTCCTGGAAGCTGCCAAGGAGAATGTCTGTTTTTAATGCTTGAAAGATATACCAGATTTGCACTTTTAAATAACCACAGTTTTACAGCTCCTATTGGATTCTTGTTGAGCTCTTGACTACATTTCAGTGTTGGATGTCAGAAGTAGCCCATGTCAAATGATTTTCTTTGGTACCAGCCACACAACTACTCTGGACAGTATCAGTATTTAATTCAAAGTCAAAAGAAGTAATCATTTTATCTTTATTCCATATAAACTCAACACGATTGGGTGCTACCAGACATAAATCTTCAATCTGCTATTATCCACAGTCACTAAGTTTAGGAGCCCAATGGGCCAAACTCAGCCAAGCTTATCCATCCCGGCCATCTTAGGCAATTTTATTCTTTATACTCAGATCCACTATGTGGCAACCTCTATTATTTTCAGATAAGCATAAAAATAGAAATTGCTATATTATGATTATTTCATTTCTCTCATTACTGGCACAGGTTCCAAATAAAGTGAAAAATTAGTGAGTGACAAAGAATAGAAATGAGTGTTCCAGTCTAGTTTCCTTGTTCAATGTGTTTATAATGATAGTAATGAAGGCAAACATAGGCTTCCTTTTAAAGTACTGAATACACTAAAATATCAAGGAAGATACATATTGAACATAAACTTATTTTATAGCTTCCACCTCTTCTTTCTCATGGTAATAAGAAAACTAAACTCCTATATATCAAGAAAATTCTAAATTTACTTACAACTGGAAAGACTTGTGATGTGACATGGGATTTTTTAGCATGATTTCGGATTGTCTTTTCTTGAATTACAGATTTCACACTATATCCAAGTGAAGGTTTTGTCAGGAACAACAACACAAAAGGATAGTTACTAGAAGAATTACTTCTAGCCTTCCCCACTCTGGTACCCTGTGCATGCCCCTGCTCCCAGGCCAAAGGCCTGCTTCCTACGCCATGTCAAAAAAATAAGACTGATACAGAGAGAAATATAGCCCACATGATGAAAATGTTTTCATAACATTCTGTGTGTGTGTGTGTGTGTGTGTGTGTGTGTGTGTGTGTGTACATGGTCTAAGGGTATGCAGGTGCCCTTGACCATGTATGAACATATATATGCAAGTCAAAGGTTATTGCTAGGTGACTTCCTCTTTTTTGCTCCATATTATTTTTTGAGAAATGGATTTTCACTGTACCTGAAGATCTCTATTTCATGTAGACTTGCTACCAAGCTGTAGTGATCTGCCTGTTTCTGCCTCTCCAGTATAAGGGTTACAGATATGTGCTGCCACACCTGTTATTATTTTTTTTTAATGTGGGTGCTGGGGATCTGAATGTAGGTCCTTCTGCTCGTGTATCAAAGACTTTCCTGAGTCCTCTCTCAGCTCCCACATTCTTACCTGATACGCTGCCTCTCCAAAGACCCAAAGTACCACGGTTAACTGATCATGGTCTCAAACCCTAAAAATTCTGAATCAAAATAATTTTTGTTTTTTCTTTATTTCCTGTTGGGTCTTTTTGAGACCAGAGTCTCCTCATAGCCCCGGCTACCCTGGAACTTGCTATGTGGTCCAAGCTGCCCTTGATCTCTCTCCCAGAGATCCTCTTGCCTCTGCCTCCTGAGTGCTGGATTAAAGGCAGGCACCAGGACACCTGATTACTCCTCTGTTTTATTAGGTGAATATCTTCAGGGTTTTGTTGTGGCTTTGTTTTGGTTTGGTTTGGTCATGGTATCTGTGTGTGTTTGTGTGTGTGTGTGTGTGTATGTGTGTGTGTGTGTGTGCACATGTGTATACATACTTGTATAAGATAGGGTCTCACTATGTAGCCTAGGCTAGGCTGTTTTCTGACTCACATTGCTCTTGTCTCATACGCCTAAATATTAGGGTTATAGATGAGTGTCACCATGCTTGCCTTAAAATTTTTTTAGCAAGAAATTCCAGTAGTCTCTGCTTGTTTCTTAAGTTTCATTTACCTCAATGAATGGTCTGAAAACATTAAATGGAAACTTTAAGAAACAAGTAATGCATGATTCTTAAAACACTTTTATTATAATACAATGTTATAATTGTTTTATTTTTTTATTCTGCTAATCTCTAATATGCTTAATTTATATTACTATACAGTAATTTTGTATTTACATAAAAATAACAATATTTATATGGCTCAGGACTGTGATCACAGTCATTTGCAGTGGTTTTGAAACACACTGCATGGATAGAATAAACTACTATAATTTTTGAAAACCTAGTAAAAGATTGTCCTAATATTGTTCAAATAACACCATTTGTCAGTGTTACCCTCTTACTTCATAGTTGTTTATAATAACAAAACTTCCAGTGAACTTAAGGCACATTGAAGAATTAAATGCAAAATTTAGATTAAGGCTGAGATTTCTTAACCCTTTATTCAATGTCACAATATGGCAGAAGCCAACTCAACTAATATGTCTTTAGCATAATTCCCTAACATCTTTTCTATGACAGGGTCTTGCTGTCCACTTGTTTTGCACTTCAAAATCAAATGATCACTCATGGTTTACTGAGAGTTTGAATAAGCCATACCAAGAGGTTGCCTTAATAGACAGAACAGGATAGTAAAAGTGCATCCAATGTGGAAGGAAACTAATTTACCTTCCCCACTGTTTCAATATGTGCTATTGGGGAACTTGCTTAATTTCTCTGAAGCTTGATTTCCTTGTTCATTGGACCTTTACATGCAAAAAAGAGTGATGTCTTTGTGGATTATTTCCATAGCTCTGCCACTCTACAAACATCACGGGAAGTGAGTTAGGAAACGGTAAACATAAAACATCTATCTTTTTCCTGGACAACAAAAGATTTTAAATAAAAAATTAATTTCTTTTTGTTTTTCTTCCTTTCTTATTTCTTCTGGGCCTGAGAATCCCCTTCACACAAAGAAATCAAAGCATTTATCTGTGGAATAGATTGGAAGTATGTGGTAGCAGCCAACCTATGCATTATAACCCAAACATGAGTGACTAAATGTAAGGCTGCTATACTCTCCTGTTTCCATCCAATGTGTTAGACTTCTTTGGTTTTTGCAAAATTAAAATGTGCCCAGTCTTCATTGAGATGTGCTATATGTATAAAGTAGTGTTGAATTTCACAGTAAGTGTGAAAACTGTAAAATAGTTCAGTAAAACATTTTATATTGATTATATGTTGAAATTACATTATTCCAGACATAACAAATAAACACGAAATATGTTATTAATGTCACATATTTCCTTTTACTTTTCTGATGTGCTTACTAGGAAAGTTTAATATTACACATGTGGTTCACGTTTGTGGTTCACTATATTTCAATGTAGGAACCATCCTAAGTCATTAGAACACATTTGCTCACCTAGTAAATGATTTTTTTTCCTGTATTTCAACTCTTGCTACTTTAAATATACCAATATTAATAGTCATTAATAGTCAAAAATATTTATATATTTTTAATTTTTATTCACTATAGAAAGAATGTTAAGTGCCCAGGGAACTTGCTTGTACACAATTAAAGAATCAAAATTATGGGCCAGGCAGAGTTACACACATGGTAGTTCCTTTTTGCTGTGATTTTTAAAGGAATCCATACTTGATGGCCACTTCAGCAAATTCTCTACACAGTTGAACATTTGCTAGGCCAGCAGTAGAAATTATATACCTAACTGGATATGGACTGGTAAGCTGCTATTCTTCTAACAGCAAATGATGAGCACAATTTTACTTTGATGATATCATTTCTCCAGGAATACATTACACTACAACTACAGATTCAGTGGCCTATTTTTTTTTTTCTTTATATCTGGCTTCAAATTAGAAAGGCCTTTCTTTAGCATTGTCCCTTTTCTTTTTTTTAATATTTTTAATTTTATTTATTTCTGTATGTATATGAATGTATTGTCTGCATGCAAGTTTGTGCACCCGTGACGTGCAATGCCACGGAGGTCAGAAGAGGGTGTCAGATTCCCCTGGAACTGGAGTTCTCCTGGAATTGGAGTTTCAGATGGCTTTCGGCCGCCATGTGGGGGCTGGGGATCGAACCCGGGTCCTCTGCAAGAGCGGTCGGCACTCTTAACCGCTAGGCCATCTCTCCAGCCCGCATTGTCCCTTTTCTAGCATCAAGTTTGTTTAATACTTGAAGTCTTTCATAGTTCAATTCAGCCTCCCCATTAATGGACATTTTTTAAAAGTTTTTCTCTGCAAAGGTTTATTGTTTTGGACAGAATTTAACTATATCAGTCTGTTCTTTGACCCTGTTTTGGGAAGAATTTAACTATATCAGTCCTTATGTTGTTGTGGTTACCTCCCAATTGTATTGCTCCAAAGTATGCCTATATACACGTCATATATGTACCAGAATTATGTCCTCCAGGAATAAGCTGTATGTTAACTCTGATAAATGTTGAGGAGTTTAATGGACATTTTTGATAATTTGTTATGATACATCCATCAGATTGTTGCTAAATATGGCTTTTATATCTAAATGTTTTACTGCGAAATCTATTTGCATATTAGTATCTTGATTTCCTCAGTATGAGAGCTACATCTGTTTTCCTCTGTCTTCTCAGCTTTTGTCTAAGCATGGAAGGTAATTTTTACTAATAATGGTAATACAAGTAATAAGTAGTAGTATAAGATGAATTCTTTTTTTTTTTTTTTTTGGTCTTTTTGAGACAGGGTCTCCCTGTAGCCCCAGCTGTCCTGGAACTCACTCTATAGACCAGGCTGGCCTTGAACTCACAAAGATCCACCTGCCTCTGCCTCCCAAGTGCTAGGATTAAAGGCGTGCGCCACCACGGCCCGGCTAAGATGAATTCTTATGAAAATATATAATATAATTATAAGCTAATATCAGCAAAAAATCTCTAGTGGGCATTTTGACACAAAGGCCTTTCCTACATCTTAAATTCATTAGGACTAAAATGGGATTTAAGCCTTTTCTTTCCTTACCTGCTTGTGCTTTGATTTCTGTTCAGTGAGTCGGTGCTACCTACCTAAGTGAGCTCTGTGAGCTTCACACTGGACTCACTGCCTCCCATACCTACTATTTAACCAGATCAGTCTTATTGATGTTCTCAAATCCATTTAATTACTTTGGTCCCCACTATTAACATACCATCCTATCATTTCCTAGGCTCCAGCTGAGGTATTTAGTTGCTAACAATGCAGTTTTGAATGAGTTCTCCTTTGCTTAAAATGCTTATTTCATTATGTTGAGGCAATTTTCTTTTATAATAATGTGGTCCATTTATACCATCTTACTATCAGTGCTCATTCCTCTTGGCTCACACCTTAAATTTATCATAGCATTATTCAGCATTTCTTACCCTTGCCTCAGCTCTTTAGGCATTCTATTCTGTCCACAGAAAGTATTTATGTGCTCTTGCTTAACGTGATGATTGTTCTTGATCAACAACTTAACTGGTTGTAGAACAGAACTAAGATTCACACTTCTTGGTGGATCTGTGAGGGCATCTCCAAGAAGGATTTTCTGAGGGGAGAAAACCTTCAGTGAGAGTAGGTGGCAATCTGGTGAGGATTCAAAGCAGCTCGCTTGCCTCCCTTTGCTTCGCACTGCTGAGTAACTCTATCCTGTCATTCTTGTAGCTGTTTCCATCCTCCAATGACCTTGGAGCCCAGCTTCTTCAGCTTTCCAAAGTGGGCTGAAGACCTCTATCTCTCTTACATTCAATGCCAGATTGGTACTACTGAGGCATCCAGCTTCAAGACCTGAGCAGCTACTTGGCTCTCAGCCTCTCCAGCATGTAGGTGGTCATGGATGGACTGCTATTATACCCTGCAGCCAGCCTAATGAAGCCCCTTTATAATACATATCCTATCAGCTCTTGTCCCTTAGAGAATCATCAGTAACGTATATGGTTAACTCTCCCCAACGTTTCCAATCAATTAACCCTGAATTATATGTTTTTTTTTAGCATTGTGTCTAGGTATATTTATAATACTGCTTGTTTTAGTGACCTATGGTGATATAAGCAATCAGATTATATTTATTACCATTATTTCTCTTCTGTTTATCACTGTACCTAACTGGAGGTGAGAGGAGAGTTGCATACACACACACACACACACACACACACACACACACACACATACCAGAGACAGAGAGAGAGAGAGAGAAAGAGACGGAGAGACAGAGATGGAGAAACGGCTATACTATTTAATTTTATTCAACAGAAATATCTATATGTAAAATCCGTAAAGGTCATTACTGAACAATCATTTGGAAGCACATTTTTTGGCTTTTGCTTTTCACTGTTAATTTGATTACAAGTTCATTCTTGTAAATAGAAACATACTTTTGAGACAAGATTCATTAAATAGACTACCCAGCATTTGGAAGTGAAACTATTGCACCTAGCCACCACCACACACCCACTTTCAACAGACAGACCCCAGCCCCATACTCCTACAAACAATGTATCAGCCCATTCTAAATATTAGTTCCTTATTTCATGGATTCAGACAACAGTGACTGACTAATTAATGAATCAATTAAGAAACTAACGAATGTTGTTATACTAAGTAAATCTGAGTCTTTGGGAGCATGGAATACATATTAAGGATCTTCTCTCCAGCTAAGAAAAAAAAGTAAAATAAAATATTAAGAGTAAAGCGGTTAAGAGCGCCGACCGCTCTTGCAGACGATTCAGGTTCGATCCCCAGCACCCACATGGCGGCCGAGAGCCATCTGAAACTCCAATTCCAGGAGAGCTCCAGTTCCAGGGGAGTCCGACACCCTCTCCTGACCTCCGCGGCGTTGCACGTCACAAGTGCACAGACTTGCATGCAGACAGTACATTCATACACATATGGAAATAAATAAAATTTTAAAAAATTTAAAAAAAAGAGTAATTGCAGAGAAATTCACACACTAGAACAGTTTGGAAACAAATATTAACAATTATTAAATATTAAAAAATAAGTTTGGATAGAATTATTTGACCTACAAAATAGCCCAGCAGAATTAATGTTCATTTCCCCAAATCTCAGGAGCCAGTAAAGGCACAACCATAAAAGCTTGCTCTGTTCTCCCCTTCTATTTACACAAAAAAGCAGAATACCAAACACAGTGCACTCAGCAATCACCAGTTCAAGCCATCATTCTCAGCCAAAAACATCCACCAGGGTGTGTTGGTTAGGCACTGTGAAACTGCCTTGGCTGACTAGGCTTTATGTGGTTCCAGCCAGGGATAATAATAAACTGTCATCTTATTACACTACTGAGCTATACAGAAGAAACAGCATAAGATTTCAAAGCATCCTATGGTACTGTGTTCAAACTCACATGATATAGGCTACAGGGTCATAAATACTTTTGCTATTTCTTTATTCCAATCAGTAAAAGGCAGTGCTTGTTATAACACTGAAAGAAAACACGGGACCTTATGTAATGGGTTTAGGCAAGTGAAAAACCTCTGGAATGGGGTTTCATTTCACTCTGTAAATGCTGAGTTTACCTAGAAGCCACAAGCAATCCTACTGCCTACAAGGTCTGCTAATGTTGGAGCTGGAATGAAGTCAGTGGTCCACAGAGAACAAGGAGAGCAAAGCTAAGCCAGAGCCAAGAATGTGTTCCGATTATACATTTCCTTAGTTTAGTCACCAAAGTTGTTATTAATAGAGATGAAATATTTAAATAACGTATTTTCTTCGCTCAATACTGTGAGTATGAGACCAACAACAAAATAAAAATATGTCTGTTTAAGAACCAAGTATTGCTCGTCATCTCTGTGGTAGTTTGACTCTCCCCCTAGTGTGTAAGGAGCACTGTTTCTCTGTTGATAACCCTGTTTTGAAGATTTAGTAACCTTCAGGAAGGTGTGTGTCACCAGAGAAAGTGAGTTGCTAGGGGCAGGCCTTAAAGTTTCAGAACCAACTCCTAGTTTCTGTCTGCTCTCTGCTTCCTGACTGCTGAGGTGATATGATGAGCTGCCCCATGATCCTGCCACCATGTCATGATGCCACAACAAACCATTTCTCTGTTCCCTGTCCTGATTAGCTTTATCAATTAGACATACCCAACAGTTATCTGAGAGCAGAAGCCTCAATTGAGAAATTTCCTAGATCAGGTTGGCCTATGGTCATGTCTTTTCAAGACTGTCTTGATAATTCATTGATATCGGAGGGCTCAGCTCGGTGTGGGATGCACCATCCCTCCAGTGAATGGTCCTGTGCAATGTAAAATAAAAGGTAGATACTCATGAGTCATGAAAAAGCTAGAAAGTAATCCAGAAAGCAGTTTCCTCCATGATTTCTGCTTCAGTTTCCTGTCCCTCTTGAGTTTCTGCCCTGACTTCCCTGGGTGATGGACTGGCAACCTGGAAGGATAAATTGACATAAACCCTTTCCTCCTCTAAGTGGTTTTAGGTCACACAGTATTCATCACAGGAACAAGAAAAGTAACCGATTCATCCTCCACAACTATATTAACTGATACAGAGGAGTACAACCAAGCAATAAAGAAATTAAATTCGTGATAGACTGAAACTTGTCTCTGAAAATGTTTCTCTTAAGCATGTTTTCAGCCTTGTCATATCTCAGTTTCTTCATTAGAAAAGTGGGACCAATATAATGTCTACCTCATAAGCTCACTATAATAGTTAAAACAGCACAATGCCAATCACATAAGCTCACTACCTATCATCTATATGTTAATGTGCTTATGCCTTTTCTCTTTTCTAGGTTTTTTCAATGACCAAATAGTTTGAAGGACAAGCTGACTTCAAGATTTTCTTATGTATGTATGCACTCAACCACTCAACTATGATCTTTTACCCCATTCTTCTCAGTGTTTCTCAAAACATTCTTTATACTTACAACTTTACTTAAGAATTTTGTGCCACTTACATTACCAAGTAAAGTATGTTTTCCAGAGGAAGTATTCAATACCAATTACAATTTTTAAAGTTGATATTTCAATTTAAAATATCATAGCCCAAGTGAAAATATCTATCCTAACATCACAAATCCTGTTATCTACAAGATAAATTCCCAGTTTCTGACAACTTAAATACTTTCTTTAGGGACTATATTTTTACATATGAAATAATACTTTTAAATATTTAGCTTATTTGCACATAGTTTGATGTGCAACAATTATATCACAATATCAAGCAGTCACTAGAAAAAGAGTATTTGAAAATGATTTCATCTATCAACCATCGCTATCATTTAGTTATACATTTTACCTATAATAGAGTAATTTATGGACAGCCAGTTAAGCTTGTTCAATTTGTCTTAGAAGTATAAATCTCTTTTTGCATTGCTAAGAGTAAGAACAAAAGGCAACAGGGGTGCGCCTGAGAGAGTCAGATGACCAAATGCTCACTGCAAGAGGCTTGATTCTGTGGCATACCTTGTCTTATGCACTATAGGGAGCAAAAAGTCACATGTATGGATGTGTATATAATATTTTATGTATGGGTACATTGTACAATAATTTATCCTTTAAACTGACAGAATTTTAGCATTATTTTATGACCTTTCATAATCTACCTTCAAGATAGAGTATTATTAATTCTATTTTATAAGACATTAAGATACAGGAATATTAACTTATTTATTGACGTTCATATACCTAGTGAATTCTACCTTGGATGTTGGATTCACAGTCCTCGAATCATTTCTGATACAGAGGAAATTGGGGTCCCTTCTTAGAATTATTAATCTCATTAATGAAATAATTAGAAACAAGCCCAAACAGAATCTTGAGGATAATTTTATTAGAATTTAAAAGAAAAACCCCCAAAGCAGGCACTGTTTAAGCCAGCATAGAGGTCGGACATAACTAAAAATGTTGGGGAAGCCCAAGAGGTGAGGGAAAGTGTGCTTAGAAAAGAAATAGAAAGAAGAAAAGGAGAGATTACCTTTTTCTGAAGACTTTAGAAAAGTGAGATTTATAAAGCAGTCTGGCTATGGCCTGGTAGGATACTGAGCTATGGGGCAGGGTTCCTAGGAAGGAACCTTATCTCATTAAAGGACTAATTATTCCACTTATCTCTTCAGCATGGCTTAAAATGAACCTGCTTTCCTGGGGGTGGTCCCTTGACCCAGGTGGAATGTTAGGTCTCCACTCAGGCCAGAGATTCTATTTTCTTGACCAGAAGTGTTCTCTTAATAGGGGTTTATTGGTACTGTGACAATACTATTGCTGTTCCTTTTTATTTCTTATAATTTTTTACAAGACTTATAGATTAAAATTTAAATTTATGTGTATGTGCGCATGTGTGTGTATGTGTGTGTGTGTGTGTGAGTTTATGTGCTCTTCACTGCATTTGTGCAGTACCTACAGAGGCCAGAGGGCATGAGATCCCCTGGAACTGACTTATATATTGGTGGGCACCTCCTGACGTGAGTGCCAAGAACTGAACACAGGTCCTTGCTATTTTTTGTGTGTTAATCATACAAAGAAATATATTTCATTGTGGCATTTTCATATGTGTATATTAAATATATAGATACAGAGATATAGATATATCATTATACTTGGTTCTTAGTTGGCCCTCCCCTGCTGCCCTCCCTGTCCTAACTTTTTGCTGGTTTGTCTTCTGTAAATGTATTTTCCCCTTTGGGATTCATGATATATGTGTGTCATTACTCTCTCCTGTTCCCTGTCCCCTTAGGCCTCTTCTTTTTCTCTCATAGCCTCCTTTCCACTTTCACTTTCATGTCCTATGCACATACTCCTGGGGCAGGGGAGGGGGGACTTGAGGGTGATTTAAATCTAGATTCTGTGTATGAAAAGATATGTGATATTTGTCTTTCTGAGTCTAGCCTAACTTGTTTCACTAAACATAAAAATCTCTATTTATGTTCATTTTCCTACAAATATCATCATTTTGCTTATCTCTACAGCTGAATACAATTCCATTGTATAGATGGACCTGTCCAATTTGCTATTCTATTTTGATGTAAGAAAATCTCTGTCATAGTATAAATTATACAATTTTGTATTTTGAATTTTAGTGCAAAAAGAGTAAGAGCATCAGTGCAGTTATAATAAACGGAACTCTCTGAAATGTATCAAATCCCTCATTAGATTTTGAAAGGATGCATTAAGACTTTTATAGATTCCCCGGTGTTTATCTTGAGTCAAATTACAAGCAATTTGTTTTTAGGTTTCAAACCTACCAAACATTTGTTCTGTGGCTTTGGTAGGGTTAAAGAATACTGAGCACTTACTCTATGACCAGAAGAGACTTGAAGAACAAAAATTGCCTCTCATGTAAGATGTGTCTAATATTATGTTTCTAAACATAATAATAGTATTATGTTTCCAAAAATTATTTCTACCATAAGTGGTATTATAGACAGATCACTAATTCCCTTTTATATAAAATTTTCTGTTTCAAAGACACCTTTCCTGGAAGAAGAAATTGAAGCATGGGGCAGATTTCCAAGACCCCAAGAGCTGACAAGAACTAATGCATATCGGCTACACTACTGTTTTAACTATCTTGGAGATTTTCTTCTCTGTATCTCTCAATAGATTTTTTTGTAGGTATATTGATACATTAAGCTAAATGCTGGTAAAATATGAATAGTCTATGAAGTTTGCTTTCCTTTTGACTTGTGGGGATTAAGTGTCACCTGAGGCTTTTCTCAAAGTATGGTCTTCACCCGCCTAAATCCTGAGAACCTGGCGTGAATCATATTCAAATTCTTCTTTATCGATAAAGAGGAGGCCCAGGAATTTGAATGTGATTCACACTCAAGCTTGAAGATCAGTGAACTACAAGGTAAGAATGGAAAAATTGAAATGCAGATGTAAGGAATGGCTGAGCATTATTAGGGCAGGTGAATTAACAGCCATGCATTTACCAAAGTGTTCAGGCTGAAAAAAATCCTTGCTTCCAATTTTCTGTGTAGTTCACTGCACAAGTCATTTCTCACAAAAGATAATTAACTTTACCTGTGTGATGAAACTTTACTGAATGTATGAAATTGTTCTGCCACAAACATCACCGGTATATGGGCAAGAAGCTAGCTCCAGACAGCTTGCCTACTAAACAAACATGTGAACAACTAACTGGTTTCCCAGTGGAAGCAAGAAACTTATAGAGGTTAGTTGGTCTCTGAGAACAGTAGTTCAAGGAGTAGAGCAGAAAACACTAAGTGTAATTTAATATAACAGCTCCAGACAGACAAGGTCCAGGTCTAAGCCCATTGAAGATCAAATTACCTCTCTGTTCACAGAGGGACAACATTGGCAACTCTGTGGGAAACCGCACCAAACAGCTATGCTACCTTATCTAGTCAAAGGACAGAGGAGGTCATCAGGCTGCCAGTTGTTAAGCCTTTATAAGAACCACAGGTGGTAGAGGTGGGGATGGGGGCGGGAAGGAAGGGGCTAAAGGGTTTTAAGGCAAGAAATACACATAAATAGTTCTAATTCCTTTGAGATAATAATCCAGGATTTATTTTCTGAAATAAAAACCTGGAAGGAAAAAATAAACACACGTTAAACTGTTAATGACTAAATATCACTTAGGGATTTGACTATATTTTTCTTCCTATAATGTTATCAAGGCAAAGCCAGAATACTCAGAAAGACTAATTACAAGTGAAATTGAGACTGCTAAGTATTTGATTCATTCCTGTCAAATTTACTAAGTATATCATACTAGGTTACATTAGTGGAAAACTAAATAAATCAATAAAATTAAAATAAATTTCTTAGCCCACACTAAAGCTATTAAGTAGACCAATGAAAAAGTTTTAACCTTTACAAAACAATCCATCCTGTAAAATCATTAAAACCACATTAGATATGATCCTGCACTGGATAAGATATTAAGTAAAGTTAAAATAGCTACATGTTGAATTTGGTACTTTATTTCAACTTATCACCCAAAGGTTTGACCTTAAAACTTTAAGTTGTATACTACTCTTGGGTCTTAAAGTGTGCCGAATTTTCTAGGAATCCATTTATTTTGGAAGCACTGGAGGTGAATAGCACCATACTGCTTCTCCAGGGTGACGGCTGACTGTTCAATAGTCCTGAGACGCTTTTTTACTGTTATCTTACAGTTGTTTAGTGCTGTCTTCACGTTTAAGCCTCTGTCTTTGGCGGCTAACACTTAATACAGCAATGTGTTCCTGTATAAATAGCTAAGCTAGGTGCCACACGATACTTCATTTGGATTTTCTCTTAAGACAGAGTTACTTAAAGGGCACCTTAAAGTTGAAACTCAAAAGAGCGGAATGCTTACTAAGCTTGTTTCCATGAGCTCCCTCAATGCATTCATACTTTGGAAAACTGGAGTTATAACAAGACAGAAGTCACAATCGAACAAGCTTTGTGTCTTAGGAAATCGAATCAAAGCCAAAAAAAAAAACTATCGGAACTCCCCAAATCAGGTACAACCTGATCAATCTGTTAATTACTGCTGTTCAGGGAGATTTGGGGATGGGATAGCTCAGTGAATTGACTATTGATTGCAGTGTTAAGGAAACAAGCAGTCCTGCATTCTCTAGCAGAGTTTCGGTGTATATTTGGTAAACGTAGATTTTCTTGGGGTGCATGGGAGCTGTTCTTTCAAACTTGGTGGGGTTTCAGAAGCACTAAGAAACTTACAAGAAATAAAACCCAAACCACTGTATTTCACAGACTTGCCTTCTCATTAGAGGGGCTCATACATCCATCTGTATATAAACAGCTGGAGGTTAGCTGTTGCTGCTGCTCTTTGGAAGTGGAGACACTTTTGGATGCCTGAATACCAGGTGGATTCCCAAAAGGCTATACATGCATTTCTGCTAAGTAACTGGTGTTCCTCAGCTATGTAATCTAAAAGAGCCTAGAAACCCAGTTCAGGTGCACTCTAGGTTCATTAACACAGACTCCTCAGATGAAAAGTTCACCAGAGAAACTCTAAAAATCGCACTGGTCTCTTTCCTTAGAGAGTCTAATGAATTGCCTTGGATACGTCTCTGTAGTTAGTATACTTTAAAAGACTTTTGAGGGGCTGGAGAGATAGCCTAGCGGTTAAGAGCACTGACTGCTCTTGCAGAGGACCTGGGTTCGATCCCCAGCACCCACATGGCGGCTGAGAACCGCCTGTAACTCCAATTCCAGGAGAACTCCAGTTCCAGGGGAATCCGACACCCTCTTCTGACCTCTGCGGCATTGCACGACACGGGTGCACAGACCTGCATGCAGACAATACATTCATACACATACAAAAATAAAATAAAAAAATTTTAAAGACTTTTGAACGGGCTAGGGAGATTGCTCAGTGAGTAGAAGTGCTTATTGTGCAAGCTTGAAGACCTGGGTCCATATCCTCAGCACCCATGAGGAAAAGCCCAGGCATGACTACCCATGTCTGTAACCCTAGCCATGCGAGGGGCAGAGACAGGAGTATCACTATGGCTTTCTGGATGTCAGCCTAGCTCCAGATTCAGTGAGAAGCCCTGTCTCAAAGGAACAGGGAGGAGAGTGATAGAGCAGAACAGGCACGCACACCTACACACACACACACACACACACATACACACACAATTTCTTGGGTAATTTTAATGTGTAGCCCAGTTTGATATCTACTACAAGAAATGTGAGATAATTCCACTAGCACCAATAATGAAGAGATTATTTGTATTTAAGTCTCATAACAGTATTTTGAAGGAAAGAGCAACATCCTCACATGAACATAAATAAGTGGATTATGAGCTTTATCCTTAGAGCAGGGTCCATATCACAGCAGCCCCTGGGGTCTTGTTAAAAATGTAGAACACCAAAAAAAAATGTAGAACACCAATACCCAAACCAACATTTCTTGACAGATATTCCAGGATTTATGCAAATTCAAGTTTAAATGGTGTGTTAATGGGAAGACACATACCCACAATGCTTCCCACAGAAATATATAAGCCCTTCCTGTAATTGTCTGCCTTGCACCAGGAGACTTTTCTTCAATTAGTTTCAGTAGGAGGCCTCCCTTGTGTTAACTTAATTGCTTTAAATAGATCTGTCTCACTCAGTTTCCCCATCTGAACTTCTTCAATCAAATAGTTTTACATTGCTTAGTAAACATCGCATATCATAGAGAATTTAAACCACTAAAAGAACATGAGATCAACTTTTGTGAGATGCTCTAGACTAATGGCTTATGTGCTTACTTTAACATTTGTCAACCCATCACTGGACGAAACCCAGGTTTGAATGCTTAAGTCCTGTGTGTCGCTCTCCTTATTCCTAAATCCCAGTACATACATCAGAGGCTAAAAGATCTTTAAGTTCCATACAGTGATGAAATATTTGTTTTAATAAGCATTAATTATTCATTGTTCACTAACACTACTATTGTGCCATGATTCAAAGATGAATAAGAACAGCCTTTCTGACTTCCAGGAATTTCTGTTCTAATTCATAAAAATGCCCTGACAAAAAGCAACATAGAGAAGAAATGGTTGACTTTGCTTCCTTTGTTATTATGATAAAGTTGAGGCAGGAACTTAAAGTATCATATCCTCAGTCAAGAGCAGAGAGAATAAATGCATGTATCCTAGCTTTCTGCTATCACACAATTGAGGATTCCCTGTCTAGGTAATGGTGCTGCCCACAGTAGGCTTAGCTTTTGTTCCTACATCAATTAATTGCTCACAGACAGCCCTATAGGCCACTCTGCCTTATAAAACAACTCACTGGTGTTCTCTTGTCAGGTGATTTTAGGTTGTGATAAGTTGGCAGTTAAAAAACTAACCATCACAATTAGTGAGACAGAAAGGTAGAAACATCTCAGAACTGTATGTAACAAATGAGAATTCCAAACATTGGTGAGGGCATTTAAGACCCATAGTTCACATGCTGTATGAATTGCTGTAATTTTCTTGAAAATAAATTGATAATATATTCCTGAATTTGTATAGCTTGTATATAACAATATTGAAGTATTGTGCAAGGTTTAGTAGGGATGACATTGTCAGGTTTTTATTTTCAAAAGTTTACTTTGGCTCATTGTAGAGACTATACTGGAGGGGTTCAGGCTGAAAGCAAGGAGATTAATTAATAGACTGTTGTAACAGCCCCACATTTCTCTAATCTAAGAAAAAAATGAGAGCCTGGACTTGGGCCACAATCGTGTCTGGCTTCTTTGAGACCAATGTGTTTCTACTCTTACCTCAGATGTACCAATTCTGAAAATGGAAATGAACTGTTAATGGGAAATGATTTACAAATACATTTACCACAGTTATATTTATAATAGTGAAAAATACCAAAGTATGGGGCTGGAGAGATGATTCAGAGGGCAGGATCACTTGCTGTTCTTGCAGAGGATTTAAAGTGTGTTTCCAGCCGGGCGTGGTGGCGCACGCCTTTAATCCTAGCACTTGGGAGGCAGAGGCAGGCGGATCTTTGTGAGTTCAAGGCCAGCCTGGTCTACAACATGAGTTCCAGGACAGCTGGGGCTACAGGGAGACCCTGTCTCGAAAAGACCAAAAAAATAAAAAAATAAAAAAAAAAATAAAAAAAAATAAAGTGTGTTTCCAGTGCTCATATCTGGTAGGTTACAACTGCCTCTAACTCTAACTCCAGCTTCAGAGGATCTGGCATCCTCTTCTGCTCTTGACAGGCACTCACAAGGATGTGCACATATGTACATACATAGAAACATAGAAATACACATGAATAAAAATAAAATAATCCTAGAATCATACCCAACATCTGAGTTATACTTAAACAAATCATAATACATTTGACAGCTGTGTAGAGTCATTCAATTAGTATTTATGAATGTTTTAGAGAAATGGGAATAGGTATATTATGTGATGTAATATTAGCAAAAGCCCATGATCAGAATTGTCTGAAATCTTGGCGTGGCTTCTAGAATCACTCAGGTTCTGGTCATTACTTCACTTCTTTTCTCATGTCCATGATGGTGCTTCAGTTGTTCTGAAATATCGGGTGATGCTTATGTGTACAAGCTATCTTATAATTCCATGCTATTAAATGGAATAGGTTTGTCTTTAAAGAAAATAAAAATTCCCTTATAATTTTTACAACTGAGAAATCCCAGTGTTGCCCCTTCACTCTGACACTCCGCTCATATAAAACAGTTCAGCTATCTGGAATCATTTGTTAAGTTAATTACTTAGTTATCTATATGATTGTTTCCTATCAGCTTATGAACATTAACTGTTCATACTTTCCCTGAGCCTGGGGCTGTGGGCAACTGTGCCATGAACTTGGAACTGTACTCCCCCAAGTCCTAGTCAGATTCAGAGACTCTAGATTGCCGTGGAAGACTGATGAATGACAAGTAGGCTCATGTGTTTATGTTGAACTCACTGTCTGAAATAGAGGTTATTAACTGTTCTAGTTTTGTTTTGTTGCTATGATAAAACACTCTGATGTAAAGCAAATTAGGAGGTCAAATGATTGATTTGGTTTACACTTCCAGGTCATTGTCCAACATTGAAGGAAGTCAGGGCAGGGACGACAACAGGACCTTGAGACAGAAACCATGGAGAAACACTCATAAGCTCATGCCTACTTTTCACATACAGCCTAAGACCGACTCCTTTTGAATGGTGCTGCCCATAGTGATCTAGGACCACTCACATCAATTAACAGTTAAGACAATTTCCTGCAGAGGTGTCCACAGGACAATCAGATCTAGGCAGTCCCTCACTTGTGACTCTTGTCAGATGACTCTAAGCTGTGTCATGTTGACAGACTGAACTAAGTCACTGACTGGCATTGAATGACTTTTTGATGATAAATGACTTCATAGAGAAGCTGAACTGTTATCCTATTATATATTTTTAAAACACCATCAATGCAGAACAGATATTAAATATATTTTTATTCTACAAATATTGAATAAAAATGTTTATAAATGAGTTATAAATAACTGCTAATGAAATGAAAGTTTAATCTTCAAATGTCATGGTGTATAAAGATTTAATTATTAAATAATCTGTACCAAAGGAATCTTGCTGAGCTTCAAAAATTTTTTAAAGGGAGCTTTTTATACCTTTTTTAAAAATTAAATATACGACCAAGCATCACAGTAATAATTTCAATAATAGTGACAAGAGTAATAAAAAAAGCAATAGAATAATAGTGAGATACTTTGATTTTATTATATACTGTATACAAGTATCACAGTTTCACATGGAATCTGACATATATATGTAATAATCAAGCAAATAAAAGCAAAAATTCATAAAGCAACAGAACGCCTTTTATTTTACATTTCAAATTATTTCCACAAAGTTAGCTAAATAAGCATATTTGCTTTCTAAGGAGATAAATGAAACAGAGAGGGAGATAATATGAGAAGGGAATACAGGCAAGGATTGAAGGTCTGAAGCAGAGCTAAGAAGGCCCTGGGGCAAAGCAAGCAGGCTCTCAAATCGGCTAAGATGACTTTCCATAGAGAACATGAATGCATGCTGCATGGGCCAGGAAGGTTATGGGCAAAGCGCTGTCCTTGTCACATTTTATCTCTCAGTCTAAGCCCAAACTTTCTTGCATATCTCTGTTTCACTTACATATCTTGGAAATTACACAATGGTCTAGAATTTACAAAAGAGCCTCCTAGAACACTTCTGTACTTTTAATGCTAAAATTTTCTGAATCATTATTTACAATTATCTTCCAGGTTTTAATGTCAACTTGCCATAAATTACAATTAGCTTACTAGGGAGCCTCAATTGAGGAATTGTCTTAACTGCCTTAATTAATATAAGAAAACCCACCCCAAATGTAGGTGGCAACCTCTGGTAGCAGCGCTGATTTTTTTTTTTTTCTATGTGTATGAATGTACTGTCTGCATGTAGGTTTGTGCACCCGTGTCGTGCAATGCCGCGGAGATCAGAAGAGGGTCTCGGATTCCCCTGGAACTGGAGTTCTCCTGGAATTGGAGTTACAGAAGGTTCTCAGCGGCCATGTGGGTGCTGGGGAATCGAACCCGGGTCCTCTGCAAGAGCAGTCGGTGCTCTTAACCGCTAGGCTATCTCTCCAGCTCCGCAGCGCTGATTTTTTAAAAAGGGCACCGCACCACAGAAGGAAGATTATTCACTTTTTTCTTATTCGGCCTTCCCTCTCACCATCAGTTGATTTACCCTGTTGCAACTGCTTCTGATTCCTTCACTGGTATCAGAACTGAATTTCCAGGCTGCTGTAGCTGACTGACTGCGGACCAGCAGTTCTTCAGGAGCCCGAGTTTTGGGCACTGGATTGAAAGTCCTGTGGCGCTTAGCCCTGTGGACTGAACAACTGCTGGGTTCTCAGACTCCTAGGTGTGATTCAGCTATTGTTGCAATTTCAGAGTAAGCTGAATGTGTGTGTACACATGCGCACACACACACACACCACACACAGCACACACATACACACACACAGCACACACAGTCTGTCAATTCTCTTCCTCTAGAGAACCCTGACTAATACATACACTCTTACACTGTTTTATGTGAATCCTTCTTTATGAAAATATTGCCCTAGTTTTACTGTATTACCATTTTCCTGCTTCATTGCCTCACACTTCAAGCTCTGGCTCCTTTCCTTGTCTTTGGAATGACATTGCAATGTATAAGCTTTTAAGTCTATCTCTTCCCTTTGACATCAGCTTCTGACTTTGGTCCAAATAACCATAAGTTTTCTAAGCTGAAAGCCAATGTGGATATGAAGTAACACTGTATTTATTGCTTTTCTAGTGCTGTGATAAAATTTCATGATCAAGGCAACTTCTAGAAGGAAGTTTATTCTGGCTTATGGTTCCTGAAGGAGAGTCCATAATAGCAGGGAGACATGGTGGCAGAAGTGGCCAGAGCAGAAAACTAAGTGTTCATATCTTCAAGCATGTGCAGGAAGCAGAGAAAGCAAGCTGTAAGAGGGGCACAGCTATAAAATCTGAAAGCCAGCCTATATGTTTCCTCCAGCAAGTCCACAATTCCTAAAGGTTCTATGATCCTCCCCAAACAAGACCACCAACAACTGAGGAAGTGTTCATATACTTGAGCCTATGTGGATACTTAAACAAGTGCACACTGACTTTCTGTCCCCTAGGCTGGTGCTAGACTCTTCTAAATCTCCTGACCAACATCTTCATTATTAAGAGTAACCTGGATTACACTTGCCATTCAGCACACAGAGGTTCACTCTTTCCTTTGTAGAGAATTCCTCTTATAATACACTTACATATAACTGTGATACAGTGTAGAAGATACAATGTTTGAATATACTGCATTAATTTTTGATTCCTGGGTCTTACAGATCAGTAGTCTCTTCTTTTTGGAATAGCTGTACATGGTTCCTGTGTGGACCAAGAAAGTGCCTCAAAAGTAATTATATACACAATGGCACATCAGTGTGTGGCCTCATTCATATCAACTTGAACATTTTCCACTTTGTGAGTAAATGAGAGTGCTGTTCTGCTGCCCAGGTCTTCAAATGTTGGACTATAAATATTATTTACATCAATTCTATATCTTTGGGAGTCCTTTTTTATTGCACTTACATACCCATGAATACGAAAGGAAGAAAAGAACTTATTGTCTTTACTAGAAAAGAAAAAGTACACAGAAATCAGGAATCTGTATAAAGTGGCTGCCTGTATTGTAATCCACTTGCTGGTATTAACAATTCTTTACTCTGCACCAATGAGATTATGAGAGACTTGAGCTCCTGTGCATCCATCCACAGTTGGGCAGAGAGAAGTATGCCTTGTTCCTTTCCTTTGTGATGTGAGACTGTTTAAGGCCTAAGGATGGAGCCAACTCTAATTTTCACCCAAATCATGCCTCACCACTAACATTATAAAGTACTTGATAAATGGGAAACTGTTTTTTCAGTATTTTGTTATTTGATTATCACAGTAGCTCTTTAAAGACAGTTAGTCATTTTGTTTGTAAGACAAGTCTAGCTTACTCAGACGCTACATGATTTGGAGACTCTAGGCACAGAATTTTAGTAGTTATAATTATGTCATATTTAGAAGTTTGAAATTTTGCTCAAAATCACCCTTTGACCAATTAACACAGAAGAGTCTTCTTTAAATTCTCATGTGTCTTCTATTTCTTAGGTTTGCAAGAAGGTCAACAATAAGCATGCTAAGATTTTAGAAAATAATATTCCAAGGCATTGTTCTAAAGATGTCTTCCTAGAGGCAAGTATTGTAGCATATACCTATAATCCCAGCACTCAACAATAATGAAGTTGAAAATCTTATAAACAATGAATAATTATTGGTTTTATTTGGCAAACTATTAATTTTTATTGAATTCTTGAAATTTTCATGTAATACAATTTTATGGTATTTAGATCCCTTCCCCTGTCCACATCTCCCCTCACTGCCTTCTGCCCAATCTAATGTACTTAATTACATTTATACAAGACCTATAGAGACAAACTTGTATTGCCAAATGTCCCTCAGAGTGGGTCCACCCACTGGATCCTGGTCCTTAAAAGTCCCATCTTTGAAACAGACTGTCTCTTCTCTTCCTAGGAGCCATAAGTTTCCAAAATACCCTCAAGTTGGATTGGGATTTCTCACCAATTTCCCCATGCCTGTGTTGGGATTTTGTTGGAGTTGAGTTTGTGGGGGACTTGTGCATGCAGCCGCCATTGCTTTGAGTTTATATGAGTAACTAATCAATTGTCTAGGACACTCTATTTCTTTGTGGGCACCACCTCTGGCTCTTAACAATCTCTTCCGTCCCCTCTTCCAAAATGACCCCTTAGCCTTGGGAGGCAGAAGTTTGATAGAGGTGTCCTGTTGTGGGATAAGAAATCTGCATATTCTTGTTCTCTGCACACTGGCCAGTTGTGAGTTTCTCTGTTAATTACCATCTGCTGCATAAGGAAGCTTCTCTGGTGAGAGTTGAGAGATGCATTAATTTATGGCTATAAAAATAATTCATCAGGAGTCAGTTTAATACTATACCTATTTACCCAAAAACTAGTATATAGGCTTTCCTGTCTAGCCTAAGGTTCCATCTAATGAAGCAGTTCTTAAGTCCAGTTAGAGAGTCTTTAAATTCAATATTTGTGCCACTATTGCACCAGTGGCCATATTTTGCAAGGCCATTTGTTTTAATTTACAGGATTCATAACTGGGTAAGGTTGATGATTTTTTCTTCTTCCAGTATCATGCATATCACCTTCTAGCATTATGAAGGCTAGCCAGTAAAAGTGAGTGTTCTAGTTTGTCTTCATTTGCTGTGACAAAACACACAGACCACTACCAACTTGGGGAAGAAAGGATTTATTCAGCTCACATCTCCTGGGTCACAGTTCATCACTCAGGGAGCCCAAGGCAGGAACTCAGGGCAGGAACCTGGAGGCAGGAGCTGAAGCACAGGCCATGGAGGAATGCTGTTTACTGCCTTGCTCCCCTGGCTCATGCCCAGCCTGCCTTCTTATACTGTACATAACAACCTGCCCAGGGGTGGCACCACCCATAGTGGGCTGGGCCCTCCCACATTGCTCAACAATCAAGACAATACTCCACAGATGTGGCCACAGGCCAGTCCAATGGAGCCAATCGGGGCTTCCTCAACCCAGGTGTGTCAAGTTGACACTAAAACTATCCAGCACAGTGAGGCTCTGATGTCATTGCCGGGTTGATCTCTCTTTGTTCTATAGTGGATGTATGTAGTAGCTGCAGTGGTGGGGTATTTGACAAACCTTTAATTTATCTGTCAGATGAATTATATTATTCATATTGCAGTATAGAAGAGTATGCTAGCACATGGAACACTTTATCATCATGCCTATCATAAAAAATTTTAGCAACTTAGTAGAAGATATTATGCTTGTAAGAATAGAATTTTTTGAGACAGAGTTTCCCTGTAGCCCCAGACATCCTGAAATTCACTAGGTAGACCAGGCTGGGCTTGAACTCACAGAGATCCATCTGCCTCTGCCTCCTCAGTGCTAGAATTAAAGGAGTGCACCATTGAGCCTGGCAATAATAGGAATTTAAATCATTTTTCTTTTTCTTGTTCTTTTTTTTTGTCTTTTTGAGACAGGGTCTCTCTGTAGCTCCAGCTGTCCTGGAACTCGCTCTGTAGACCAAGCTGGCCTGGAACTCACAGAGATCCGCCTGTCTCTGCCTTCATAGTGCTAGGATTAAAGGCATGGGCCATCACAGCCAGCAGGAACTTAAATCTTTTGAACTGTCAATAATGATATTGAGAAAGTTCTAAATCATGATATGAAGCTCATAAACACAAAAATGATATTAAGTTATTGGCTTATACCATGTTCTCAACTGTAACCCTATAACTATACTCAATGATTCAATTGTCTAGAATGTTATAAAACTCATAAAAATCATAAAAAATATGAAAATTTATCATCACTACTAGATACGAAATAAAAAGAAAAGACTTCTATGAAACCAGAAGGTGTATACATAGATACTGTTGAGAGCCTTGCTAAGATGGAAGAACTCACTTATGTTATGGTCTAAAAATAAATTTTGGTGAAAAGAAAGCAACTGTCCTAGCATCTGTTCTGTCTAGCATTTTGCCTTTTCACTATTATAATAGTGACTAACTGTTCTTCCTTCACCAAGTTCTGTGGGAATGATAAGGAAGAGAGATAACACTATGAAAGGCAGTTCTATGGGTGTAACTGTCTTTTCCCAAAGTCTGTATATTGAAGCCCTCACTGCCAATATTGTGGCATTTGGTAATGGGCACTTTCGGACGTAAATGGTTTTAGATGAATCCTAAGTATATAGATTTCGTTTTTGGTCTTTTTGAGACGGGGTCTCCCAGTAGCCCCAGCTGTCTTGGACTCACACTGTAAACCAGGCTGGCCTTGAACTCACAAAGATCCACCTGCCTCTGCCTCCCAAGTGCTAGGATTAAAGGCGTGTGCCACCATGCCTGGCTCATAGATTTTTTTTTTTACTAGATTAATATCCTTATAACAACAGATAGCACCAAGACATAGAAGCTGTCTACCTGCTAGGAAGAGAGTTCTCAGAAACCAGTCTCATTGGAACCCTGATAACAGACTTTTAGCTTCAGAACTTTGAGAAGATAAAATTCTGCTACTTAAACAACTCAGAGCACGGTTATCTGTTGTGGCAGCCTAAGTCAACTAAGATAAGTTTATCATCCAACAATCAATGACCAGAAAAATGTTCTGAGTTACCTGGCTTTATTTATAGGAGTGAATTTATCTAGATTCAGAGTCATATATCAAATATCTTTTATAATGCATGAAGCACAAATAAGACTCCCAATAGGATAGTATTAAGTGACACCAGTAGACGCCTTTAAATACTAAGTTCTTTGCTAACCTCCAGGATTGCTCTAATCAGGAGGAATAGCATAGATCCTATGTCATATACTATAACCTCATAAACTCTGCTCTTGGCCAAATTCCCAGCAGCTCCTTTCCCTCAGTTTTCTAGTGAGACCCCAGAGGCAGCCTTCTTAACCCACACAAACCCTCAGTAAGCACGCAGCTCTAAGAAGTTGTTGCCAACAATTTTAATCTTTTCTTAGCTTTTATACAAATATGAATAAGACTAAATGTGTCCCAAAGGTACACCAAGCCCATTAATTCTGCTTCTGTGACCAGCTAAATGGACTGGGAATCATGGTAACTAAGGTATCTTACCCATTCCTTAACCTCAGCCATCTTGCTCTTTAAACACTAAATGGTTATGCCTGGAAGTTATTATCTTATTGAATCTTTGGTGTCCTATTCCTTATCTCTTTTCAGATTTCGATAGTTTCCATGTTTAATCACCTTTATATAGTATTTGCTCTCTCTGGTCCCCATGATAGACTGATCTGTTTATTTTCCCTTTTCACTCATTTTAAAATCCTTTTTGGCTTACAAACTATTTCTCTTCATCCATTAACTTCAAAACATATAGGAATTTTTTATTGGAAAACAGAATTATTCATTTCCCATTCTTATTAAAAATGGCGGGCTGCTCTTCTATCTCTCCAAGAATGCTCACTTTCTCCCATGGGCTACAGAGATCCACATTTTTTTTTAATTTTTATTTGTTTATTTTTAAGGGATTCTACAATATGACACAGTTGTTTGCAGAAAACATTGATGTTACCCAGTTTGTCATACAATTAGATAACTTGTGCATTTTTCAAGTATCTATGTCCAAATTTTGAACAACCCAAGGTTCCCATAGTCCAGTTGGAGAAGCTTGTATGCACAGGCATGTTGATCAATTAGGAGTCCAGACTATATTCCTGTAGTCTCATGATTCACCTCTATCTTTCTTTCTACTAATCCGAGTAGAAAAATATTAATGACCAAGTCATCTCAAACAGATGACTTTATGAGGGTGAGAGTGAAAGAAGAGGGAGGGGAAATCTGTCCTTCATCACTTCAGAGATGATGGCTCCTTTGGTACCAAGCTTGCAGCCAGGACAGATGGTGTGGACTTTGTCTCACTGCACATGGCTATACCTCACATCCTTTGGAAACCAAAATTTAAACTTTAAAAAAATAATATTTTATTGTTTTGATTTTCTGTATTGAATGCATTGCCTGCATGTAGGCAGGTAGACCTATGTCATGCAAACCCCACAGAGGTCAGAAGAGGACATCGGATTCCCCTGGAGCTGGATTATGGATAATTGTAAGCCACCGTGTGGGTGCTAGGAATTGAACAGGAGTCTTCTGCAAGAGCAGCCAGTGCTGCCTAGCTATCTCTCCAGCCCCTGGACAACAAAATTAAGACATGTGCTTGTAAATATTTTTCATTTGAACAGTATTGGGTTTTAAGGGGTTTCCTGATTCTGTGTCATTTATGATACACTGCTTAATTGCAATAGTATTGATAAAAATGGCACCAGGGGGCTGGAGAGATGGCCTAGCAGTTAAGAGCGCCGACTGCTCTTGCAGAGGACCCAGGTTCGATTCCCAGCACCCACATGGCGGCTGAGGACTGTCTTTAACTCCAGTTCCAGGGGAATCCCACACCCTCTTCTGACCACTGCAGCATTGCATGACACAAGTGGACAAACCTACATGCAGACAGTACATTCACACACATAAAAAAAAAATAAATAAAATTAAAAAAAAGAATAACCTTTTAAAAAAATGGCACCAAATCCCTATAGTCTTTCAATTTGTGATTCATTATAAGAAGACAAAAAAGATTTACAAATTTAACACTTTTATTTAATAAAATTAAAGTCTCATGTTTTACTATGCATGCAGCAGTTAGAGAGATGGGTCAGTGGTTAAGAGTCCTGGTTGTACTTAACAGAAGACCTAGATTCAGTTCTTAGCACCCACATAGCAGCTAACAACCATCCATCTGGAATTCTAATACCAGGGGATCAATGCTCTCTTCTGACTTCATGGGCACTGCATGACACAGGTGCGCTGACATACATGCACGCAAAACACTCACATACATTAAATAATAAAAAATAGACATTTAATATGCATCCAAAGCGTCAGAAACTAAACATTAGAAAATATGAGAAGAGTTACTCTTGAGAATAAAGATTCTCTAATTATTAGCTCTAAGTTTGGCCTTTTGTCTATAAAACTAAATATCTTCAACTGAGTATTAGAGTTTTCATTAAGTGAATTTTTGCACCTCAAAAATATCAAAATCTAGCATAGCGAAGGAATAAAGAGATGTCAGAACAAAGATGTGCATTCCAATACTGGACTTGACTTCACTTATTTGTGTGGGGACATTGGTAAAATTGTATCTTATAGCTTCTATTTGATCACTTATAAAATGCTACAAGATCTGCACCTATCTCTTAGAATTAATAAATTTGGAAGACTTAATAAGTTAATACACATTTAAAACTTAGATTTTACTATCTAAGAATGACTTGATTTTGGTATCAAGTCTACTCTAGTAACCTCCTTAAAACTATTCCAAGTCTCTCAGACATATTCTGTATCTTCCTCTGCCATTTGGAATATAAATTCTTCAGCTCTTTAACTTGTTCAGCAGTTGTAAAAACTAAGTAACGTCCAAAAGTATGGTATTGTGACAATAACAAAGACATGTAAAATCAGAAATTATAGTTTTATTTTAACGCTTTAAGCAAGTTGTAGCTATTAATCATGAAACTTATTCAGTAATTTCAACATTTGTAAAATACGAAACGCAGAGGCTAACATTGCTAAGCAATTTTTCAGTGTGAATTTCATATTTTCAACATTGATTATACAAATGTGGATTTTTTAAATTTTATTTGTTATTTTATGTGTATGAGTATATTGTCTGTATGTATGTGAGTATACCTGTGTCCTGGAATGCGAAGAGGTCAGAAGAGGGCCTCAGGTTAGGACAGTTCTTAGTGGCCATGTGGGTTTTGGGACTTGAACCCAGGTCCTCTGCAAGAGTAGCAAGTGCTCTTAACCATTCAGCCATCTCTCCAGCCTTACAAATGTAAATTTTTAAAGTCAACAAAATTAAAATCACAATAGGTTATTTTGTACCTGTAGTCATTTGAACTGGAAATACCCCCAGAGCCTCATACATTTGAAGAGCATTTGGTCTAGAACTACTGGTCCCCAGTAGTTGGCACTGTTTGGGAAGGTTATGAAGGAAGTACGTCACTGGGGGAGGGCTTTGAGATTCATAACCTGGCCCCATTTCCGCCTCCACCTCCCAGTAGAAATAAACATTTTCTCCTTTAAATTGCTTTTGGTCATAGTATTTTATCACAGAATCAAAAAAAGTAACTAATACACTACTTAATGATAACAGTGCTATTAGTTATACAGAAATGAAAAGTTAATTTGGGGGGCCTGAGAGATGGCAGAGAACTCACCTTCAGTTCTTAGGGCCCACATGGCAGCTCACAACTTTCCATAACCCCAGTTCCAGGGGATCTATTACCATTTCTGATCTCTGCAAGTACCAATCACACCTGTGGTACACATATGTACATGTACACAAACATTCAAACATATAAAACAAAAATAAATAAAATTACTTTTCTTCCCATTGCTTTTACTGTACCATGTCAAAATTTAGCTTTTATTGTCTGTCCAAAATTCAGTATTAATACCGATGCTTTTGTTCTAAAACTACACAGAATTTTAATGAGCATTTGCATTTAGTGCAATTAATCTAATTATGATGATTTGAATTACTATTCCACATACACACAAAGAAAGCTGGATTAGGCACAAGGCCTTGTGAACATACTTGAAAATCAGGTGATCTTTTTTTCTGCATGCATGTCTGTGGTCCAATATAATTTATTTACTTTTCATCTTCTTTTCTTCAGTGGAGTTCCGAGAGTGCTTCATGTTCGTTATTTCAGAATCAGGTGTTTTTCAGGTAGCAGGGCTCAGGGTGGCAGATTATTAGAACCTGAGATTGAGTCTATTAGTTTTCTTCCTTGAACTGTCTGAAAATTTTAATATATAAAGAAGAGAGGAAAAAAGATGAAAAGATCTGACACTGGAGTAAAAGAAGAGAGAATGCAGAGATGAAGGCCTTAGAATTAATCAGCATTCATTAAAATTAAGATTAAGAATGGGGAAAAAGATGAAGGAAAGAACATTGTATGCCTCAGCAATTTGGGATACATCTGACCACCCAGTCTCCTCTGACTCTTAGATGAGTGACCGGGTGCTGAATACCAGGAATAAACTTTCTTTTATTTTAGTTTTTCAGTGAATGCTTTCTCATTGATTCAGCATGCCATTATTTTAGCTTCTTCCCTGAGCTAAGCAATCCTTTTAAAAATTGGAAATTAGAGAAGAGAGAAGTGGTTACCAGAATGGAAAAAAAAGACAATTTCTAAGAATCTGTAGTCTGGTGGGGAAACTGGTAAGTGTACAGAAGCATAATAGGGTCTCAAGTGAATGAATATAGTCCTAGGGGTACATGGGAGTTGGGGGGGGGGGCTAGTTCTTCCTGGAGAACCAGGAACATTATTTAACACTTCAGATATTCTCTAAGTCAATGACATTCCTACTTGCCAGCCTGAGGCACTCAGAAGCATGATGGAGCCCCGTAGCTAGCATGCAGAGGCAAAAGACATAGAGGGGTAGCTGAGAAACCATGCGTCCAAATAGCCTTAATATGTCTCCTCCTCCCAGCATACTCTCATGTATGACTAAATGAGAGATGCTAAATGGCCAAGGGTGACTTGGGCATCTGGTAGGGCCATTTTCTTAATCTAAGCTGGATTCCCTAAGTAAGATGTGTTATCATCAAGTGAGTCGGCCCTGCTTTCTGAATCTAAGCTGGATTCCCTGAGTAAGATGTGTTGTCATCAAGTGACCCCAGGATTGGGGTCAGTTAAAGGATTTTTATCATATCACAATTAATAATGCCAGTAAGCATTAAGCATTGCTTGTAAATTATTGTCAAATGGATTTTTGTTACATTCTTGAAAATTACATCTATGACAAGTTGAGATAGATAGGCAGTCCTATGTGCACTTTCAAGTGCATGTGCCTGAGATGTGAGAATCTGGAGATAAGGCCAACTGTTTCTTCCCTGCTGGCAGAATGTGACAAAGGTTCAGCCCTCCTATTTCTTGCTCTGGCCTTTACAGCAACTGTTCTCTTGTGCATTCTAGTCCAGTTTGAACAAAATCCTACAATCTAGCAGAAAGAAAGGAAACTCGGGGACTTCATTGCCCATTCTTGCTGGGATTCATCCAGTAACACACCTTGGAAACTCTGTCTTCTAGGCTGTATGAGAACATTGAAGAACTTAGAAGAGACAGAATTCAATACCAAAATTGGGCAAGAAGCCACCAAAAGAGATCTCATTTGCACATAAGCACATAAACACAAAAAGTCACAGTAACTAATTGGTTTCTAAACACATTAAGAAGCAACTCAGTTTCTCTGTTGCCTAAAATTTTGTTAAACTGAAAAGAGGGGAGAGAGATCATATGTTAATTCATGTAATGTGGCCTGCTTTTAAAGTATCAGAAACTAAAACCAAACATATTCTATGTTGCCATCTTATAAAAAGTCCTTACAGAATTTTAGTTTCAGAGTTCACCACCAGCAGCACCAGTCTTGTGTAGTTCTCCTAAAAGCTTTCAGCAGTAAATCTCTAAAAATGTCCACTTAAGCAGTAGAAGCCATAAATACTTCGTGAGAGCAATAAAATAGAACAGAATTTTGGAAGTTATAATTTTAGTGGATATAACTGCACTATAAAAGGAAAGCCTCTGGGACCCAGAATAAATGTAAAACTTTGTCTGAGTGAACTGTAGTGCTAACCCATCTGCAAGTGGTAAATTATCTTTAGTCCCAGGTGTGGTGCATTATCCAAAGGGTGTCCAGTGATTAAAGGTAAGAACGTGGCTAACATCCAAGGGAGCACTGAACATTAATGGTGGCTGGAAATTGTCAACAATTTCCCTGCAAGTTTGATTCACTCCTATTTGTTCATGTTAACCAGACCCAAAGTTCAGCAGATTGTTGATAATCAGTTCCTGGCAGGTACAGACATTTTATTGAGAGAGGCCCAGGCAATAAAAGCTGATTTGGGCTTCTCCTTTGCCCCAGAAGAAGTTCATACCAAATGAAAGTAGAGTGATAAGTCTATCACCTATAATCCCTTCAGGCTTCCACAAAAGATAGACACACGCTGAGACCATTATCCAAAACTTCCACGGATGATGACCAAACAATAGGAAAATTTCATTCTAACTATGGTTTATTTCTGATACATTCTTCATTTTGTTTACTGCACATTTGCATACATGATCATTTACATTAAATCTGATTATGTCTTAGAAACATCCACAATATTTAGGATATATTTAATTGATTTCAGGCCACATTTGTTGAGGTTTCTGCTAAGTCTCAACCTGATCTTGATTGGTATAGGCCCCAAAAATGAGGACTGCAATTCTGAACAAGGATGGCAGGCCTAAGAACATTATAGAGCAGATGAAGAAAATTTGTTCCTGCAAGGAAGCCCAAGAGTCCAATTTTTAATGAGCATTTGATTGTGACCTATTAAAATGCCAACTCACTGCAATATTGTGCTGTCTTCACAACTTAAAATAGTTACTGTGAAACAATCATTCCATCCTAGTTTTCCTATCTGAAAATAACACACTGTACTCTGTACTGTCGCTTTTAAGTTTTTGGTTTGACCATTGTGTAACTGAAATGTTAGCCTCCTCCTGCATTTAGATGTCACCTTCTGGTTTATTCAGAAAATAAAGGACTGAAAGGATCTGTCTCCTGTCAACTATTGAGTCACTGATTTGGCAGCTGCTTTCCATATTGTGTCCATTTACTTGGTCTTGCTTTCTACAAGGATTTTGGTTGCTTTTTGTTTATTGCTGTTTACTACCTGGAACTTGGGTCTTCTCTGGCAATGTAGAAGGCCCACACTTCCCATCACAAACCTGTCACTTTGCTTCCATTAGTACTAACCACAAAGCTTTTATCTTATGGATTATATTGCAAGTTTGAAGACTGTTGTGGATAAAACTCTCCAGTTCTCCATAATAGAAAAATGGGGGGAAAACTGCTTGAACCTCAAATGGTATGACTTTCCCCAGGGCCTGTTTTCTATCTGTGCACTCCTGAGATACAATAATCACCCCTCAGGCCACATCCCAAAGGCTGAGATAGAGCCCAATATTTATCCATGACAAGAGGAGTAGGAATTATATTTGAGATGAGAAGGAGATGCAGGAACAGCTCTATTGATCAGCAGCATAAAGTCTGATTGTCATTCATGTCTCTCATCCAGGGAAGTGAGGCTAACAGTTGTTTTGGGGTGGGTATGTTGTTTTTTTGCATTCCAAGAATCATTCTCCTTAGTTGTAATGGTATCTTGAGTGTCCTTGGGAATCACGCACACCCATATCAAGTCCTTGTGGTTAAGGTGAGGTTGACTCAACCCCTGGAATCAAAGGTGAGTTCAAGACCCAGATCTGGACGATTGGTATTGTGGTCTCAGTATCTTGATTGGTCAGTCACTCTGCCCTAATCAAAGTGATCCCAGGAATTTCTGAAGCAACTAGAAAAAAGGTGTGTGTGTGTGTGTGTGTGTGTGTGTGTGAGAGAGAGAGAGAGAGAGAGAGAGAGAGAGAGAGCTTTCCAAAAATACTGTCAGAGAAAATGAAGTAAATCTAAGCTGCCATTAGATACCATAAAAGCATGAAAATAAGAGCAATTAAGAGAAAAGAGATAAGATGCTCAAAAGGGATCATGACATTCAATTCTTGGGTCCAGCCATGTTAGAAACTGGAACTGTTAGAATCTTCAGTATGGAAGCTAGTCTTTTTTATATATTTTTTTTCAATTGGGCTAATTTGCATTAATATTGTCAGGTACAATCCAAAGCTACCTCAATAATATATTAATGAGTTTTTCTAACTTACACCAGCTCCCTCATGATTAACAGAATATATGTACTCCTGTGTAGACAAAAATCTCTCATTAATAAGCACCTAATTAAAAGCTATTGCTGGAGGCATCAAAATGGCTCAGTTGGTAAAAAGCTCTTTCTTCCAAGGCTGATGACCTGAGTTGGTTCCCTGGGACACACATGGAAGAAGGACAAAATCCATTCCTACAAGTTGTTTTCTGACCTCTCAACCTCTACATGCATGCTGTGGTACACACACACACACACACACACACACACACACACACGCACACACTAATAAATACATAAATTATTGTAATTTTTTAAAAAGTGGCTACAGTCTAAGTCCATACTGAGAGAAGTAGTTGTGAATAGGCAAAGGTACCTGTGTAAACAAAGACAATAGCTATCATTTCATGTTATCACGCACAAAGTTTATTGCCATCTAAGGTTTCTAGATAATAATCAAACATCTCAGGGACATAAAAGCAGTGAACTGGGCTAGAAATCCAAGGCAAATAATGCTATATATTTCCCTCCCTGTACCAAAAGCTACCTGGAACTAAAATGAGAGTTTTTGAAATCTGATGTCAAATTCTTAGGTCAGCAACCTTTCATTTCCCAGTTCGCTCTGTCTCTGTAAGTGGAAGATCACAGAATAAAATTTATTCTCATGATCAAATTCCTGAGTAAAGGAATGAGGCAGATGCAGGCAGAAGGCAGATTCTTCCACTAACAATATGAATTTAGGCAGTTTTGACAATGTTTATAAAAACTCAGAAAACTATTTGGATTTTTTTCAAATTCTTAATGGCCTTTCTCAATACACATATATTCATCTCCATGAGAAGAGAACAGTTTATATTAGATAGAGGGAAGAAAGTTGAGAAATCACTATACTACTCTAGAACTCATGGCTTTTTACCACTGATTGGAACATATGACTAAATTATACTCAACTAGAAGGGAAAATAATTTCCAAATTTTGTTACTGTATGTGAGAATGTTTGTACAAAGGCTAAATGTTTGGTTAATCGGTTTGGATAACTGTATTAGTGTGGTTTTATGTGTGCATGGTATCAAAGGAAAGGAGAATGAATAAAAGATGGGATTTCTGCTTGAGTATAAGAAATCATTCCTTTCGATCCTACTAATGAAGAACAAGCAATTAGATATATAGGTATTTAAGCAGCACTAATAGTTATGGTAGGTTACTTTAGCATAGACACATGTTTGGATATGTTAATCCATGAATTACAATTTTCCCCCCTGTTAAATATGACAGGGTCTTACTGTGGCTTATAACATCTAACCCTGTAGAGGATGTTAAGCTTGTGGCATTGCCATGGGTTATTTCTCCAAAGGGGAGAGCCAATCGCCAATTACGATTTGGATATCACAGGCACATGGCTCCTCTGCTCACAGTATTTTCCAGGGAGGTGGGTGTAGCTGGTGTGAGGTGGGTCTGCTTGCTCGGGAGACCATTTTGCATTATTGGTTTAGTGGCTCTTTGGGTAACATCTCTGGCATTACCGGCCATCTGTACACTTGCACTTTGTCTCAATACATTCCCTCCCATGGTAACATCAGGTCTTCGGCGCAGGGTTCTTATTGCCTCTCTCTCCTGTAGGTATCCCAAACTTAGAGTGCAAGGAGACCCTTACTTTGTGGGGCCTTGGATACCCTGGCCAACATCCACCTGGTTAGAACAAATCCATTGCTATGTCAGAGCTCCTGTTATAATATATTTTGCCTGATTGCATAGCCTAGGACTTTAGTATTATATTTGTGTTCTGAACAGAGATAATCCCCTTCCACAGTTCCCATGCTACTAGAGTCAATTTAAAGGAAAGGCAGTTTTACGGTTTTATAAGCGATTTACCCTACAATAGTGTCTCCAATTTACATGGTGGCGGGACGACCTCATCATTCACATTTCCTCCTTGTCTATGGGTGGCGAAGGCAAGGAATAAGTCTCTCATTATCAAAGACCTTGTGTGGCACTTGAAGGTAAGTTTATTATGGATATTATAAACTAGTTGTTACTGTAGATCTACAGAGGTGGTTCGATGTTGGCATCTGAGGCTTTTCTTCCTTGAATGTTCAGATGGGTCAGCCTTTCGTTGCCACTTTTTGGTACAACCTACTCAATGCAAACCTGTTATCTTTTTTTCTCAGCCGTTAAGTTGGTGACGTTTTGTCCTGTTGGAACCAACACCAATCTTTTCCCTCGTTGTTTAGATTGAATTGCAGGGTTTTGATGAAAAGGTTTCATGTCTTTCCTGTAATCCCCCCCCCCTTTTTTTTTACCGCATGAGTTCACAAAGAAGATAGTATCATCTATATAGGGTGGAGTCAAGGCCAGATTTCATCAAAATTACCCATGTTGTTTTGGTGCACTATACTATGATTAACTTGGGAGCAAACTTTCTCGTTTTTACGTTAACCTCATCTTAAAGGAATGCTAACTGGATACTGTACAACAGAATAATTATAGAAACATTATGTATGTGTCAATCCCAAAGTTCTCCCTCTACAGATTTATGTAAAGCAACATGTGGGCAACAGGCGACTTATCATCTCCCATTAATCAGAGCCAATTACCCATTTCTATCAGATCTTGTAACCAATGTTGTTTAACTATCCACACTGTTTACTTACTTTTACTAAGTCCTAAAACACCAGTGTCCTGTAGACCGCGCCAGGTTATTCTGGCACCAAACTGTCGCCCCTCTGACAGGAAAAGCCAGAATGTGACCAGAGTCCAGTCACAGCTCCAGCAGAGAGTGGCCTGTTTACCTCTCCTCCACCTGTTGCCCCCTTTCTAGCCTTGGGAACAACTGCGGAAAGCGGGGTGGTCTAGCACTGTCAAGGGCTGCGTTGGGGTGACATGGTGATTTGCAACTACAGCCACTGTAGTCGGGAACTCCTTGATCCAACTGATTGCGACAAACCCCCTGTCACCCCCCATGGCTGGTGGGGTCGTGTTATTTCGGGCTCACAGCCCGCAGATAGGTTTTGCCATGACAGGAGCTGTACTCGGTTATCCACTTCTAGCTAAAAAAATGAAAAAAAAAAAAAAAACTCGAGAGAAATGAGCAGGACAGTATGGCAGAATGCATAATCTGGGGCTGGGGTTGCTCTGGTGGGGTGGGAGGGAACGGGAAAATAAGCCTGAACTGACTTGGAAAAATGTATGACCTGCACAACGCCTCACTAAAAATTAATAAAAAAAAAAAAAAAAAAAAAAGAAATCATTCCTGTTTCAAAAGATCAAGTTTGGGAATTTCATTGTTACCAAACAACACGGAATTCCTTACATATTCATTGATGGTTAAATACAACCACTGCCTTCAGAATCCCTAGAGTCAGGATGGAAATAAGTTCAGCTCATTAATAGTTAGCAAGCCCTCAGTCCAGTGCACTTCCTCAGTGAAACTATATATTTATTTTCAATTAAAAAAAATATATATATATATTAATGAAGCAAAAATATGGTTCAGTTGATAGTGTTTGTCTAGCATGTAGAAGCCCTAGGGTCCATGGACAACAGCATATAAACCAGGCTGGGCCCATACCTATAATACCAGCAATCCGCAGGTAGAGGCAGTCCTGGTCATTCTCAGCTACATAGTGAGTTCAAGTCTAGCCCAAACTGCATGAGAACTTGGCTACATAATTAATTTATTAAAGTCTGAGAAACAAAGTGCTTTTATCTTTTAAAATCAATCTTCTTTTTTTCCGATGTTCCATATCAGTGATTCCTTTTCTATAGTATAATTTGATCAGAATAGAATAAAGGAGTTATTTATATTAGGCTTCTTTTTTCTTTTTTTTTCTTTTGTAAAACAAAGAGATTGCATTAAGATATCTTCCCATTGTGAGCATGCAACTTTCCTATCATACACATGTGCTCCCCAATTCAATCTGGACAGCCACACAGACAGACAGAAAGTGCGGGGAGCATTTTCTTTTGCATCCTAGTGCAGACCTGAAGAAAACCAAATTGTTCACGGTCTATCCGTGGATGCAGTATGTTAGGCTTATTTTTTTTAATTACTTCATCTTAATCTCTGAGAGATTGTGTTTTCTATTCTAATCTGGGCTACCTCTCTCCTTTCTCCCCTTCTAGCTAAGGAGTCTGTTTCATACATATTTCTACCTGTTTGGCTTGACTATTCCCTGAGTATATTTGTTCTATCCCTACATCTGTCTACATCCAGAGCCCAATATCATCTCATATTTACCTCCCAGAATAAAATACAAAGTCTTTAGCACAGAAGTTTGGAACTTCCATTATCATGAATCATCTTTTTATTTAGAATAAACCACCTCTAATTCCTATTCATGCTAAATTCTATGTGTCTGCTTTTTATTTTTATTTTTATTTTTTTTATTAAATTAGTTTTTATTGATGCTTTGTGCATTTCATACATTTTTTCCAATTCAGTTCAGGCTTATTTCCCTTTCCCTCCCCCCCCACCCCCCCCCCATCCCAGATCATGCATTCTGCCATAACTGTCCTGCATCTTTCTCTCAGTTTTTTTTTTTCATTTTTAGCTATAAGTGATAATCCATGAGTACAAGCATCCTTCATGCAAAACCTATCTGCAGGCTGTTGTGCCCAAACACCTACAGCCCCACCATCCAGTGGGAGGTGACAGGTTGTTTGTTCAATCAAGTTGATCAAATGAGTGTCCAGACTACATTGCTGTAGTTTCACCATTCACCCCAATCGCAGCCCTTACATTCTACCATGCCCCCTCTTCCGCAGGTTGTTCCCTAGGCTTAGAAAAGGGGCACAGGTGGATGAGAGGTAAAACAGTCCACTCTCTCTGGAGCTGTTGACTTGGACTCTGGTCAATTCTGGCTGTTTCCTTTCATGGGCTGACAGTTTGTCCAGGAATAACCTTTCGATCACTTTCTACTCAGCACCTCATGGAACATTCTCCAAAATAGACCATATACTGGGACACAGGGAAAAACTCAACAAATATAAAAAGATTGAAATAATCTCATGCATTCTATCAGACCACAGTGCAATAAAACTCAATATCAACACCAGAATAAACCCTACAACCTACAGGAACACATGGAGACTAAACAACACTCTCCTGAATAATGAGTGGGTCAAGGAAGAAATAAAAAAAGAAATAAAAACATTCCTGGAACTGAATGTCAATGCGTCTGCTTTTTAAAGATGAAGGAATTTTCTACTCACATAACATCACATACAAATACATGATTCTGTTTGCTTTTTATCAGTTTTTTCCTACTAAAACATTCAATTGTGCTAAATATATTACATAATACATTTTTCTGTAATAAATCCATATAATAATATAAAAATATTTTGATGCTATGCATATTTGTATGTGTGTATACATGTAGTGCAAGTGTGTGTGGGGGGGAATGAAAGCACATGTGTAAGCATATGTGTAGAGGCCAGAGGTCAATATAAAATATCTTCCTCAATTACTCTTCACCTTATTTTTGGAAACAGTCTCTCACTATTCCTGGAACTTGCTAACTTGGTTAGACTGGCTGGCCAGCAAGCCAGATATCCTCCCGTCTCCGCCTCCACAGCCTAGGCATGACAGGTGCACACCATGGTGGACTACTGTTTCCTTGGGTGCTAAGGATCTGTCTTAGGTCCTCATGATTCTACAGCAAGCATTTCACCAAGTGAGCCATTTACTCAGGCTTGTGGAATATGATGATTCAATGCATTTTATTTTAAAATTTTATAATTTCCCACTGAACTAGTCACAAATGAATTAAAACTTATAATCATTTGCTCTTTTGGCTTTTGGTGATAAACTTAAATGTTTTATCAAGTAGCTATGATGGTAATCTATCTTCAATTTCTATATTTCATATAATAGAATAATATTTTTACAAATTTTGGATGAAAATCCTTCAGTAATCTAGTCAAAATATTTATTTTCTTAATGAATCACTTGGTGATTTTATATTGCTGTTATGTAATTATCACATGCTACATAATCTATATATGTGTCATATATATTAACAATTTTAAGTTCTTTTCATCAATCCTTCAGTGATAGTTTTATATAAATGGAATATGTCATGGTGGCTAATACCAGAGACCCCAAGAGCCAGATCACTCCCCTTATAAGTGCCTCCTTTGGTAAACCTTTCTGTGCCAGAGAATCCTCATCTTTAAAATGGGGGTGGGGTGATCACAGTAATATCACTGTCAATATAAATTCACCATCAGGATTAAATAAAAAATGCTCTGTAACAGAGGGAGCACTTACAAATTATATGTACAGCTATTTCTTTATCTACTGAGTAATAGCAACTTAAACTTAAAAGAGCTCCTGGACAGAATTTTCATCTACAACTGAGCTCCCCAAACTGATTCTTTTATAATCTCCTTGTTGTTATAATGTACCACATGTTCACAAAGTTGCTAAGTACAAAATACTACTTTTCTGTAATTCTTCTTTCCCTCATCTACATTGAACTTATCAGAAAATCTAATCAGCTCTGAATTTGAAAACCTCTTCACAGAATTTTCCATCATTGCTACCCAGACCTGTAGGTGCTCACTTTGCTAATGTCTGGCCTCTCTAATGACCTGGTAGATACACTCTTATTCCACATAAATCCCTTTCTCTACGCAGCAGCCAACATCTGCTTAGAAGTCAATTTAAGACAAAATATGTCACTACTAACTATCTCTGAATCTCTCTGTAACAGAATAAAATTCAAATACTTTGTCCTGCTCTAACAGCTAGCATATACTCACCCTACATCGCACCAACCTCACTCACCGTCAGGTCCCTCTTACCTGGTGCACAGTGTACTCTTGACTAGATGGGCTCATGCACATCAAGGTGACTATTGCCTTGGTCCTTGAGCTATTTCCTTTACTATACCTTCCCCAGTCTCAGACAGCTTGCTTCTTCTTCTATCTTTGGTCCCTACCCAGACGTGACTTCTAAAAGGCCTTACTTGACTCTTCATCCTCAAATAGCCCCCCATAATGATTTACTCTGTTCAGTTTTTCTCATAGGACCATTAACTATGATCTGAAAGTTATCATTTGTTTATAATTTATAAGATTTTGACCTTTTTCCCCTTGGCAATACAGGGACTGGAACTCAATTTTTTTGTGTTTGCCACTAAAAGAGTTGGTGCCTGTGACAATGCATAGACGATCAATAATCATTCAGCCATTCATTATTTGCCAATTACGTAGTTGTAAGGCAAACTAAGAAACGTTAATGTGATCTGAAAACAACTGTGCTCTTATATTGTGAATCCCTTAACAGGTTCTAGAACTAAGCTACCATTTATCTTCAAAGTTGGGAAGTTTTGGTATATGGATAAAGGTTATGTATGTATATTTTAGAGTAATATAAGATCAAAAGAATGAGGAAAAAACTAGTTGTCATGACATTGTGTCTCACCACAGTATTTATTTTGTGGGAATGCTTCTTAGTATTTCTTATACAAGGCTGCTTGAGCTTCTGTCTAAGCATTTTCTAAAACATTATAAAGTAGTTAAAAGTATCAGGCTGGTGTAACTTAGCCTTTCTGGATGCTTAATGACCATACTAAATTTCCATACCAATTTGGCTGAGGGTCTTAAGTGATAACTTTATTCCTTGCCCTCAGAGGTCAATTAAGTCCCAGGGGACTGTGCATGGGGCATCTCTTGAAATGTCCTGCAAATGTGAGTCACCAGTCTTCCTCTGCAGGGAGGTCTTGGAGATCCACTAATGGGACTTCAGCCAGTGTCCGGTCTATAAAGAGGAAAGTCTGCTCATGCTTCAAAAAAGGGAAGCCTGGTCTAGCAAGACCTGACTTTGTCTTCGAGTGGATAGAACTAGTAATTGAGAAGCCATCAGGAACCAGGGGCTCCACCCCCCCCCCGCAAAAAACCTGAGTGACCCTTGAGGACCAGATCTTCAACTGATCTTGAGGAAACAAAAACCTTGGCTAATCTGGGCTAACTGTGTGCCCTTAAACATCCAAAAGGAAAGTAGAACCATAAATAAATAAATAGTAAGTCCTGAGAAATTGTACTTCAGGTATAAAACTTGAGATCTTGGTAAAAAGACCAAAAAAAAAAAAAAAAAGAGCACAGCTGTTTTGCCTGTCTTACTGGCAAGTGCAGCTACACTGTGGCTGACACTGCTTTTGCCATCCTTCAAAGACATGAGAAGACAAAGGTTTTTTCAACCTTCCAATGTGGACTAGAATCCTACAAACCTTCAGATGGGGACTGCTGAGACATCCAACTTGCCGACTGAGCTACTACTACTGGGGTTTCCACTTCTTCAGAGTATAGACTGCCATTGTTGGACTACCCAGGCTGTATCATGTAGACCAGTACAGATAGATAAAGACAGGATGTGGTGCTTATTGGACCTTCTTTGGTGACCATGAGAAGGGAAAACCCCAGTGTGGAACAAAGGGCAGAACTGATGGTGGTTTGGGCTTGCCAAGGAGGAGACTTCAAACATGACATCTTTCAGCCTAATAAAGAAAAAAATCATAAGCTGAAGATGCTAAAACCTATGATATATGTAGCATGCATATGTGCATTTTTGCAGTGATGCATAATAGAAGGAACAACAACAAGAACAAGAGCAACAGAAATACTGTGTCAAAGAACTGACTGAAATAATGAACTCCTGCTCAAAAAAGTAAATTTCTATATCCATCGAGAATTTTGAGAGAGACTGAGAAAAAGATGAAAAATGTGTTTGGCAGAATTCATGAGTTCTGGTGGGATGCGGGGCAAGAAGGGGGGCACAGGTGTAGATTTTATTTGTAATGTAATTTTGTATGAAATGCACAGAGCTTCAATAAAACATTGGCTTTAAAAAAATTCCTCTCATTGCCACGTTTTCCTTCATATTGACTTCATCTTCCTCTCCTATGATATTTAATTGTATGATCCATCCATATATCGCAAGGTTATAAATACACATCTCATTGTTAAATCAGGATCTATAAGATGTTGTTTTCCATCTATTATTAAAATCACTTTTTAGTCAGAGAAAAATTTCTTTGTAGAACAAAAGCCTACTTAAAATTGTCATAAAAAAGAATGAGTTAGAAACGAAAGGCAAACTATTCATTAAATCTTTTGTCTCATTTACCAAGTTTATACTGTGTAAAGATTGTGAAGTTGTGGGAAGGTTTAAAACAAGATTTAAAATGTCTCATGAACAATCTTATTTTTATTGAGCTTTTATACATTGTATGACATCTACCTCTCACTGCAGAATCTTGTGCCACAGGCCTGCATTTTAGGTATAAGAAAGTACAAGCTTAAGAAAGCTAAGTAAGGCCCTCCATGTCCATCATGCCAGTACTAAGGCTGCTCCACTCATGCAGCTCAGTGGATGCTTGGAGCTGTGAGTCCCCTATCCCCAGCATTCCTCTGCCTGCTCATATTGTACTACTCCATGCTCCTGTCATAACTCATAGTCCCTCTACACCTGTGAGTTCTAGCACATTTAAAGTTCCCAGTCCCAGCCTTTCCTCCCTCCACATGTCCAGGCTTCACAGTTCCTGCAGCTTCCCATTGTCTTAGACCTGCAAGTTCCCCCAGACCTACGAGAATACTTGCCCCAGGTCCTCCTATTACCCCAGGCCCAGGTGGGGTTGTGCAGCCTTCTTACCAGCCCAGTGTAGTTGGTGCTAGGAAACATCTCCTGCCCTTGTAGTCATCTTCATAATATAGTTCATCACTCCAGATAGAACCAATCAAGAGTTAACATTAGCATAATTTTCTTGGTAACCACCAAACTGGAATCATCCCTGACCTGTCAATCAGAAATCAATAGTGAACTGTCTGCCAGCATGCTCATCAAGTAGCCTGCCTGTCACAGTGGGACTTCA
>VZQC01001128.1:3399758-3411353 GCA_009823505.1 Rhizomys pruinosus | reverse complement strand
GGTGGAATCAAGGCACAGATTTCATCAAGTTCACCCATGCTGTTTTGGGTTACTGTATGTGATTAACTTGGGAAACAAACTTTATTTTTAAATTAAATCATCCTATAGGTGAAAGAGGTTGCTACCAGGTGATACTATATGACAGCAAAATTATAGAGAACATTTGTTTATACCAATCCCAAAGTAATTGTTATATAGTTTTTAATTAAAGCTAATGTGGACAACAGCAATTTATATCACCAATTAACTCAGATGCATTACCGTTTTTATCAGCCTTTAAACCAATGTTGTTTAATAAACACATATTTACTTTTACTAAGTCCTAAAATACCATGTATCTTGTAGACAGAGTCTGGGAAAAACTGGATACTTTTTGAACTCACGTCAATTAAATATGCACCAATTGAATATACACTCGTGTCCTACCTGGAGGGAGTGGCATCTCTTATTTGGGATTCTATCCTCAGGGTCAATGGGGAGGTCTTGCAGCTGCCAGGAACTGAACCAAATTGGAAGCTGTGGTCTGGGAGCAAGCCTCTGGAGAGGTGGGCATGTTTTGTCTTGCCTACTGGGAGCTGGAAGTAGGCAGGTGGAGCAGATGCTGGAAGCTGGGAACTGGGAACGGATCCCTGCCGCTTTCTGCCTGCCAACCTCCTACAGTCACTGGGAAAGATATACTCACAGAACTGACTCACCATGTGGGGTCCGCTTACCAGCTCTCCAGGGCTGGTTGCCAACATCTGTATCTGGGTCCAGTGGCAGAAAAGCCTAGCCTGGAGCTGAATGAAGGGTTCCAGGTGTTCTGTGTGTACTGCACCACTACTGCTGCCCCCCACTGCCTGCAGGAACCCCAACGTTCCTCTCCCTTGAATCCACATCTGCTGTTTAGGCTGCACCAGCCCAAGTGAGAGCTCCCATCTTGCAAAAGCTCCAAATATAATGTTGAATAAAATGTAGTAGATGTGAGAATTTTCACAATATATTCTGATTTGCATAAAATATCTGAGCACATAATATTAATTTGTGCTTACAATTTGAGTGTATGATGGAGGGACATTTATTGTGACCAGAACTTGAGACAGGTAGTCACATTGCATTGGCATTCAGAAAGCAGGGTGCTATGAATGCTGGTACTTCACTGCCTTTGTTCTTTTAATGTAGCCTGGACTTCCAGCACATAAACTGGTCCTATGCACATTTAGGTTGGATCTTCCAACTTCCATCAACATAACATAGGAAATTGACTACTAGGAATCTGACTCTTAGATACTTCTAAATCTTATTAAGTTTATATTATCATCCATCACATTTGCCCTTTGTCAATTTAACTTCCAAGCATATCACATTTAACAGTTAGCTACCACTCATTGTCTCTATCTCTTGAGACAATATGTATTCAATCAAATTTTCAGTCTCAATAGTCTTCAGATGAGTCTAACATTTTTCTGAAGTTTCTTTTATATCCTAGCTGTAATCCAGTATAAAATAAGAAGAACGTTGCATTTTACTAATGAACAATGGAACACAGTAAATATTCCCTTTCCAAGGAGACACCTGGTGTTATAGCATAGAAAGATTTGGCTGAACTAAGATCGAAACCCAGCATAGCTAATGCTAAATCCTAAGGCTCCCTCTGGGCAACTTGGGATTGTGATGGAATCACCAGGATTCAAAGGCCTTCCGTAGCCCTGTTCCTCCAGTTTTACTTTTCCTGTGCTGCAGCTGCACTCAATGGCTGCTGCTTTCCAAACCAAACAGGCATCCTGTGGTCCTGACATCTCCCAAATCCAGGAGCCCCCTTTATAATTTAAGTGTCACATAGGCTTTTCAAGTTCACCATGTAGGAAAAATTATCCTATGCAGTTGTCCTTGAGTAGATCACCCATTCAGTTCATTTTTCAGTGCTGACCCTTTATTTTCCTATGAATTTTCGTTTTCAGCAGTTACAGCTTTTATAACGTGACATTGTCCCCTCAAACTGTTAGAAAGCAGTCCCGGATTCAGATGTACATTGCACATGTGCAGCCACAACCTGCTCAGCACACTAAGCAATTCTCGCTGCATGATGCTGGTACGTGCTTGGCACCATGAGCCTACTTATTCTGCAGGTCCCTTTCTGGGTATCCCCCATGAGCTGGGATGATGCTTGATGGCATGGAGGTCTAGAATTGTCTACTGGGAGGTGATGTCATGTGCTGTAAGGGCTGCCCCTTCCAGACCTTTATAAGATGATTTTTGCATTTTGCAATCTGACTTGGTACCCAGGATGTTACTGGAGTAACCAGGAACCATACACTCTTCAGCTTGTTCAGCTGCAGGGTCAGCAACACAACATTAAACCAGCATTCCTTTTATCCTAGTGCAGAACACCCGGTTTCTCTTTAATGGAGCTAATCTTTTTAACAATTACAGCTTCTCTAGAACAAGCCTTAAACTAACTTTAGTGTCATCCATACTCTTTCATTGCCAAACCGTGCAGGTTTCATTTATCCTCCATTTTCTTTCATGGTAGAATTGACTGAAAACAGTAAATACTAGACATTCCTTAGAGTGAATGCCATGCTGTCTTGAAATTTCCTTCACCAAACTAGTCAATTAATTGCTATTTTAATTTCATACAATTTTTCAGAACATGAGCAAACTACAGACAGATTTTACAAAATATAGCAAGAATGGCCACTACCCAACTTCTCAACAAGTAGTTGTTTTCTCTCAAAAATGATGAGCCAAGCCTCTAGCATCCACACTCCTCTTGACCTTTTGGCATTTAAAACTTTTTTTTTTCATGACAAACTAGATTTTTTGTTGTTGTTTTACTTCTCATTCTCTTGATTTTCTGCATACATACCCTCCAACCATATACCAAAAATTCCTAAGTCTGAATATAAAGGTTGGCTTAATACTAGAACTTGTTAAGGGATTCACAGTATAAGAGCACAGTTGTTTTCAGATCACGAGGAATATAACAATAATGTTGTTCAGTTTGCCTTAAAACTAGGTAATTGGTGTTAGCATCCACAAATGAGGGATATCATTAGTCATTTGTTACTCTGGGCCTGTGTTACTTCACTTAATATAATATGTTCTAGTTCCATCTATTTACCTGCAAAGTTCATGATGTCATCTTTCTTTACTGCTGAATAATACTCCATTGTGTAGATGAACCACATCTTCTATATCCACTCAGTTGGGTGAGGGGCACTTGGGTTGGTTCCAGCTCTTAGAGAAGAGAGCTGCAATAAACATGGCTGTGCATGTATCTCTGTGGTAGGATGAGTCTTGTGGGTATATACCCAGGAGTGGTATGGCTGGGTCAGGTGGCAATCTAACCCTGAGTCTTTTAATGGCTCTCTACACTGCTTTCCATAGTGGTTGTATGAGTTTACATTCCCACCAGCAATGGATGATTGTTCCCCTTTCCCCACAACTTCTCTAGCATTTGGTATCATTTGTTTTCTTGATCATAGCCAGTCTTATTATAGTGAGATGGTATTTTAAAGTGGTTTTAATTTGCATTTCCTTAATTATTAGGAATGTTGAACACATTTTAAGATGTTTCTCAGCCATCTCTAATTCCTCACTTGTGAAATCTCTGCTCAGCTCTTTTCTCCAGCTTTTGAGTGAGTCATTTGTTTTTTCTTCTTTGTATTTTTTAAACAAAGAGGAAAGAAGGCATTTAAAACTTTTAATAGACCAGTCTAGTAAAATCTATCACAGTGTCTGTTTGCATTTATATCCAAAGGCATAAGCTTTCAGCATTTTTCTTATAAACTAATTCAAATAGTATATGAACAATATTTTTTTTCTTTTTTTTAATTGATGCTTTGTGTATTTCATACATCATTTTCCAATTCAGTTCAGGCATATATCCCTTTCCCTTCCCCCCACCCCACCCCTACCCATCCCAGATCATGCATTCTGCCATAACTTTTCTGCATCTTTCTCTGTTTTTTTGTTTTGTTTTGTTTTCATTGTTTTTAACAATAAGTGATAATTTGTGAGTAGCATCCTTCATGTAAAACCAATATTGCAAGCAGTGTGCCCAAACTCACACAGCGCATGGGTCCCGGGGGGGGGGGGGCGCTTGTATGTTCAATCAAGTGGATCAAATGAGTGTCCAGTCTATATTGTTGTAGTTTCACCATTCATCACAGCAATGCTTCCATATCTAAGTACTGAAGAAAAATTACCTTGACAAATGGCCAAACAAACTTCCCATCTCTCTCTCTGCCTCACCATGACACAAGGGAGAAACATCTATCTCAGAACACATAGTCTCCAGCCTATACATCTGGTGTCTTTTCAAAGACAGGTGGATCTTTGTCAGTCTCCTTGAAGACCTGGTTGTCGACCATCTACCTCATTGCCCTAACAGAATTGGCCATCTGTCCTTCCCAGATCCTATGAAGAAGGAGCAGGAAACTACCCAAGAAGATATAACCCACCTTCTGGTATTTCAAGAAGTCATGAAACCCTTTCTGGGATTATCTGGGCTCAATTATAAGTCCCAGATCTCCCCCAAGGTTGATAGCCAACCTCTATTCCCATAGGAATTATGATCTAGATGAATCTGTTTTGTTAGCTTTCTACTTCTTCTCAAGGCCTTTTCATCCCAAATTCAAACAAGTACCACTTTTTGTATTACTCATTTTTCTTGGTCTTGTGACAAAATACCTGACAATGAGAAAGAAGATTTACTTAAGCTCAAATTTGAAGTCATGGTTCATCATAGTGAGGAAGTTACATTGTTATGAGCTCATGACAACCAGTTTCAGTCCTTAGGCAGCCAGGAGGGAGAGATGAATGTTGCTTCTCAGCTAGCTTTTACTTTTCAACATAGTTTAGCAACCTAACTAACAGAATGGTTCTGCCTATGTGTAGACTGGGTTTACCCAGGTAGATTTAACTAATGTAGAAATTCCATCAATGACATTCCCAGACATTTGTCTTTTAGGTGATTCTAGATCATGTCAAGATAATAGAGTGAGCCATCACAACTCTTTTGAAGCTATCTTACATTTCTAGTCACTTATCCCATGGATTTTAAGTCCTTGTGTCCAACATGAGTACAAGAACTTTATTGACCTATAAACCAGCTACCATAACTTAGAAATGTAAATTTCTTTATTTGTATGAAAAGTATCAAATGCACTGTTCAGATTTGTTTCTTGATAGGTAATTTTTTATGTGTTTATGTTCAATAAAAAAAAAGTGGATCTAGGGCTGGAGAGATGGTACAGTGGTTAAGAGTGCTGACTGCTCTTGCGAGGACCTGAGTTAGATTCCCAGCACCCACATGGCAGATAAAAACAGTCTTTAACTACAATTCCAGGGGAATATGACCTCCAGGGCATTACACGACACGGGTGCACCAACCTATATGCAGACAGTACACTCATACACATAAATTATAATAAATTAAAAAAATTTAAAAAGTGAATCTAGTTATATATTTTTATTAATAATCCTGTCTATGTACATTGTTATATCATAATGGAATTTATAAAGTTATGAACACATTGAAAATAAAATATCATTTGTAATTATTATTTTATATGGGATTAAGAATAATGGAAAGCACATCTGAAAAATTGTCATGATATATGATGTCATTATTCATGACACCTTTAAAAAACCCTACAAGGACTCAGTTACTCACACTTTCTGCCCCATCTCTAATTTTATGTATTATGATTAAATATACTTTGTGTGCATTAAGCTACTGAAAACACTGTAAACTGAAGGTTAAAATAATTTTCATAATTATCATCACTCGATCAACTGGAGTGAGTGTCTTGGTTTTTAAATTATGCAATGAAAATAATTTCTTCAATAACCAAGTTCTTCAGATAGTCATTAGATTGTCAGTAAATATCATAAGCACCTTCAGGTGGGAATTAATCTAGCATTCTGAAACCCAAAAGGATTCATAAGCAGGAATGAATTCAGACTACAATAGAAAGGAGGAGCAGTGCTGGAGAAGAAACTGAGCTAGTTAACAGGGTTTGCCATAATGCTCAGAAACAAAATTAAGAACATTCTGTCAATTGAGAGCTTTTCCTCAGAGAATAGTAATCATGAGATCTAATGTCAATTTATTTGTAGATGATTACAGGAAAAGTTAAGACTCAAAATTATGTACATAAGCAAATGAGAGTAAGTAAAAACAATGATGGGAAAGAGTATCACAGAAGACTAACAAGCATGAGGTCACTGAGAGCATGCTTTCAATCTAGCTAATCACGTACAAATTTTCATTTATTTTTATACATATATTTTGTACATATGAGTGCTTTGACAGCATATATGTGAGTGCATCTCTGTTGTATAATGCTGTCAGAGATAAACAAGGGTGTTTGATTCTGTGGAACTAGAATTAAGGACAACTATTAGATGCAATGTGGATACTGAGAACTGAACAGAGATCTTCTATAAGAACAGTCAGTGCTCTTAACTGCTGAACCATCGCTCCAGGTTTGTGCTCTCCTTTCAAGCCTACCTTTATTACACACAGACACACATATGCACATGCACACACACACACACACACACTTAAAAAAATAAAAAAATACTAATTTAATTGTGGTAAAATATCGTGGAGTTATTTTAATTGTTTAACAATTATCTTCTTATTTTTTAGGTCTGAAACTGATGATAAATTAGGAAGGTAATTTGAATAACCATGATTTAACATTAGAGGTCTGGAGTAAGGTTGAAATGAAACCTAGAGTTTCAGACTCAAGGAGAGACTTTGCATAAGAAAATTCCTGAAATAACAATAGAGTTTATCTCACAAGGGTTGTGTAGGAATTAAGTAATAATGTGTGATTAGTGCATGTATTCTGTATATGTTAGTACCAAGAATTATTTTTGTTGGAGCTATTATTTTCCACTACACTTGGCCACCTTTCCTGACTTATAGTGCTCAGCCTTGATGACACATCAATGAAAAAATGTCCCAGGGTATGAATCATTATTGGTTTAAGCCCTTATGGTCGATTCATTCTCCTTTATTAGTCTAAAGGTTAATGTGTGATCCAGTAGTGGCAAGGGAATATATGAGAAAGGGTAATAAGAGAATTATGCAGGGAAATATTACCCCTTGGAAAATGAGACCTAGAGAGGGAGGAGGAACTTTTGTTCTTTTCCTGGTTTCTCTGCTTTGACAAAGGTTCAATGACAACAGAAGCCTTGGAATGGAGTAGCCAGATTATAACACTGAGGGGAAAAAACACTAGATAACAGAGAAGCAAGATAGAAGGCTTGAATGCTTCATATTGTTAATACCTCAAAACCAAACCAAAAGAGCTAATCTGCAGACACTTGTCTATGATCTTAGGATATAAACATTTCTCTTTTTGCCCCCAAAATGTGCTTTATGTTCTTGCCTTCTCCTCTATGAACTCTACATTTTCTTTGAAAAAGGCAGTTTATTTTTATCAATTTGTACCAAGGGAAAAAACATGCTGGAAGAAAGTAAAAGAGAAGGAGGGAATCTAACAGTTAATACATCACCTTTTGCTATTAGCATGTCGACAGCAGCAGAAACACACAGAAGAGAAACAGAATAATTGGTGAAACAAAGTAAAATAGTCACAAAGCTGTTTCCTCTTACTGATATAATTTCTTTTTATAACTGGCATCTTTATTAAAATAAACACCGATTTAAATATTTAGCATTGGTTTGGCTAATTATTTTTCTGACATAAGGGAAGAAGAGGTGCTAATAATGTTTCTGGTATAAGGAAAGAAGAGGTGAGGAGAATATTTGGAAGAGAATGGGAGGACATGGGATTGTACTATAAATCATAAAGTGTGCAAGTGAGCAAAATTCAAAAGCACTGGAATACAGAATGAAAAGTGTTAACTGTATATAAATATATATATTATATTTTTATTGATGTTTTGTGCATTTCTTACATCGTTTTTCAGTCCAATCTAGACTCATTTCCCTTTCCATGCCTCCCTCCACCTCACCAGAGTTCATACATTCTGCCATACCTGCCATGTATTGTTCTCAGATTCTTTTCAAACTTTTTCAAAGCAGATATTGACCTTGGGAGAACTTTACTTTTTCAATCAATTCCCTGTCACAGTTCCTCTTATGTTGCTGTTCCCTCTAATCTGTATTGCTTCAACATATGCATGTACATACTTAACATCTAGAGCAAAATTTTGTCATCTGAAAACAAACTGTATGTCATTTCTATTTCATATTTAAGATTCACATTTTTCCTTTTTAAATTTATATTCCTCTAAAATATATCTGCATACACTCCACCCATATACCAGGATTACAATATCTGAAAAAAGTGGTAGATTAGATTAATTCTACAGCTTATTAAGGGATTCACATGATAAGAGATCAGTTCCTTTCAGAAGAAGGGAAATATAACATTTATGGTGCTCACTTTGCCATACAAATAGGTGCTTGGTGCTAGCATCCACAAATGAGGAATACCATTTGTCATTTGCTTTTCCAGGACTGTGTTTCTTCACTTACCATAATGTGTTCTAATTCCATCCATTTATCTGCAAAGTTCATGATGCCATCTTTCTTTACTGCTGCATAGAACTCCATTGTGTAGATGTACCACATTTTCTCTATCCACTCCTTGGTTGAAGGGCATTTGGGTTGGTTCCAGTTCTTCACTATTGTGAAGAGAGTAACAATAAACAGGGAGTGCATGTTTCTCTGAAGGATGATGAGTCTTCTGGGTATACGCCCTGGAGTGGTATGGCTGGGTCAGGTGGTAGGCTCATTTTGAATCTTTTCAGTGTTCTCTATACTGCTTACCATAGTGGTTATATGAGTTTACATTCCCACCAACAGTGGACGAGTGTTCCCCTTTTCCCACAACCTCTTCAGCATTTGGTGTCATTTGTTTTCTTGATCCTAGCCAGTCGTATTGAGAGAGATGATATCTTAAAGTGGTTTTAATTTGCATTTCCTTAATTATTAGCAATGTTGAACACTTATTAAGGTGCTTCTCAACCCTCTTTATTTCCTCATTTGTGGAGTCTCTGTGCAGTCTTTACTACATCTTTTGACTGAATCATTTGTTTTCTTCTTTTTTTGAGTAGTTTATATATTCTGGAAGTTAATGCTCTTTAAGATGTATCACTGGTGAATGTTTTCTCCCACTGTGTGAGGTTTCTGTACAGTTCCCTCACTGTTTCTTTTACTGTACAGAAACTACTGAGTTTAATGAGGTCCCACTTGTCAATTATTGACCTTATTTCCTGTGCAGCTGCTGTCTTCTTTAGAAAGTCTTATCCTGGGCTGGAGAGATAGCCTAGCGGTTAAGAGCGCCGACCGCTCTTACAGAGGACCCGGGTTCGATCCCCAGCACCCACATGATGGCCGAGAACCGTCTGTAACTCCAATTCCAGGAGAACTCCAGTTCCAGGGGAATCCGAGACCGTCTTCTGACCTTCGCAGCATTGCACAACATGGGTGCACAGACTTGCATGCAGACAGTACATTCATACACATACAGAAATAAATAAAATTAAAAAAAAAGAAAGTCTTATCCTATGCCCATGTTTTGTAGATTGCTGCCAAGTTTTCTTCTATCACTTTCAGAGTTTCAGGTTTCTTGTTGAGATCTTTGATCCATTTGGAGTTTATTTCTTAATATATAGTTTTAATTTTATTTATTATTTTATGTGTATGAGTGTACGGTCTGAATGTAATGTAGGTGCACCCATGTCATGCAGTGCTGCAGAGGTCAAAAGAGAGTGTCAGATTTCCCTGAAACTGAAGTTAAAGACAGTTCTTAGCCACCATGTGGGTGCTGGGAATAGAACCTGGGTGCTCTTAACCACTGACCCATCTCTCCAGCCCCTGGAACTGATTATTTTTTGTCTTTTAGAAACAGGGTCTCCCTGTAGCCCAAGCTGTCATGGAACTCTCTCTGTAGACCAGGTTGCCCTTGAACTCACAAAGAGCCACCTGCCTCTGCCTCCCAAGTGCTAGGATTAAAGGCGTGCACTACCACACCTGGAATCGATTTTTTTTTTAATTTTTTTAAATTTTATTTATTTCTGTATGTGTATGAATGTATTGTCTGTTGTACAGGGTGAGAGGTACAGGTTTAATTTTACTCTTCTACAACTGGTGATCCAGTTTTACCAACAGCATTTGCAATTCTGAATTGCTCTCTTTCCTCCACCGAGTGTTCTTGGAAGCTTTGTCAAATACAATGTGGCTGAAATTGTGGGAGTTCAAGTTTGGATATTCAATTTTGTTCCATTGGTCTATTTTTTGTGTCAGTACCAGGCTGTTTTTATGACTATAGCCCTGTAATATAGTTTTAAGTCTGGTATAGTGATCCCCACCCCCCATAATGCTCTTTTCACTCTGGGTTGTTTTGGCTATTCAGGGTCTTTTGTTTTTCCATGTGAATTTTTAAGGATTTCTTTTTCCCACTCTGTGAAGAAATTCTTCTGAGATTTTAATTGGGATTGCATTGAATCTATATATTAATTTTGGTAGAAAAGGCATTTTTCTATATTAATGTTTTTCAATCAATGTGTATAGGAGATCTTTCCATCTTCTGATGTCTTCTTCAATCTTCTTCAATGATTTAAACTTTATTTTAGAGATCTTTTGTGTCTTTGGTTCGGTTTGTTCCTAGGTGTGTTATTGTTTGTGATGCTATTGTGAAATGGAAGTTTTCCTTATATTCCTTCTTCATTTGCTTCTTGTTGCTGTAAAGAAAGACTACAGATTTTTTTAGGTTAATTTTGTATCCCACCACTTTACCAAACTCTTACTCATTTCTAGGATTTTTCTGGTAGAGTTTATAACATCCCTCTGTTAAACTATCTGTATTAGTCACTTTTCTGTTGCTGTGATAAAACACCATGATCAAGGAATTTATAAAAGGAAGAGTTTATTTAAGCTTACTATTGACGGTTCCAGGGAATTAGAGTCCATTGTGGCGGGAGGCATGGCGGCTGGATCTGGAGCAGCAAGCTGAAGGTCACATCTCGAAAAGAGCACAGGAAGCAGAGAGAGTGTTGCTGGAGACCACGAGGCTTGTTAAACTCACTAAGCCTGCTCCCTAATAACATACTTCCTCTAACACGGCCACACCTCCAAAAACAGTGTCACCAACTGGAGACAAATGTCTGAATACTTACAGCCTATGGGGGACACTCATTCAAACCACCACATTTCACTCCCTGGCCTCCATAGGCTCCTGACCATATAAAATGCAAAATGCATTTTTAGTCCAACCTTAAAACTCCCCATAGTCTTTACCAGTTTCAATACCATTCAAAAGTCTACAGTCCAAAGTCTCTTCTGAGACTCAGGCCAATCTCCTAAACTGTACGCTCCTGTAAAATCAAAAGACAAATTACATACTCCCAACATACAGTGGAACCAAATACACATTCCCATTCCAAAAGGGAGGAATACAGGCATAGTGAGGAAATACTGGACCAAAACAAGACCGAAAACCAGCAGGGCAAAAATCAAGTCCAGTAGCTCCATGTGCAACTTCTGGGACTTGACTTCCAAAGGGCTTAGATGGCTCAGCTCTTCCAGCTTTGCTTGCAACATACATCTCTTTCTTAGGCTGGTAC
>VZQC01001128.1:3366366-3382729 GCA_009823505.1 Rhizomys pruinosus | reverse complement strand
GGATTCTTTATATATATATATATATATATATATATATATATATATATATATATATATGCATATAAATGACATAATATACAATATATGAAACATTTAAAAAAATGTCTCGTCGGGCATGGTAGCACATGCCTTTAATCCTAGCACTTGGTAGGCAGAGGCAGGCAGATCTTTGTGAGTTCAAGGCCAGCCTGGTATAAAGAGTGGATTCCAGGACAGCTGGGGCTACAGGGACACCCTGTCTCAAAAAGACCAACAAATAAAAAAAAAGTCTCATATTCTTTTCTTGAGCATTCTAGTTCTTACACATTATCTTTCAGTGTTGATATTCTATCTTCTGCTTCCTTCAATCTGTTTCTGAGGCTTTTTCCAATTCTTTCCTTTTGATTGTGTGAGTGCTCATTTCCTTTTTCATTTCATCCTGTGATTTCTTTCATATTTCCATTTCCTTTTGGAGCTTGTCATCCTCTTCTTGGAGGTTCTTGCTTTGCTGGTCTGTTTTCTTTTTCGTCTCAGCCTGGTATCCCTTCAGCATTTCTACTTCCTTCCTGAGTTTGTCATTCTTTCCCTCTAGTTCCTGCATGGGATTGTAATTCTCTCCCTTTAGTTCTTTGATTTATTTGATTTTTTTATATTCCTTGATTTCTTTGAGTATGCCTAAGATTGTTATGAGATCTGTGTCTTGGATTGTTCCAGGGAAATCACATTTTAGGGATCTTTTATAGTACTGGTAGAGTTTGGTGTCAGTTTATTCTGTGTTTTTCCCATGTTGTTTTCTCTTTGTATTTTTGGCGTGTGGGTTTGTTTTGTTGTTTGTATTCTAATGTGAACTTCAACTGTTTCTTTGCTCCTTTGGCATCTTGCCTTGCTTGTTTCCTTCAGTTGCTATCTTAGTCTTCTCCTTATTTGTGGAGGGCTGGCTTATCTAGGTTTCAGGTTTTCTCTTTTGGCTATATATTGGAAGGTCCACTTAACTCTTCCCTTTCTGTCCTGAAGGTTCTGGAGATTACATTCAAAAGTATTTACTTTCTGAAGTGATGGTCTTCATGATATTGTTCAATGCAACTACAATTTTGAACTAATTGTCTTTGCAAAGAAAGGCTACAGCCTTTGCCTATGTATATGTTTGAATAGAGATATTTCATTGTACACAGGAAAACTGGGAAGAATATAAAATGTGACCACTATCTTAAGCTCTGCCCTATGAGACTTCTCAGCCAAGTTAGACTGTAGTCATGGACCATATTGTTTCATAAGGTACAGAAATCTGTAAATATTTTAAATGAAGCAGCTAGTTAAAAAATTATTATTATGAGTCCTCTACTTGACACAGAGATCCAGATCATGGTTTGCATCACACCAGATGCACTCTGTCACTTTCCCTGGAACAGAGACTCAGGGAGAAGTGCTAACTCCCACTTTGATCCCTTCTCCTGATGTACCATCTGCAGAGCCATGTCAGGTTCCCACAGACTTCTAAAAGTTTTTGTGTGAATATATTAAATCTTCAGAAATTTTGTTAATGGGCTAGAAGTTCACATACCCTAAGCTGGACAGGGAATATTACTGACACCCAATCCATGCATCAGCACAGAGTTATGACAAGACATAAAACCAAGTACTACACAGTTAGTCCACAATATGGCACTGAGGTAACAGCAAACAAAGATCCCAATATCTTACCTGCTCAACAAAGGTGAGCCCATATATCTATACCAAGAAATACACAAATAACCTAACTCCAGATGCCTAGGTCCAGTCATAAACAAACACAGTATTAGTAACAACACAATAATCTTCAAATATCAGTACTCAGAACACAGTGTCTGCTGAGAAGAGGTAATTAGTTAAGGCACAAACAATTTTTTAAAATAATGATTATAAATATGTTCAATGAATTCAAAGTGCATTCATAAATTGTGGAATGAAACCCCAAATTCACAAATATAACCAAAATACATAAACTATATAAATGGAACAAAATTCAATTAGCCAAAAGCAAAACAGAGGTATTTGCTGGATAGATAACTTAAAAAGAACATCCATATGCCTATACAGCAATATAAAAACACAAGTAATATGAAAAAAAAATGTGAGAATATGTTTCCAGCAACACCCATATCTGCTCCAGAAATATATTCAGTGAGAACCACTCTGAGGAAGAGCTGAACTCCAAATTTAAAAGAACAATGAGATAATAATAGAAATATTAAAATCATAATGTATAGTAAAATAATTTTTCAAGGAATATGAAATATTAAGGAGCTAACCAAAGTGTAATGAATAATACAAAATTGAAAATATTTTGCAGATAGATAAAATTAAAAAAATTCTTGGGGGCTAGAGAGATGGTCTAGCAGTTAAGAGCACCGACTGCTATTGCAGAGGACCTGGGTTTGATCCCCAGCACCCACATGTTGGCTGAAAACTGTCTTTAACTCCAGTTCCAGGGGAATCTGACATCCTCTTCTGACCTCCACGTGCATTGCACGACATGGGTGCACCAACCTACATGCAGACAGTACATTCATACACATACAAGAATAAATAAATTTTAAAAAATTACAAATTTCTGATTTACAAAGAGTCATAAAAAAGCTTCCATCTGTGTTGTAACTAGGTACACTAGGAGAAGAATTACCAGATAATGTGAAAAAAAGAAACTTCTAGAAATGAAAGTTGTTAATATTTTAATACATTTATTGATGATTTGTGTATTTCATGCATTATCTTTCATTCAAATTTAGATACATACCTCTCTCCATACTCCCACCCCCACCCCACCCCAGTTTATGCCTTCTGCCATACATGTCTTGCATCTTTCTCCCAGGCTCTCCAAAGTTTTTCATTGCAGAGGCTTGCTGTTATGGGCAGAGTTTAACTGTGTTAGAAAGATCTTTGAGCCAGTCTTTATGTTTTGTTGTTCCCTCCCCTTCGTATTGCTCCAACATATGCTTATATAACCATCACATATGTATCAAAACTCTGACCTCTGAGAAACTGTATCTTAATTCCAAAATATATTTAGGCATACACATTTTCCCCTTTAATTTTATATTACTCTAAAAAATGAATATGTACCTTCCATCCATATACAGTAATTAAGAGTCTAAAAATAAGTGGGTCAAATCTAGAGCCTGCTAAAAGATTCACATTATAACAACACAGTTGCTTTCAGATAAAAATAAATATAACAATAATGTTGTTCAGCTTCCCTTTCAACTGGGAATTTGGTGTTAGCATCCACAAATGAGGGAAACCATTCCTAGTTTGTCTCTCTGTGACTGTTACTTCACTTAGCAAAATGGCTTTGAGTTCCATCCATTTACCTGCAAAGTTCATGATTTCATCATTCTTTTTTTCCATTTTTGTTGACGTTTTGTGTATTTCATACATCACTTTTCAATTCATTTCAGGCAAATTCCCCTCTCCCTTCCCCCTACCTCACCACACCCAACCCCACCCAAGACCATGCATTCTGCCATAACTGTCCTGCATCTTTCCTCAGTCTTTTTATTTATGCTTCAGAATTCATATTTTCCCCATTAATTTTATATTACTCTAAAATACGAATATGTATTCTTCACCCACGTACAGTAATTACAGAGTCTGAGAATAATTGTTGGGTGGATTCTAGAGCCCGTTGAGAGATTCACATTGTAACAACATAGTTGCTTTCAGATAAACAGAAATATAATAATAATATCGATCAGCTTGCATTTGATCTGGGGGATTTGGTATTAGCATCCACAAATGAGGGAAAATATTCTCCGTTTGTATTTCTGGGACTGTGTAAATCAGAATTTTGTAATTTTTTAAAAAATTTATTTATTTTTGTATGTGTATGAATGTACTGTCTACATGTAGGTTGGTGCACCTGTGTCTTGCAATGCAAGTGGAGGTCAGAAGAGGGTGTCGGGCTCCCCTGGAGTTAAAGACAGTTTTCAGCTGATATGTGGGTGCTGGGGATCAAACCCAGGTCCTCTGCAAGAGCAGTTGGTGCTCTTAACTGCTAGGCCATCTCTCAAGCCCACAAGAATTTTGTAAATTTTATCTGTCTACAAAATATTTTCAATTTTGTAATATTCATTACATTTTGGTTAGCTCCTTAATATTTCATGGCTATGAGCTCTATCCACTTACCTGAAAATTCATAATGCCATCTTTCTTTACCGCTTAATAGTACTCCATTGTGTAGATGTACCACATTTTTGTCATCCACTCTTCTGTTGAGGGTCATTTGGGTTGGTTCCAACTTTGTTATTGTGAAGAGAGCTGCAAAAAACATGGAATGCATGTATCTTTGCAGTAAGATGAGTTTTTGGGTTATATACCCAGGAGTGGTATGACTGGGTCAGGTGGTAGGATCATTCTGATTCTTTTAAGGGTTCTCCACACTGCTTTCCATAGTGGTTGTACAGGTTTACATTCCCACCAGTAGTGGATGAGTGTTCTCTTTTCCCCACAACCTCTCCAACATCTGTTGTCTTTTGTTTTCTTGATCTTAGCTAGTCGTGAGTGAGATGATATCTGAGAGTGATTTTAATTTGCATTTCCTTAATTATTAAGGATGTTGAGCACTTTTTAAGATGTTTCTCAGCCATCTTTAATTCCTTCCTGGTGAACTTTCTGTTCAGCTCTTTACTCCATCATTTGAGTAAGTCATTTTTCTTCTTTGTTTTTTGAGTAGTTTATATGTTTTTCTCCCCACTTTGTAGGTTTTCTCTTCACCTCCTTGATTGTTTCTTTCCCTGTACAGAAGCGTTTGAGTTTTATGAGGTTCNTCCACTTACCTGAAAATTCATAATGCCATCTTTCTTTACCGCTTAATAGTACTCCATTGTGTAGATGTACCACATTTTTGTCATCCACTCTTCTGTTGAGGGTCATTTGGGTTGGTTCCAACTTTGTTATTGTGAAGAGAGCTGCAAAAAAACATGGAATGCATGTATCTTTGCAGTAAGATGAGTTTTTGGGTTATATACCCAGGAGTGGTATGACTGGGTCAGGTGGTAGGATCATTCTGATTCTTTTAAGGGTTCTCCACACTGCTTTCCATAGTGGTTGTACAGGTTTACATTCCCACCAGTAGTGGATGAGTGTTCTCTTTTCCCCACAACCTCTCCAACATCTGTTGTCTTTTGTTTTCTTGATCTTAGCTAGTCGTGAGTGAGATGATATCTGAGAGTGATTTTAATTTGCATTTCCTTAATTATTAAGGATGTTGAGCACTTTTTAAGATGTTTCTCAGCCATCTTTAATTCCTTCCTGGTGAACTTTCTGTTCAGCTCTTTACTCCATCATTTGAGTAAGTCATTTTTCTTCTTTGTTTTTTGAGTAGTTTATATGTTTTTCTCCCCACTTTGTAGGTTTTCTCTTCACCTCCTTGATTGTTTCTTTCCCTGTACAGAAGCGTTTGAGTTTTATGAGGTTCCATTTGTTGATTGTTGACCTTACTTCCTGTGCAGCAGCTGTCTGATTTAGAAAGTCTTTTCCTACCCCTATGTCTTATAGGTTGTTGCCAACTTTTTCTTCTATCACCTTCAGGGTTTCAGCTTCACATTGAGATCTTTGATCCATTTTGATTGGGATTGCATTGAATCTGTATATCAATTTGGGTAAAATGGACATTTTTACTATGTTTATTTTCCCAATCCATGAGTATGGGAGATTTTTCCATCTTTTGATGTCATTTTTGATCTCCTTTTTCAGGGGTTTAAAATTTTTGTTGTAGAGGTCTTTGGTATCTTTGGTTAGGTTTGTTTCCCAGGTGTCTTACTATTTTTGAAGCTATTGTGAGTGGGAAGTTCTTCTTGTATCCCTTCTCCACTTGTTTATTGTTGGTGTAAAGAAAGGCTACTGATTTTTCTAGGTTAATATTGTAGCCCCAAACTTTACTAAAACTCTTAATCGTTTCTAGAAGTTTTCTGGTGGAGATTTTTGCATCCCTTAGGTAAACTATCATACCATTTACAAAAAGGGATAGCTTAACTTCTTCTTTTCTGATTAGTACTCTTTTGATTTCCTTCTCTTCTCTTATCGCCCTAACAAGTGTTTCAAGCACTATGTTGAAGAGGAGTAGTAGTGATAGGGGGCAGCCTTACTGGGTTCCTGCCTTTAAGGGAAATGGTTCCGATTTTTCTCCATTTAGGATGATGTTGGCAGTGAGTTTGCTATATATGGCTTTGATCATGTTGAGGAATGTTCCTTTCAGTCCTATTCCCTCTAGGACTTTAAACATGAAGCGATGGTGGATCTTGTCAAAGGCTTTTTTATACATCAATTAAGATGATTTTTTGTGGGTTTTGTCTTTCAGTACATTTATATGTTTTATGATATTTACTGATTTATGAATGTTGAACCATCCCTGCATCCCTGGTATGAATCCAACTTGATCATGATGGATGATCTTTTTGAGTGGGTCTGTATGGGATTTGCAAGTATTTTGTTGAGAATTTTTGCATCTATATTCATTAGTGTGATGGGTCTATAGCTTTCTTTTATGCTTGCATCTTTTCCTGGCTTGACATTAGAATGATGCTGGCTTCTTTGAAGGAGTTTGGGAGAATTCCTTCAGTTTGTATTCTTCTAAACAGTTTGAGTAGCAATGGTTGTAGGACCTCTTTAAATGTTTTATAGAATTCTGCCATGAAACCATCTGGACCAGGGTTTTTTTTAGTTGGGATGATTTTATTTTTATTTATTTTTATTTTATTTTATTTTTATTTTTTAATTTATTTTGTATGTGCATGAATGTACTCTCTGCATGTAGGTTTGTGCACCCATATCATGCAATGCCACAGAGGCCAGAAGAGGGTGTCAGATTCCCCTGGAACTGGAGTCAAAGACGGTTCTCAGCTGCCACGTGGGTGCTGGGGTTCAAACCCGGGTCCTCTTCAGTCAGTGCTCTTAAGCACTAGTCCAACTCTCCAGATCTAATTTGGGATGTTTTTAATTACATCTTCAATTTCCTCGAATATTATGGGCCTGTTTAAATTGTCAATCTCTCCTTGGTTAAGCTTTGTTGGTTCCAATAATTTCAGATCTTCACCCATTTCTCTTAGGTTTTCAAATTTAGTGGAATATAGATATTTGAAGTATTCCCATATGATTGACTGGATCTTTCTTCACCTGTTGTGATGTTTCCCCTTTCATCACAAATACTATTGATTTGGTGGTGCTCTCTCTTTTTTTGGTTAACTGAGCTAGAGGTCTGTCTATTTTGTTTATTTTTTCAAAGAACCAGCTTTTAGTTTCGTTGATTTTATGTATTGTTCTCTTTGTTTCTACTTCATTGAGTTCTGCTCTGGTTTTTGTTATTTCTTCTTGTCTGTTGGGTTTGGGATTCATTTGTTGTTGTCTCAGTAGTGTTTTTACCTGCAGTGTTCAATAATTTACTTGTTCCCTTTCTGTTTTTTTTTTTTTGATGTGGGAACTTAGGGCTATAAATTTCCCTCTCAAGACTGTTTTTAAAGTATCCCACAGGTTTTGTTGTGTTGTATTGTATTTTTCATTCAGTTCCATGAATATTTTTATTTCATTCTTTATTTCTTCCCTGACCCATTCGTTATTCAGGATTGTGTTGTTTATTCTCCATGTTTTCTTGTAGCTAATTGGACCTATCTGATGTTCATATTGAGCTTTATTGCATTATGGTCTGATAGAATGCATGGAATAATTTATATCCTTTTGTATTTGTTGAGGTTCCTTTTGTGCTCCAGTATGTGGTTGATTTTGGAGAATGTTCCGTGAGGTGCTGAGTTGGAAGTATATTCTCTGGTATTGGGGTGGAATATTCTGTAGATGTCTGTGAGGCCCATTGGTGTATTGTATTTTTCAGTTCTGATGTCTCTCTGTTTATTTTTTGTCTTGTTGATCTATCCAAGGGACTCAGTGGGGTGTTGAAGTCTCCCACTCTTAGTGTGTTAGGATTAATCTGTGTCTTGAGGTCCTGCAGAGTTGTGTTTATAAAGTTAGGTGCACATTTAGGATTGTGAAGTCTTCATGGTTCATTGTTCCTTTGACAAGGATGTAATGGTCCTCTTTGTATCTTCTGATTGATTTTACTTTGAAATCTACTTTGTTTGATATTAGAATAGCCACTCAAGTTTGTTTCTAAGTACCATTTGCTTGGAATATTTTTTTCCATCCTTTCACTTTAAGGTCGTGTCTGTCTTTGAGGGTGAGATGGGTTTCTTGTAGACAGCATATGGAAGGGTTCAGATTCCTAATCCATTCTCCTAGTCTATGCCTTTTGAATGGGGAGTTTAGACAGTTAGCATTTCATGATATATTGATAGATGTGTATTGCTTCCTTTTACTTTATTTTTTGTTTGCATTCCTGGTCTAGGTTTATATGTACTCTGTTATGATTTTTGTTGCATTCTCTCTTTAATTGCTTAGGGGTAGTTGCTTCTATCCTCTATTGTTTGGATTGCTTTGAGGATTTTCTGAAGTGTTGATTTCTTAGACATGTATTCTTTCATCTTTTTTATGTTGTGAAAGATTTTTCTTTCTCCTTTGACTATAATTGACACTTTTGCTGGATATTGTAGTCTGGGTTGGGAATCTAAAGTCGTTTAACAGAGGAGATACTTTGCTCCATGTTCTTCTAGCTTTCATAGTTTGGGCTGAGAAATCAGCTGTGATTCTGATGGGTTTCCCCTTAAATGTAGCTTGTTGTTTTTCTCTTGTGGCTTTCAGCATTTTGTCTTTGTTCTGACCATCTAGTGTTTTAACAATTATATGGTGTGGGGAGTTTCTTTTCTGGTTCTCTGTATTTGGTGTTCTTTGTGCTTCTTGTATTTGTATTGGATTGTCTTTTTCAGTTTGGGGAAATTTTTTTCTATTTTCCTGTTGAAGATCTTGTCAATGGTGTTGCCTTGGGACTCCTCTCCCTCCTCTTTCCCTATGATGTGGAGGTTTGGTCTTTTCATATTATCCCACATTTCCTGGTTGTTCCACGTTTGTGTTTTTTTTTTTTTTAATTTTTATAATCTTTACTTATCTTTCTAATTGCTCTGTATTATCCTGCAGGTTTGATGTTCTCTTTTCTGCTTCTTCCATTCTGCTTCTGAGGCTTTTTCCCATCCTTTCCTGTTGATTGGATAAAATGTTCCAATCCCTTTCTCATTTCATTTCCTGTGATTTCTTTAAGGTGTTTCCACTTCCTTCTGGAGCTACCTATTTCATCTTGTAGGTCCTTGGTTTTTTGGTCTTTTCTATTTTTCATTTTGTGGGCCTGGGATCTTGTCAGTGTCCTCAACTTCCATTACGGTACTTATGATTTTTCCTCCCTCTAAGTACCTTCTTGAATTTCTTCAATCTCTATCATTCCCATTAGTTAACTTTTCACGTTGTCATTATCTCCATCAGTTCCTTTCCTGAATTTTCATTTCTTACCCTTAGTTCTCTGACTTTATTTGGAGATGTACTACAAGTCTGCTTCTTACAAGCGTTGGTGTCTTGCGCTCCTTTTACTCAACGGAGATCTCATTTTGTAGGATCTTTCTTGGGTGGGTGGTAAGTTGTGGCCAGAATTTATTATGTGCCATTTCCCTTTTTGATTTTTCTTTGTCGTCCTTAGACATGTGGGTTGTTGTTTATTTTTGTTTGTTTTTGGAATTCTGGTGGACCTCAGTGTTGGGACACTGCAAACCCAGACTATATTAATCACCAAGCTCTCCACCTGTTTAAGTCCTAAGCACAAGAGCTCCACCAGGATGATGGGGGGGTCGTTGGGTTGGGTTGCTGCTTTGGCCTGCCAGCTGGTAGGCTCACCAGGGTCCAGACAGGTCTGCCTTTCTTCACTGGAACATCACTGACTCCCAGCTAGTGTCTGGAGTCTGAGCTGGCTGTTCTGGGGTGGATGGCGTATCCCCCAAGGGCGCCTTGACTGCCGGAACCTCACTGACTCTGGGTGGTTGTCTGGAGTCTGAGCTGGTAGCTCTGGGGGCTGGTGGCGTGCCCCCCCCAGGACCAAAGCGCAAGACCGCTTGACTCACCAGAGAACCTTCAACTGCCTCTCGTGTGTGGTGTGTCCTAGAGTCCAAGCTGGGAGTCGATGTCTTCTTTCTTTACCACTGCATAGAACTACATTGTATAGGTCTACCACATTTTTTTTATCCACTGTTTGAGGAGCATTTTTTTTATCCACTGATAAGGGGCATTTTGTTGTTGATTCCAGCACTTGCTATTGTGAAAGAGTGCTGCAATAAACATAGCCGTGCACGTAGATCATTATGTAGATGGATAACATCTTGTGGTATTATACCCTTGGTAGTCTTGAGTATGTCTGACGTCAGGTGGAAGCTCATTTTTAGTCTTTAAGTATTCTCCACACTGCTTTTCCACAGTGGTTGTACAACTTTACTTCCCACCAGCAGTAGATAATGTTCCCCTTTCGCCCCAGAACCTCCAACATTTGGTTGTCTTTGTTTTGTTGATCTTAGCTATTGTTTTTTTTTTTTTTTTTTTTAATTTTTTTTTATTTATTTTCTGTATCGTGTCATGAACATGTTAACTGATCTTGCATGTAGGTATTGTGCACCCGTGTCGTGCAATGCCGCGGAGGTCAGAAGAGGGTCTCGGATTCCCCTGGAACTGGAGTTCTCCTGGAATTGGAGTTTCAGACGGTTCTCGGCCGCCATGTGGGTGCTGGGGATCGAACCCGGGTCCTCTGCAAGAGCGGTCGGCGCTCTTAACCGCTAGGCCATCTCTCCAGCCCTGATCTTAGCTAGTCTTATCAGAGTGAGGTGAAATCTGAGAGAGCGGTTTTAATTTGCATTTCCTTAATTTTGAAGGATGTTGAACACTTTTAAAGATGTTTCTCGGCCACCTTTACTTCTTCACTGGTGAAGTCTCTATTCATCTCTTTACTCCATATTTTGAGTAGGTCATTTGTTTTCTTACTTCTTTGTTTTTTGAGTAGTTTATACACTTTGGACGTTAGTGCTCTATCAGATATATGACTGGTGAACATTTCCTCTCCCACTCTGTGGGTTTTCTCTTCACTTCATTGATTGTTTCTTTCACTTTGCAGAATATTTTGAGTTTGATGAGGTCCCATTTGTCAATTGTTTACCTTATTTCCTGTGCAGCTGCTGTCTGATTTAGAAAGTCTTTTTCTATCCTTATATCTTGTAGGTTGTTGCCAATTTTTTTCTTCTATTATCTTCAGAGTTTCGGGTTTCATGTTAAAATCCTTGATCCACTTGGAGTTGACTTTTGTAAAGGGTGAGAGGTAGGGGTTTCATTTTGTTTTTCTACAAATGGTGATCCAGTTTTGCTAGCACCATTTGCTGAAGATGCTATCCTTCTTCCACTGAGCTTTTTTTGCCCCTCTATCAAATATGAGGTGGCTGAATTTGTATAAGCTCGTTTGGATCTTCACTTTTGTTCCATTCCTCAACAGGTCAGTTTTTTTGCCAGTACCAGGCTATCTTTATGACTATGGCCATGTAATATAGCTAGAATTCTGGTAGAGAAATCCCTCCTGTATTACTCTTTTCATTCATGGCTGCCTTAGCTATTTGGGGGCTTTTGTTTTTCCATATGAACTTAAGAATTTTTTTGTCCAAGTCTGTGAAGAAACTCATAGGGATTTTGATTGGGATTGCATTGAATATGTATAGCTTCAAAAAATACAAGGTTGTTATATTTAAAAAAAGTATTAATAGTCAGAATGTGAGAAGACCTCTGTCAATGTGTGTCTTTTAGATATGACAGGAGAAAGGTACTCATGAACTCATAGTACCTGAGGATACCCTCAAGACCTGCATAAAATAAAGCCAGTCAACATTCCAGCTTGGAGGAAGTCTATACCTGTAGTGGAGGAAATATTGATTGTTGATGGCTACTAAAAAAGAAGAGTAATTTTCTTTTAATTTTATTTATTTTTTTGTATGTGTATGAATGTACTGTCTGCATGTAGGTCTGTGCACCCGTGCCGTGCAATGCTGCGGAGGTCAGAAGAGGGTCTTGGATTCCCCTGGAACTGGAGTTCTCCTGGAATTGGAGTTACAGACAGTTCTTAGCCGCCATGTGGCTGCTGGGGATCAAACCTGGGTTCTCTGCAAGAGCGGTCGGTTCTCTTAACTGCTAGGCTATCTCTCCAGCCCCCAGGAAGAGTAATTTTTAAGAGTGTGGTCATTGTAAGGTCAACTATGTGACAGTGGGTGGGATGGCCCCTCACCCATCAAACTCTTTGAGTTTCACAAACAAACAAACAAACAAACAAACAAACAAATAAAAACCCCATGAAGAGGGAGGATGTTTTAAGAAATTATCATATATTGTGGGCACTGAAATTTGGAGGCAGCATATAAAATAGTTTTATATTTAAAAATAAGTATTCATTTGCTGGTTGTGGTGGGAAGATTGAGAGTATGAATGCATTGCAATTTCTTTGGTAATTGTGAATCTTTTACAATTCTATGGAGCAAAAATGAATATGATTTAAGTGAATTTCAACTTTTGCAGAGTATTTTTTGAGTACTATGATAAAGAAAACAAAACAGATAAATGACAAATTGTTTGCTATACCAGGAACTGGAGTAAGCAGCAATCAGTGTGGGCAGAAGTGACACAGACGGGCACTGCTCATAACCCAAAGCCTGGAAAGTTGAACTTCCCTTGATTTTCTTTGTTCTGTTAACATAAAATGTTCACTTTACATAGCCATAAATGTTAAGGCCAGATATAATATAGAAACATTATATATTTTGTTAAATTAGAAATAATATAAAGGGCAATAACTGTTGCATTCATGCTTCCAAAAAGAGAAAAATGATTTGATTTTTAAATACAAATGATATTTTTATTGCATTCTTTTGTTTGTAAAAGTAGGAAAATATTAAAGAAACCTCAAGCTCATCAACACATAACCATGCATTAATTGATGTGCATTTCTCATGCTTTAATATGGAAGCAACTATAAGACTGTGCCCTCCACCTATCTATTCCAGAAGCCAGTGCATATTTTCAGTTTCCTCTTTGTGGGAAGAAAGTGTAAATTACAACTATCAACCAGTTAAATACCCTGGTCTTTTCCTAATTTTTGTGTAATCATTTAATACAAGGAGTGGTAACATTTTATGTATAATTCAAACTGAAAGAAATCAACTAACATTGCTAGAGTGTATTAAAAAATGTAATTATTCATAGTAATTGTTTTATCCTGGAAGTGTAATTTTAGATATGGATGTTTTATTTTAAAAATAAATTTAGATTATAGCTTCCTGAACATAAAATTTCAAGTATGTATGATGCTGGACATATTGTGCAATGGGTCTATTCAAAAACTGTAAGTAATGGTATAACATTGTATCATGAATAGTGTGTTTGTCATTATTTGAAGTGTTTAATACTTTTTATGAGAAAAATACATGATTTTTAAATGTGTGCTTTATTTTAAAATTTGTGTATAAAGAATGAACTAATTATTATTATTTTCTTCTGCTAATTTTCTCTAATTTTTTAATAAATTCAATGTTTGAAAACTATAATTATAGCTTCATTTTGTTTAAGTAAATCAATCTGAATGAAATGTTCATTTCTTCCCACAGGGAGAAAGAAAATGAAATGTTTATCATGGTACAGATCTATTGGTACTTAATTCATTGTCTGAGATTAGTAATTTGTCTCTGTAATTTTATTAACAGAGTGTTTTAAAATATCAGGTAAATTGAACTTCAGGAATAAAATTTAAGATTTTAGTAAAAGACAAAAAGAAAAAAGAAGCACAGTTGTATTGCCTGTCTTACTGGTAACTGCAGCTACCATGTGTCTGTCACTGCTTTTACCATCCTTCAAAGACATGAGACAGCTTTTCAACCTTCCAATATAGACCAAAGACTCATGTCTCTCTAATAATCCTCCAAAACTTCAGTGTCAAATGGGGACTGCAGATATATCCAACATGTGGACTGAGTTACTACTAGGGTTTCCGCCTCTTCAGAGTGTAGAATGCCCTTGTTGGAATACCCAGTCTGTATCACGGAGACCAGTACAGGAAGATTAAAACAGGATGCAGTGCTTACTGGACCTCATTTGGTGACCATGAGAAGGGAAAACCCCAGTGTGGAGCACAAGGGCAGAACTGATGGTGGTTTGGGCTTGCCATGGAGGAGCCTTCAAACATGACATCTTTCAGCCTAATAAAGAAAATTATCATAAGCTGAAGATGCTAAAACCTATGATATATGTGGCATGCATATATGCATATTTTGGAGTGATGCATATCAGAAGGAATAACAAAAACAACAACCACAACAACAACAAAAAGACTGGGTCAAAAAACTGACTGGAAAGGTGAACTTCAGCTAATAACAGTAAACTTCTGCATTAAGAATTTTGAGAGAGACTGAGAAAAAGATGAAAAACATGTTTGGTAGAATGCATGAGCTTTGGTGGGATAAGTGGCAGGGAGAGTGGCACGGGTCTAGATTTGATGGGGAATTTTGTATGAAATACACAAAGCTTCAATAAAAATTGACTTGGAAAATAGTAAAATAAAATAGACTATAAAATTTAGTTTTATAAGCTCTCTGAAGTACTTAAGAAACAACTTAAAACAAAAACAGTAAAATTGTAGAATGGTAATGAGAAGTAGGAAATATAACAAATTATTTTGATAATTATGATTACGGGGAATTTTTGTTTGTTTGCTTATTTGTTTAGACCATGTCTCACTCTGCAGCTCTGACTGTCCAGAAATCAGTAATACTCCTAATTTGGGGTCTTGACTGTTCCCATGATGGGCCTCGGCCACCATTCCCAACTTATTTTGGAACCCTGTAGATCTTTCTTATATGTACTTATTACTCCTTTTTTAAAATTTTTATTTATTTTCCCATGTGCATGAATGTACTGTCTGCATGTACATTTGTGCACCCATGTCGTGCAATGCATGTGGAGGTTGGAAGAGGGTGTCAGATTCCCCTGGAACTGGAGTTAAAGATGGGTTTCAGCCACCATGTGGGTGTTGGGGATCGAAACAGGGCCCTCTGCAAGAGCAGTCACTGCTCTTAACCCCTAGGCCATTTCTCCAGCCCGTATTTATTACTCTTAATAACTGAAGCCACCCCCCTCCCGATGAAAGGCAAGCTGAATAACATTATTGTTATATTTCTGTTTATCTGAAAGAAACTATGTTGTTATAATATGAATCACTCAATGGGCTCTAGAATCCACCCACCAATTATTTTAAGACTCTGTAATTACTGTATATGGGTGGAGAGTATGTATCCATATTTTAGAGTAATATAAAATTAATGGAGGAAAATGTGAATTCCTAAGCATAAAAAAATACTGAGAGAAAGATGAAGGACAGTTACGGCAGAATGCATGATCTGGGGTTGGGTGGGGTGGGGGAAAGGGAAAGGGGAATATGCCTGAACTGATTTGATAAATGATGTCTAAAATACACAAAACATTAGCAAAAAAAGAAAAAAAGTAACTTAAGGCTAGCTATCAAATATTTTGTAATAAAATATTAAGCTGCAATTACCATCTTGATTTATTAAAAAGTTGTCATATTTAACTTTTATATTTTTATTTTTTTTATTGGTGCTTTGTGCATTTCATACATCATTTTCCAATTCAGATCAGGCATATTTCCCTTTCCCTTCCCCCCTACCCCCACCCCATCCCAGATCATGCATTTTGCCATAACTGTCCTGCATCTTTCTCTCAGTTTTTTTTTTTTTTCCATTTTACCCAGTCATACACTCCTGGGTAATGATACCCACAAGACAACATCTTACTGCGAAAGTATCACATGCACAGCATATTGTTATGTGCAAGCTCTGTTCACAATAGCCCAAAAAGCTGGAACCAGCCCAGGTGCCCTCAACTGACGAGTGGATAGAGAAAAATGTGGTACATGTTACAATGGCTAGTGTCCGTACTTGCAGTCGTAAGGAGGGACAACATTCATGAAGTTTTGCAGGTTAAATGGATGGAGCTATGAAGACATTATGTTAAGTGAAGACACCCGGTCCAGAAAACAAACGACAAATGTGGTGTCCCTCATTATGTGATGCTAGTACCAATAAACCCAGATATAAATATTCTCATGGAGAGGGATGATAGTAGAAAAGAACAACAACAGAAAGACGCATCAAAAAACAGACGCAAAATGTGTGAATTGGAAGGGGGGAGGGGTTGTGAGGAGGGACACAGGTGTTCTATTCAATTATGCATATAATTGATGTGAGTTCACCACAGTACCCAGTTTTGCCTAGACCATGTCTACAGGAAACATGGTGTATTAGGACTTAATAAAAGTAAATATGTTGAATATTAAACACCATTGGTTTACAGACTCTGATATAGATGGTAATGCATCTGAGTTAAATGCGGAGCA
>VZQC01001128.1:3285155-3365213 GCA_009823505.1 Rhizomys pruinosus | reverse complement strand
GGAGATATAAATCGCTGTTGTCCACATTTGTTTTACATAAAATATGTAGAGCAATAACTTTGGGATTGGCACACACAAATGTTCTCCATAATTTCTCTGTTGTACAGTATCACCTTGTAGCATTCTCTTTAAGATGATTTAACGTAAAAATATTTATCTTTTAAAAAGTTGAGCTGTGAACTTAGAATTTTCATAAAATGGATTGTACCCTAATTTCCCAGATAATATACTAAAGGAGAATTTAGGTTTTACTGGAGATTTTATGAAAGTTTCCTTATTAAGTACTTGAAATAAAACTTAATAAAGTACTTGCAAATAGAACTCTTTCATTGCAACATCTATTTACCAAATAACTTAGAGAAAATATTTGAAGCTACCGAAGTACAATACTTTACCATTATGAAAAAGGCATTTGAAAAATTATAAGTTGTACCTTAAGTAAATCCAAAGCACATTATATTCACATTTTTCAGAACTATCATTTTCAATGTTTTATTAAACAGCAATTTGTCTGAAGGATCTATGAGAAGAGATGAGGTAGAAACTACATACAAAAATGATTGCATTTCTATGACATTTGAGAAAACTGGAGCACATTAATTATCCAAAAAATGTTGAAGTCTCGCAAACATATGAAATAGAACAGGAAATTTTATCACATTCAATAATCAAGTAGCCAATAAATACACTGTATCTGGGAACATTTTTGAAAAGTAAATAGAAAATATTGACATTACAGTCTAAACTATATTTCTATTTGTTCTCTGTGCTCTCATAATTACATAAATTATGAGGAGTGAGAACTCTCTGTGTGTATGTGCATGTGTGTGTATGTCTGTGTGTATCTAAGAGATCAAAGAGGTAATAAGTAAGTATGAAAAGAGAATATAAATAACCTTTATCAGTTTATTGTCTATTTGAATGGCAATTGAAAATTAGTCTGACAGCTTAAAAATATGAGCATTCACTTATTTACCATTCACTTCAGTAAGTTAGATAAATTGAATAGAGTATTCAGATAAAACTCCCCGTAACTACAACTACATGATCATTGATAAAATCTTTGAAAGTATATCTTAGAATAAGAATCATCTTCAACAAATAATGATGGAAACATGGATTTCCACATTCAGAATAGTGAAACTAGATCCTTACTTCAAACCTTGCATAAAACTCAACTCCAAATGCATCATGTACGCTAATATATGTAATATTTTGAAACTGCTAGTGGAAAAGATAAGCAGTCACTTCAACTTATTCAGTACAGGTTAAGAACTAGATATTTTTTATTTTTTTTCATTTTTTGACAATAAGTAATAATTTATGAGTACAAGCATCCTTCATGTAAAACCAATTTGCAAGCAGTTGTGCCCAAACCCACACAGCCCAAAGGTCCCACCATCCAGCTGGGGGGCTTGAATTTCAATCAAGTTGATCAAATAAGTGTCCAGTCTATATTGCTGTAGTTTCACCATTCACCCCAATTGCAGCCCTTACATTCTACCACACCCCCTCTTCCACAGATTGTTCCCTAGGCTTAGAAAAGGGGCATGGGTGGACGAGAAACAAAACAGTCTGCTTTCTCTGGAGCTGTCGTTTTAGACTCTGGTCAATTCTGGCTGTTTCCTTTCACGGGCTGACAGTTTGTCCAAGAATAAGCTTTCAGTCCTACTAATGAAGCACAAGCAATTAGATATATAGGTATTTAAACAGTACTAATTATTATGGTAGGTTACTTTGGTATAGACACAGATATTTGGATGGTATGTTAATCTATGAATTACATTTTTTCTGTAAAATACGACAGGGTCTTACTGTGGCTTACAACGTCTCCTAACCGCTAGAGGATGTAAACTTGTGGCATCAGCCATGAGTTATTCCTCCAAGAAGAGAGCTAATAGCCAATTACATTTGGGATATACAGGCATATGGCTGCCACTGCTGCACAGTGTTTCCAGGCAGGCGAGGTGCAGCTGGTGCTGACGGGGGAGTCTTGCTTGACTCAAGACCTATATTTGCTTTATTGGTTTAGTGGCCTTTGGTAACACTCTCTGGTATTCAAGAGACCAACTTTACACTTTCAAGTGTGGTCTCAATACATCTTTCCCATGCTTACATCAGGTCTTCGACAGCAGGACCTTATCGCCTCTCTGCTTGCAAGTATCCCAGTTTACAGGCAAGAAGCCTTTACCTTTGAGGGGGTGGGGGTTGGATCCCCTGGCCAACATCTCCTTGGTAGAATAATCCATTGCTGATATCAGAGCTCTCCCATATTAATATATTTTGCTCAAGTGCATAGCTTAAGGAGACATTAGTTTTATATTTGATTCTTTATAGAGAATAATCCTTTTCACAGTTCCTATGTCTATTAGTTAATTAAAGGCAGTTTTACCAGATTTATAAGAGATTACCTCTGTGACAGTTGGCTCCAATTTACAGTTAGAGAAAGACCTCATCATCATCATCATCATCATATTCCTCCGTGTTCTTTGAAGGAGAGGTAAGAAATCTCTCCTATTAAAAACGTTTACGCTCCTGTAAGGTAAGTTTCATTAGGACTCATTATTAAGATAGTTGTTACAAGTAACGATCCACAGATGGGGTTTGAATGCCTGTAGCAGTCTGAGGCTTTTCTTCCTTTCCAGTGTCAGAATGGGGCCAACCCTTTCGCTGGCCACTTCCTGGCTACATCCTGACCAATGCAAAAGCTGTGTCTTTTCTTTCTCAGCCAGTAAATTGGTGATTGTTTTGACTGTGCGGTTAACATACAAATCTTTCCCAATGTTAGTTTTAAGATTTGAAATTGCAAAGTTTTCTGTGTCAAAAGAGGTTTCATATATATCAATGTATCCCCCCTTTTATTTTAGGTTTTTTTTTTTTGACCCTCAGGCAGCTGAGAAAACACTGACTGAAAATGGTGAAATTGGGAATGCTATTTTAAATTTGGATGCTATTTTAATCCTCGTTGAATTACATTTTTTTCTGTAAATATGACAGGATCTTACTGTGGCTATAACATCTCTAACCACTTAGAGGATGTAAGCTTTGTGGCATCAGCCGTGGGTTATTTCTCCAAGGGGAGAGCCAGTAACCAATTAATTTGGCAATATACAGGTCATATGGCTGCCTCTGCTGCACAGTATTTCCGGCAGGTGAGTTGTAGCTGGTGCTGACGGAGGAGGCTGCTTGACTCAAGGAGACCCAATATTTGCTTTAATTGGTTTAGGTGGCCTTTGTTAACGCTCTCTGGTATTCCAAGATGCAACTGTACACTTGCAGATGTGTGGTCTCAGTACATTTTTCCCATGTTAACGCAGGTTTTCAGACAGCAAGTGACTTAATCACCGCTCTTCTTGCCGGTATCCACAGTTTAAGGCAAGGAGCCTTTACTTTTATGGGGGCTTGGTCCCTTGCCAACATCTCCTGGTAGAGTAATCCATTGCTGATTCAGAGAGCTTCCTGTGTTAATATATTTTTGCTTTAAGGCAAGCTTAAAAGAGATTTAGTATATTTTGGTTCTGAAATAGAGAATAATTTCTTTTTTCACCGGCTTCCTATGTCTAATAGTCAATTGAGAAGGCATTTTACCAGTTTTATAAGAGTTACTTCTCCATTAATAGTCCCTCTGAATTTACAGTTGGAGAAGACCTCAGTACATCATATTTTCAAAAAATATATTTCTCCTTGTTCAATGGAGGGAAAGTACAGAAAGTCTCTCATATTAATAACCTTTGTGGGCATCCTAGAAGTAGAGTTTCGTTAGGAGTCATTATAAAAATAGTTGTTACAAGTAGGATCTACAGAAGGGGTTTGAAGTTTGTAGCAATCTGTAAGGACTTTTCTTCCTTTCAATCTCATAGCGGTGTCAACTTTTTCTCTTGGCACTTTCTGGTACATTCCTTACTCGTTAGCAAAGCTGTATCTTTTTTCTTTCTTAGCCATTTAAGGTTAGTGACATTTGACCAGGTACCCCTCAACTAACGAGGGAGAGAAAATGTGGTACATGTATAAATGGAGTTCTATGCAGCGGTAAAGAGGGACAACATCATGAAACTTTGCAGGTAAATGGATGGAGCTGGAAAGACATTATGTTAAGTGAAGTAAACACAGTCCCGAGAAAAACAAACGAAATGTGTTCCTCATGTGTGGATGCTAGTGCCAATAACCCAGTTGTAAATATTTCTTTGGAGAGGGATCCATAGTAAAAGAAAAAACAACAGAAAGACTGCATGAGAAAACTGACTGAAATGGTGAATTGGGAAAGGGCGGGAGGGGTGGGAGAGGGACACGGGTGTATATTTGATTAATGCATATTTATTGATGTGAGTTCAACAAGTATCCAGTTTTGCCCAGAACACTTTCTACAGGTTACATGGTATTTTTAGGACTTAGTAAAAAAGTAAATATAGTGTATATTAAACAACATTGGTTTACAGGCTCTGAAATAAAAATGTAATGCATCTGAGTTAAATGGAGAATAAATTGCTGTGCCTCACATTTGTTTTACATAAAATCTGTATAACAATAACCTTTGGATTGCACATACAAATGTTCCTCTATAATTTTTCTGTTGTACCAGTATCACCTTGTAGCATCTCTTTCACCTATTAAGATGTTTGATTTTAAATGTAAAATTAAGTTTATCTCCCAGTTAACACATACAGTCATCCCAAAACAGCATGGGTGAATTTGATGAATATCTGTGCCTTTGATTCACCCTATGGTATGTATAATAAAACTGTCTCAGGACATCTGAAGGTCAAAAAACAAAAAAAAACAACTAAAAAAAAAAAGGGGGGGGGGGGGTTAAGATAGATATGAAACTTTTCGTCAAAAACCTTGCAATTCAAATCTTAAAACTAACTACAGGAAAAGATTTGCATGTTCCAATAGGTCAAAATGTCACCACCTTAACGGCTGAGAAAGAACTTCTAAATAGGATGTTTGTTTTGTGTGTTTTTTTTTTTTTTTTTTGGTCTAGAACAGTTCTTATTTTCTGTGTGTTTCTTGGCTTTGGAATGTTGTGTGTTCCTGACTCACTGCCCCATAGAATGTCTTCATCATGATTTTTTGCCATAGTGGCTTCAAAATGTTATTGAGACAGGGATATATTGGCCTGTACATCACACTCTTAATCATTTTTATTTTGTATATGTGAATTTATTACCTGCAAATGTGTAAATGCACCCATGTTGTGCAATGCCCATGGACGTCAGAAGAGGGTGTTGGATTCCCCTGGAACTGGTATTATGGAGGTCTTATAGCTGCCATGTGGGTGCTGGGAAACAAATCCAGGTCCTCTGAAAGAATAGCCAGTGCTCCTAACCACTGAGCCATCTCTCCAACCCCCACACAAATAATGTATTCTCCTTATTAAATGTACCAAACAAAAACTGAATTTATTTTGTTTTTCTTCTTTATGTTTATATACACATGTGTACATGTGTGTATGGAAGCCAGAGGTTGGCATCAATTATCTTCCAGAATCATTTTTCAACTTTTTATTTTTTGATACATGTTCTCTTGCTGAACATTGGCCCAAAGATTCAGCCAAACCAGTTGCACATTGAACTCCAAGGATACTTAGGTCACCACATTCCCAGTGCTGGGATTACAAACATTCAATACATATACTTCTGTAATCCTAGCATTGGGAATGTGGAGACCTGAGTATATGTAATATGCTGCAATACCAGAAAAGGGAATGTGGAGACCTATATTTGGCCATGTATCAATGTGGCTGAATTCCCAATATTCTTTTCTGAACAAACTACTTATTCTGGCAAATATTAAATTTAGAAGTAAACCTCTAGTCCTTTGTTTCCTACCACATAATCCATCATTCAAATTATTTACATATTTTATGATCACTTAATCACAAATAACCTAATTTCTCCATCTCCATTGATAAGGTTTTACAGGGAAAATTTCTTTGTAATTAAGTATGCTTAAGCAATATTTTCAATTTTTCCCATTTCTTTCTATTTTTCAATTATATGAAACTTTATTTTCCTAAAATGGTATTATTCTTATTAAGAAAGAAAGACATACAGCTTCATGTACAACTTAATGTACTCTAACATATGCACACATACACATATGCACACATACATATATATGTATATATATATATATATGCACACATACACATATGCACACACACATATATATACAGTGATACACTATATGTAGGACCAGTAACATTTTCTCTAAATGTCTTAAGAACCCTTGAGAATAACATTGCATCATTAGATTTATCTACACATATTGATGTGATCTATTTTTTAAATAGTGTCGAAAAAGAAATATATATATATATATATATAATATAATATATAATATATAATATATGTCTAATTTGTGTCCCCAAATGTCCTTCAGTGTGCATCCATTGACTGAAGCCTGGGTTACCTACCAAGCATCTCATCCTTGAAAGAGAATTTCTCTCTCCCTCCCATTAGTCATTGGTTGTCCAAAGTCCTGGAAGCTACATATAGGGGAAAAGGATCTAAATAGAATCAAAATATATTGTATTAAATACCTTATAATTTAATTAAAAATAAATAAAAACAAACTAAATTTCACCAGAATATAATTCTCATGTGACTGATTATTGAATGTATTGATCATTACAGTTGAATTATAAGCAAAACATTACTAAATATCCAATTTGTAAGTATTGCTATTTTGACTAAAATATTTTTGTCTCTGACAATGAAGAAAAAGAAGAAAGGAAATATCAACACTAAAATTCTTCACAAAATCTCCAAGAAATAAAAATCCCACAACTAAACAGTGAATGTGTCTCTAGTAACATTCTACTTATAAATGGCAAGAGTGTTTAAATTCCCCTTGGTTTATAATTTACAATGTTCCATTTTCACATGCTACATTAGTTTTATATATTATATATTATGTATTTATAGTATACATTTGTTAATGTGTCATGCCATATTTTTGTTCTTATGTTTCTACGCCTTTACAGTCCCATTCCACTCAAGATTTAGTCACCTGACATATGTCCTGACACCTATTTTATTTTATTTTTATTATTATTAAACTTTTTCCATAGGTCATGCATCATTTCTCAATCGAATCTAGAGTCGCTCTGTTTTCCATGTCCCCCACCCCACCCGAGTCCCTCCACTCTGTCATACATGTCCTGCTTCTTATTTCTGAGTCTTTCCTGAGTTTTTTTTTTCTGACACCTATTTAAAAACAATAGATCACACTAATTAGATAAATCTAATGATGCAAGGTTACTCTCAAGGGTTAATAAGACATTTGATAGAAAATGGTACTGGTCCTACATATAGTGTATCATGGCATGTGTATATGTAACATACTGTCCATTCTATGGTAGGTTTATTTAAAATATTGCTCTCCCTTAACCAATCTTATTTCCTGTGACAATTATCCCACATCCAATTGAGTTTCAGAATAGATACTACTGAAAATCAAAGAGCCCTCAATGAATGCATCATGACAATTAATTATGGTAAAGTACTAGACCACGGGGCCATAAATGTGAAACACACTTCTTCAATATGCAAAGTGACTACATAGGAATGACTCCTCTGATGACTTCTAGATGCCATGTGGTAGAGATTGTATTAAGAGTGCAAAGCCTTGAAAACCAACTGTGCCAAAGGCTGGAAAAAAATCAATCTCCTGTTGTGAAATGAACAAAGACTGAGAGAATGAAATTCTCAAAAAAAATAAAATAAAATAAATAAGTTATGAGTCCCCTGCCAGCCTTGGACACAGTCAAACTCTAATTCTTCTACTTCAGATATCCAGACAAGATTCCAAAAACAGATTAGCTAAACACCTTAGCCCAGAATCCTAAATTGTTCTGAGGTGTTAGCATAGACTCCACTGGCTTCTGATTTGTTTGACACACACCAGCCCTATTACTAAACTGACCAGTGTACCTACCACCCTGTCTCACTATCCACCAAGTCCATTTTCCTACCTGGCAAGAACCTGAAACATGAACATCTGTTCCTTACTGACCCTGATTCTTTTCCTTTACCTCCATGTATCTTCCTGGTGTTACATCAGGGTATATATTGACATAGAGGATTGGTGGTACAGTGCACAAATAAGGGAGAACATACATTTTCTGGTTTATTACCTTTGTTTTAGCTCATTCAGAACAACATTTTGTAGTTCCATCCATTTACCTGGGAATTTCATAATTTCATCTTCTCTTAATGTTGAGTAATACTCATTTGTGTACATGTACAACATTTTCATTAACCATTCATCAGTTGTGGGACATTTTGGTTGTTTCCATTTATTTGCTATTATGAAGATGACAGCTGCAAACATGGATGTACAGGTATCTTTACACATGATGAGTCCTTTGGGTATATGACAAAGAGTGATATAACTGGGTCATATAGTAGGTTCATTTTTATTTTTATTTTTTATTTTTTTGAAAGTTCCCAACAGTGCCTTCCACAGTGGCTGCACTAGTCTGCGGTCCCTGTGGCAGTGAATGAGTATTTCCCTTTCTCCACACCCTCACTTACATCTTGTGTCCTTTGTTCTCTTGACCTCAGCCAGTCTGATTGGGGTAAGATGCAATCTTAAAGTAGTTTTTATTTGCATTTCTCAAATTACTAAGGATGTTGACCAGGTTTTAGGGAGTTTCTTTGCCGGCTTTATTTCTTTAATGGAGAATTTTCTGTTCATATCTGTAGTTGATCTTTGTTTTTTATTTCTTTAATGGAGAATTTTCTGTTCATATCTGTAGTTGATCTTTGTTTTTTATTTCTTTAATGGAGAATTTTCTGTTCATATCTGTAGTTGATCTTTGTTTTTTATTTCTTTAATGGAGAATTTTCTGTTCATATCTGTAGTTGATCTTTGTTTTTTATTTCTTTAATGGAGAATTTTCTGTTCATATCTGTAGTTGATCTTTGTTTTTTATTTCTTTAATGGAGAATTTTCTGTTCATATCTGTAGTTGATCTTTGTTTTTTATTTCTTTAATGGAGAATTTTCTGTTCATATCTGTAGTTGATCTTTGTTTTTTATTTCTTTAATGGAGAATTTTCTGTTCATATCTGTAGTTGATCTTTGTTTTTTATTTCTTTAATGGAGAATTTTCTGTTCATATCTGTAGTTGATCTTTGTTTTTTATTTCTTTAATGGAGAATTTTCTGTTCATATCTGTAGTTGATCTTTGTTTTTTATTTCTTTAATGGAGAATTTTCTGTTCATATCTGTAGTTGATCTTTGTTTTTTATTTCTTTAATGGAGAATTTTCTGTTCATATCTGTAGTTGATCTTTTTCTTGGGCCCTTTGTTTCCTCACTAATTTGTTTTCTGATTTCCTTGTAAATTCTGGATATCAATCCTCTGATGGATGTGTAGCTGGAAAAGATTTCTTCCACTCAGGGTTTCCACTTCACTTCCTTGAATCTTTCTTTTGTTGTACAGAATCTTTGAGCTCTATGACTTCCCACTTACTGATTTTTTGACCTTAGTGCCTGAGCAGCTGATGTCTTATTAGAGAAGTCCTTTCTCACTCCTACATCTTGGAGGGTACTGCCTATGCATTCTTCTAGCAGTTTCAGAGCTTCAGATTTTATATTGATATCTTTGATCCACTTGGAATTGACTTTTGTGCAGGAAGATAAGGGTTAAATTTTATCCTTCTACAGGTGGTTATCTAGTTCTACTAGCATAATTTGTGGAAGATGCTTTTTTCCCCCCACTGTGTATTATTGGAACCTTTATCAAATTACATTCCTGAAATTGTATATACTCATGTTTGGTTCCTCTCTTCTGTTCCATTGATCTACTTGTATATTTCTGTGCTAGTGACATGTTGTTTTTAGAATTACACCTCTGTAATATAACCTGAGATCCAGTATGGTGATGCGCATGCATTGTGGTTTATGCTCAAAATAGTTTTGGCTATCTGGGATTTTTGCGGTTCCATATGAATGTTTGGATTTTTTTTTTCTAGCTCTGAGAATAATTTTGTGGGTATTTTGATTGGCATTGCATTGAATATATACATTGTTTTTGGTAAGATGGTCATTTTCCAAATATTGGATTCTTTCAATAATTGAGCATGGTAGATTTTTCCATCTCCTAGTGTATTCCTCTCTCTTTATCTTTAAAGCTTTGAAGTTTTCATTGTAGAGATTTTTAATGTTTTTGGTCATGCTTATTCCTAAGTATTTTATTTTTTTGAAGTTATTGTGAATGGGAGAGTTTAATTGTGTGCTATTTCTGATTGCTTGTGGTTGGTATATAGAAACACTAATGATTTTTATAAGTTGAATTTGTAACCTTCCCCTTTACTGAAAGTATTAATCATTCTAGTGGATTCCTGTTGAAACTTTTTGGATCTCTTATATGTATAAAACCATAACATCTTCAAATAGAGATAATTTGACCTCTTCTCAAATTAGTACTCCTTTAATTCACTTCTCTTTTGTTATTACTCTTGCAAGGGATTCAAGCACTATATTGAAAATGAGCAGAGACAGAGGGTAACCTTTCTGGTTCCCAACTTTAATTGGAATGTTTCCAGTTTTTCCCCATTTAGAATGATGTTGGCTGTGGGTTTGTTGTATATAGCCTTAATGATATTGAGTTATGTTCCCTCCAGACTTATTCCTTTTAGGACTTTTAACATGAATGTATGTTTGAAGGCCTTTTCTACATATCTGATATGACCTTGTGATTTTTGTCTTCAAGTCAACCTTTGTTTTGTGACATTTACTGACTTACATATGTTGGTCCATCACTGCCTCTCTGGAATAAAGCCTATTGATCATGGTGGATGATCTTTTTGATGTGCAAGTTTTGACATACAAGTTGTAAGTGTTTTGCTGAGTGTCTTTGCCTCTATGTTCATTAAGGATATGGACCTACTGTTTTCTTTCCTTTTTGTATCTTTATATGATTTGGGTATTAGAGTGATGCTGGCTTCATTGAAGGAGTTTAGAGGTTCTCCCTCTGTTTCTACCTTTTTTTTTAATAGTTTGAGCAGTATTGGTTGTACATCTTCTTTGAATGACTGATAGAATTCTGCTGTAAAGCCATCTGGGCCTGGCCTTTTTTAGTTGGGAGGTTTTATATTAGAGTTTCAATTTCCTCCTTTCTTATGTGTCTAAGATGTTGACCTCTTCTTGATTTAACTTTGATTTTGCACATTATACTAGAAATTCATCCATTTCATTTAGGTTTTTGAATTTAATAGAGTATATATATTTAAAGTATTTCCTAATAATATTATGGATTTTTTGCTGTCTGTTATATAATGTTTCTGATTTTTTATATGATTTTCTTTATTTAGATTTTCTTTATTTTGGTTAGCTGTGCAAATGGTCTCTCTACTTTTTTAACCTTTCAAAAACCAGCTTTAAGATTCATTGATTTGTTTTATATTGTGTACTTTGTTACTTACTTTATTTTCTCCTCTGATTTTTGTTATTTCTTCTCTTCTATTAGTTTTGGGGATTGTTTGTTCTTGCCTTTCCGGAGTCTGGAGTTTTGCTATTAATTGTTTTACATGTGCTCTTTCTTATTTTTTAATGTAGGTACTAAGAGCTATAAATTTCCCTCTTAGAACTGCTTTTAAATTGTCCCAGAGGTTTTGCTACATTCTATTTTCATTTTCACTTAGTTCCAGGAATACATTTATTTCTTTTTTTTAATGTTGCCATTAACCCAATTATCATTCACTAGTGTGTTGTTTATGCTCCATGAGTTCCTGTGTTTTTTAGAGCTTATTTTTCTGTTAATTATAAGCTTTATTGCACTGTGGTCAGATAGAATGCATGGAATTATTTTCATTTTTTGAATTTGTTGAGTTTTGTTTTATGTCCTAGAATGTTATCTATTTTAGAAAGCCTTGCATGGGCTGCTGACTAGAAAGTGAATTATTTGGTCCATGGATGCAACATTCTGTAGATGCCCATTAGGTCTATTTCTTGTAAGGTGTTATTTAATTCAGATGTCTCTCTGTTTATTCTTTGTTCAGTTGATTTGTCTATTGAAGAGAGTGGGGTATTGAATGTTATTGAGTTGGGGATAATCTTTGTTTACTAGTCCTGGAATATGGTTTTATGAATTTGGGCATACCAGAAATATATTCATTATTATAATATAATTTTGGTTAATTAAGGGTGTCGGATTCCCCTGGAACTGGAATTCTCCTGGAATTGGAGTTTCAGACAGTTCTCGGCTACTGTATGGGTGCTGGGGATTGAACCCGGGTCCTCTGTAAGAGCGGTCAGCGCTCTTAACCGCTAAGCCATCTCTCCAGCCCCTGGAATATTCTTTTTCTATCCTTTAACCATATGGTAGTGTATATCCTTGAAGGTGAGATGAATTTCTTGAAGACAACAAGAAGATGGGTTTTATTTTTTGATCCATTCTGCTAATCTATGTGTTTTGACAGGGGAATTGAGTCCATTGGTATTTAATGATATTATTGAAAGATGTGTATTTGATACTTTCAATTTAATTTCTTCAAGTTTTGGCCATATTTTGAATTTCCATTATTATATCTTCCTTTTTTTTTCTTTCTGTAACCTCTTGAGTACACACATTCATGTCTTCAGTGCTTTGTACTGTTTCTATTATTCTCTGTAGAACTGGCTTGGTAGATATGATTTCTTTCAGATTATTTATGTCATGAAAATTTTTCTGTTCCCCTCAACATTGATAGATAGTTTTCCTGGACAGAGTATAAGGGGTTGGTATCCAGGTTGTTTAGACCTGGGAACACTGTGGTCTAGGCTCTGTGGGCTTTCATACTTTGCAATGAGAATTCAGCTGCGATTCTGATGGGTTTTACTTTATATGTAACTTGTTTCTCTCTAGCAGCTTTCAGTACCCTCTCTTTGGTTAGTATATTTAATATTTTTACTGTGATATGCCATGGAAAGTTTCTGTTCTTGTCATTTCTAATTGGTGTTCTATGTTCTTCTTGAATCTCTATAGGTAATTATTTCCTTTATTTTGGGAAGTTTCTTCTATAATGGTGTTGAAGGTCTGTTTAATGCCATTGGTTTAATGCCTATAGTTCTTAGATTTGAGCTTCTTATGTTGTCCCTCATTTCCTGAATAACACATTCATGTGTTCTTTTAGATTTCACATAGTCTTTGCTTAAGGACTCCAGATCTTCAAATTTTTCATCTAGTCTTGATATGATATTCTGTTTTCTGTTTCATTCATTCTGTTCCTGAGTCTTTCTGTTCTTTTGTTTTGTTTTCCAATTGGCTTATTTGGTTCTTAGATTTCAAGCAGATTTTTTTGGGGGTTTATCTCATTATTTCGATCTTTTTTTCTGAACTCAGTTTTCTGTCATGAATTGTTTTTGATATTTTATTAAGCTGAATATCTGTATATTCCTGACTTTGCATCACATTTTCTTTAAGTTGTTTGTGCTTTCTTTAAGTTCTTTTATCAGGTTTATAATTGTTCTTTTAAATTCTTAGTCCAGCTGTTCCTTGGAATGGCTCTCATTGTAATGCACTTCTGGCGATGGAGTGGGTTCTGTTGGGGATACATTCTCTTGGTTTTTCATAGTCTTTGTGTTTTTGTACTGCCATTTGGGCATATGGATGTACATTATTGGTTATCTGAGCAGTATTTCTGTTTGACTTTTGTTTAATTGAGTACTGATATGTTTATATTGCTAATGTATCTTGGTTACTTTTTGTTTGGAATGTTCTAGCTGGCAGGATGAAAGTGGGGAGGATTGGAGGAAAGGAACAGAAAGAAAAGTGGGTTTTGACTTTCCAGTGGCCTAGGTAAGATGAGGATGTCTGGAAGGTCATTTATGCCAGGAGAGATGGTTTTGGAATACTTGGAGGGGTACTGAGTAGCCTGTGCAAAGGTTGTTGGTGACTAAGGGTAATGGAATGGAGTTGGACCAGAGAACAATCCTGTCTGCAGGATCCCTGTCTGAGTGAGAACAGATTTAGCTCCCATTTTGGAGTACTTATGTCCTTTTGCAAATTTAAATTTCAACTTTTCTTGCGTTTACCTCAAAGCAAATTGTCTATTTTTTTTATTTTATTGAAATCTTGTACTCGTCTTGCTGGAGTCACCCTCTCTCACTATGGCCACTACATTGAGGTTTAATTTCAGGCACACTGGAATTCAAGACAGTGCTGGGTGATACTAAATCACTATATTTCTTTTCAAAATTGGTGCAAAACTAGTAAAATATTAATAAGTATTTCAAAAGTGAGAGGAAAGAATTGTGACTGATCATTATAATCATTCAAATTGATTGCATTAAAGTTTCTTTTAATGTTAACATTAAATTTGTGAGACAATTTGTGCATAAATATTTGCTTAAAATATACAATATTAAGGAAAGAAATTTGTATTGGAATTTTAATGTTTGGACAAAGAAAATGAAATAAATAGCCATTGAAGGGGCTGGAGAGATAGCATAGCTATTAAGAGCACTGACTGCTCTTGCAGAGGACCCAGGTTTGATCCCCAGAACCCACATGGTGGCTAAGAACAGTCTGTAACTCCAATTCCAGGAGAACTCCAGTTCCAGGGGAATTTGAGACCCTCTTTTGACCTCCGCGGCATTGCATGACACGGGTGCACAGACCTACATGCAGACTGTACATTCATACACACACAAAAATAAATAAAATTAAAACCAAAATAGAAAATAAATAAATACCCATTGTAATAACTGAAATACTATTCAAAGAACTTAACAGCTATCACAAATTATATAGAAAAATAAAATATTCTAAAGTGAATATTGATACATAACATACCAAAACTGCTGCTTAATGAAAATAAATAGAACAACAACAACATTTGTCAATTAAGCTATATAACCTTTATATCTTATAGTAGGACAGTATATAAAATTGAACTCATAAACTAGACTTTAAGAATTAATTGACTTCACTTCCTGCATGTTAGAATTAATTATTTAATTAATTATTTAATTCCAACATATAGGAAGTAAGAGATTGTAAAGTCCTAGTGCATAGGAAATCTGTATCACACTGCTTTTCCCAAACCTGAGGAATTAGTATTCAGGAGTGGTTGGAAAGACTGTAAGAGTAGTACCTGATTACAATGAAAAAGTGTTTTTCTGGACATGACAGGACAGTTACACGTATGACCTCATAGAGATTGTAACAGCATGCACAAGACCTTCACAAGCTGAAGCCAAACTCAATCACAGCCTGGATCATGAGGGGGTTACAATTTTCCAGTACTAGTTTAAGACTAGTGAATATTGATGGATGCTGTTAAAGGGAGAGTCAGTTTGTTCAGGAATGTGGCCCCATATAGGCTGCCCATGTTCTAGTTGATGGCCTTACACCCATGCTCAAACTGGCAGCACTACATATTCCCAGAGGATGAAAAGAAAAAAAAGCATATGACTTAGGGAGAACAGAGCGATGGGGAGGCATAGGGGAGGAATCATAGGGGAGGGAATGAGCGATGAATTTCATTAAAAACTTTATGTTCATGTATAAAATTCTCAAATTAAAATATTTTAAATGATTGATTGAGCAATATTAAACTATCTTTAAACAGAAATTTTGTATTGATTTTACAAAACTGATTGATAATTATTTGTCCCAGGAATAAAAGAACAAACATTATACACCAGTAACATCAGATTAGCTAGGATTTGAAACACATTATCAAAGCATGCAAATAATGTGCAATAGCAAACATTCTGCCAAGAGAATGCCTAATTGTGATAAAAAATAAGCTATTTCAAAATTGTAATAAATTGTTCTAGGACCAATTCCAGAATATTAGCTCTAAAAGAAAGCTCTGCTGTGATGCACTGCAGTTATAACATTTTTGAGACACAAAGATCAAATCAATACATATAATTTTTTAAATATTTTATTTATTTTTTATTTTGTGTAAGATGAATGTATTGCTTACATGTATGTGAGTTCATATGTATTATGCAATGCCTTCAGAGTTCAGGAAACCTGGAACTGAAGTTATGGATGGTTTTTAACTGCCATGTGGGTGCTGGGAATTGATCCTGAGTCCTATGCAAGAGGATCCAGTGTTCATAACCACTGAGCAATCTCTTCAGACCATACATAGAAATTAGTAAAAGATGGATTCTGAACTTATAAGATTTAATAAAACATCCACATATCAATACAGTAAAAATTATAGCAATAGAATACAAGACAAATGAATTGGAGAATTAACAGAGGATTTAACATAAATGACAAAATAACCTTTAGAAAACATAAAAAGGATAATGAAACTTCAAAGAAAAGAAAAGTAATTGAAATCTCAAATATAAAATTGCTAAGAGATTTTTGTTGGGAACAGTGGATAGATCCACAATGAAGACTGAAAACATTTTGAGACACAAATCAGATGCTTCAGGCTGTACTTGTGTGTGTGTGTGTGTGTGTGTGTGTGTGTGTGTGTGTATCAAATATATGCTAGCACACGAATTCAGCAGGTATGGGGGAAGGAAGTGTGGAAAGGGAAGTGGAAAGGGAAGGGTTATGAATACCATAAAAATATAGTATGTGAAAATAATAAAAATTCCCTAAAATACATTAAGCCTCAAACAATATCTAGTGTTTCCACAAATGTGGAACATTGAGAAGTCACATGAGCTTATTCATTATTGCATTACTTGAAAATTCTAGTGTAATTTTCATCTAGTATTGAAATTTGATAAACCTTGTTAATGAAAGCACAAGTGCAGTTATATTCATATAAGTTAAATAATATTTGTGAATATACTAACACATCTACCTAAAAGTACATTCTTCACAAGATGTAATTATAAATTAGGGCTTTTCTCTATATTGCTACATTTTGTTAGTAATCACTTAAGTCCAAACAGCATTTCCCTCTCAGTTCAGAGTTGGGATTGTGACTCTGAAGAAGAGAAGATGGATTATCATTCAAAGGATGCAGAATGGGGACAGGCCAAGCCAGGCTATGGTCACAGAGAAGCAGCATGGCTGGGTTAGGATTCCATTTCCAAGGCCAACTGGTGAATCACAGCATAGAAATATTTCTAGAATCTGGGCCTGAAGTAAGACCACAGATTTGATATATTGGTTCTCAGAAACATACTGTGGAACTAGTAATTCTTAGGAACTGTATGGCAGCTTGTGTCAACTTGGAAGATTCTAGGGCTGCTTGCATTACTCAGCCTTGAACTACGTTGATCAAGAATGAGGTAGCATATGTAAGCAGGTAAATTATGTTTTAGATGTCATAAGTTTAAACTACAGTTAGAAGCTTAAAGAGACTTAAAAGTTTTGCTGACTTAAGTAAAAGAGAAGAATTGACTATGTTTAAAACTTTTATGTAGTTTGTTAATATTGCTAACAAATATTTTGATAAATAACATCTATGTTTTAGGTAAAATATTTTAAAATTGGTAGTATTTTATTTTGAATATTATGAACTCTAATGGAAAATAAAATTGTATAAGTTTTATAAATATGCATTTATGAATGCATGTATAATAATAATTTGAAATATTTTTCTTTATCTCATGCACATCACAATTTCAATAAAACTATATTATATCATAGGGCTTCCAAATAAAACTTTAGAAGCACCCATCTGATACAAATATTGCCTTCTTTTTTTATATTGGATTCTTTTTCCTCCAGGGAATAAAGAATTATTTCATTCTTTGATTTCTGAGTCAAAATTATGAATTAATTCAAAACTGACTTTGTATGAAATACTTTTGAAATAATGTTTTTATATGTGTATGGCATATGATGTAGATGAATTGAACAAATTATATACAATGCTGTTTTATACTTCTAATAATTCTGGCCTGCACAGGTGCCAAGCTCATTGTAGTAAACCCTTAAAAATTCTACAAGATTAATAAATCTAAAAGATTTTAGATTTAATAGCATTATTTTTTTAATATACCATAATTTCAGAAATTGGAAACTTTTCTAAGAAATCTATTAGCCTGTCATACTGTAATGGAATGTACATTTATGTAATACTTTGAACTTCTGAATAACATTTATTTCACCCAATGAGTTAGCTTGCAATTTTCACAAACTGTACTTTCCTGACAAGTCTTTGACTAACCAGTAGGTGTATAAGTGTGTGTGCTCCTGCCACTTATTCACTATATCTAAAGTAAATGTGCTTAACACAAACAACTTTGTGCACAATATACTTAGCTATTTGGAACATAAAACCCTCAGGCAACCAAACCAATAAATGACATACCTTTATTATCCACACAAAAGAGATATGATGGAACAAAGTTTCGTTCATAAGAACAAATTTTCATTTATAAAGTCTAAGAAGAGATTGTTAGAAATGATCTTTATAGTCTTCATGAGGAGCGAACCCAGCTGAAACCTCGATTTCAGGCTTCTGGTTCCTAGAATCATGAAACAATAAGTGTAAATTACTAAACCACTCCATATTTGATATTTTAATGCTAGTTCTTTAAAAGCAATAACAGGAATTTTATTAGGCACTTGTTGCTATGAGAAAACCACCAAGACCAAAGGAACTTTTAAAAGGAAGAGTTTGTTTGAGTTTAAGATTGACAGTTTCAGGGAATTAGAGTCCATCCTGGTGAGGAGGCATGTTGGCAACAGCTGGAGCAGAAAGCCAACTTTCACATCTTCAAGTGGGCACAGGAAGCAGAGAAATGACTGGAGACTAGAGGCTCTTTGAACTCACTCAGCCACCAGTGAAGTATTCCCCCCAGCTTGTCCACAACTTCTAAGACCTCCTAAAACAATGCCATTAACTGCGGACAAAATGTCTGAATACTTGAAGCCTATGGGGGATATTCTCATTCTAAACACCACAGAATTTCAAAATCAAACCAAATATTTGTCATTACATTAAAAATATATTAATTATTTGAGAATTTCATACAATGTATTTTGGTCAATTTCTCCCACAAATCATTTAACATTCACCTCCTTTGCATACCCACAACTCTGTGTTCTTTTTTCCTCATGACTGAATCCACTATGTGCTGTCCAAATACTATTGGGTGTGGAACCTGCCCTGGATTGTGGTCTACTTACTAGGTGTCATGATCTTAACATTAAACTGACTCAGCATCTACCAATTGACAATAACTCCTCAGTTACACATGTTAATTCATGCCAGATCCCTGGCTATGCTGGGATTTTTAGCAGATATTGTGCATGCAGTCAAAATTGTGAGTTCATATGTGCAACCACCCTGCTGATGTTAAGACCAGTACTGTACCTTTGTAGTCTTCCATCACCCCTGGCTCTTTCAATCTTTCCAGCCTTTCCTCTGTGAAGTTTTTATTTTCTTTAAACTTGAAACCTTGTACTTTAATACACAGTAAAAATAAACAGGTGTTATCTAGAATCATAAGATGCAAGACAAGTTAATTTAAAATGCATCTTTTAAACCTTTGTGGCACCGAGAAGGTAAAGTTCATTAGGACTCATTATATACAGTTGTTACAAATAGGATCCACAGACATGTTTGATGTCTGTAGCAGTCTGAGGCTTTTCTTCCTTTTAATGCTTAGATGGGCCAACTTCTCTGCTGATATGTCTTGGTACATCCTGCACAATGCAAAGCAGTATCATTTCTCTCTCAGCCATTAAGTTGGTGATGTTTTGACCTTCTGGGAACATACTAATCTTTTCCCATAGTTAGTTTTAAGATTTAAATTGAAAATTTGACAAAAGGTTTAATATATAACTGTATCCCCCCTTTTTTAATTTTAGGTTTTTATTTTTTGACCCATGAGTCTCAAAAAGGCAGTTGTAGTACATATACCTATAGGCAGGAATCAAAGTTTAAATTTCATTAAAGTTACCCAAGCTGTTTTAGGTGACTGTATGTCGTTAATTTGGGAAGCAAGCTTAATTCCTTAAGTTAAATTATCTTACAGGTAAGAGAGAATGTTACAAGATGATACTCTACAACACAGAAATTATAGAGAACATTTGTGTATGTTAATCCTAAGGTTATTGTTATACAGATTTTAAGTAAAACAAACATGGACAACAATTTGTATTTCCACTTATCTTAGATGTATTACCGTTTTTATTAAAACCTTTAAACCAATGTTGTTTAATATAGATTTTTTTTTTTTACTTTTTCTGAGTCCTAAAATACCATGTAGTTTGTAGATAGAGTTTGGGCAGAATTGGATATTGTTAATAAATTAAATATGCATTAATTGAATATAGATCCATGTCCCTCTCCCACACCTCCCACCCCTCCAGTTTCACCATTTCAGTCAGTTTTTGATGCAGTCATTCTGTTATTATTCTTTCCAATATTCATCCCTCCCCACAAGAAATATTTACAACTGGGTTATTGACGCTAGCATCCACAGATGAGGGATACCATTCGTCATTTGTTTTTCTGGGTCTGTATTACTTCACTTAACATAATAATATCTTTTAGCTCCATCCATTAACCTGCAAAGTTCATGATTTTATCTTTCTTTACTGCTGCATAGAACTCCATTTTTTACATGTACCACATTTTCTCTATCCACTCGTCAGTTGAGGGACATTTAGGTTGGTTCCAACTTTTTGTTATTGCGAACAGAGCTGCAATAAATATAGCTGTGCATGTATATCTGCAGTTAGATGAGTGTTGTGGGTATATGCCCAGAAGTGGTATGACTGGGTCAAATGGAAAGTTCATTTTGAGTCTTCTAACGGTTCTCCACACTGCTTTAAATAGAGGCTGTACAAATTTACATTCCCACCAGCAATGTATGAGTGTCCCCTTTTCCCCACAACCTCTCCAGCACTTGGTATCATTTGTTTTCTTGATCCTAGCCAGTCTTATCAGAGTGAGATGATATCTAAAAGTGGTTTTAATTTGCATTTCCCTAATTATTAGTGATGTTGAACAATTTTTGAGATGTTTCTCAGCCATTTCTAATTCCTCCTCTGTGAGGTCTCCATTCAGTTCTTTTCTCCATCTTTTGAATGATTCATTTGTTTTCTTTCTTCTTTGTTTTTTGAGCAGTTTGTATACTCTGGAAATCAATGCTTTGTCAGATGTATCTGCAGTGAAGGTTTCCTCCCACTCAGTGGGTTTTCTCTTCACTTCCTTTATTTCTTTTGATGTACAGAAGCTTTTGAGTTTAATGAGGTCTGATTTGTCAATTGTCGATCTTATTTCTTGTGCAACTGCTGTCTGATTTAGGAAGTCTTTTCCTATGCCTATGTCTTGTAGTGTGTTGCCAAGTTTTTCTTCTATAGTCTCCAGAGTTTTGGATTTCACGTTGAGGTCTTTGATCCATCTGAAGTTGACTTTTGTACAGGGCAAGAGGTAGAGGTTTAATTTCATTCTTCTACAAGTGGTGATCCAGTTTTGACAACACCACTTGCTAAAGATGCTCTCTTTCCTCCATTGTGAATTCTTGGCCCCCTTGTTGAATATGAGGTGGCTGAAATTGTATGTGCTCAGGTTTGGATCTTTAGGTTTGTTCCACTGGTCAACTGGTCTTTTTTTTTCCAGTAACATGCTGTTTTTATGAATATAACACTGTAGTATAGTTTGAAGTCTGGTATAGAGATTGCCCCCTTTATTGCTCTTTTCGCTCAGGGTTGCTCTGGCTCTTTAGTGTCTTTTGTTTTTCCAAATGGAAGTAAGGATTTTTTTTCCAAGCCTGTGAAGAAACTCTTGGGGATTTTAATTGGGATTGCATTAAATCTGTAGGAGAGTTTGGGTAGAATGGACATTTTTACTATGTTTATTTTCCCAAACCATGAGCATGGGACGTCTTTCCATCTTCTGATGTCTTCTTCAATTTCCTTCTTCAGGGGTTTAATTTTTTTTTTTTTGTAGAGATCATTGGTGTCTTTGGTTAGGTTTGTTCCTAGGTATTTTATTGTTTTTGAGGCTATTTTGAGTGGGAAGTTCTCCTTGTATTCCTTCTTCAGTTGCTTGTTGGTGTAAAGAAAGGTTACTGATTTTTCTAGATTTATTTTGTATCCTGCCACTTTACTGAAGCTCTTAATTGTTTCTAGGAGTTTTCTGGTGTAGTATTTAGCATCACTTAAATAAGCGATCATATCATCAGCAAAAAGGGATACCTCGACTTCCTCTTTTCTGATTAGAACTTTTTAATTTCATTTTCTTGCCTTCTTACCCTAGCAAGAGTTTCAAGCACTCTATTCAAAAGGAGTGGAGACAGGGGGCAGCCTTGCTGAGTTCCTACCTTTAAGGTGAATGCTTCTGTCATTTCCCCATTTAGGATGATATTTGCTGTGGATTTCCTGTATATGGCTTTGATTACACTGAGGAATGATCTTTCCAATGCAATTCCCTCTAGGACTTTAAGCATGAAGGGATGCTGGATTTTGTCAAAGGCTTTTTCCTTGTCAATTGAGATAATTGTATGGTTTTTGTCTTTTAGTTCATTTATATGTATGATGACATTTATTGATTTTCACATATTGAACCATCCTTGCATTTCTGGGATGAATCTTGGTCATGGCGGATAATCTTATTGATGTGTATGGGATTTGCAAGTATTTTATTTAGAATTTTTGCATCTCTGTTCATTAAGGAGATGGGTCTATAGTTCTCCTTTTTGGTTGTATCTTTGCCTGGTTTTGGTAATAGAGTGATGCAGGCTTCATAGAAGGATTCTGGGAGAACTCCCTCTGTTTGTATCCTTCTAAACAACTTGAGTAATAAAGGTTGTATATCTTTTTGAAATATTTTATAGAATTTTGCAGTGAAACCATATGGGCTTGGTCTTTTTTTGGTTGGGAGGCTTCTTATTACATCTTCAAATTCTTCATATATTATTGGTCTATTTAAGCTGTTGCTCTCTTCTTGGTTGAGCTTTGGTGATTCCCAGGATTTCAAATATTCATCCATTTCTTCTAGGTTTTCAAATTTAGTAAAGTATAGGTTTTCGAAGTATTCCCATATGATTGTCTGGATCTTTTCCTTGTCTGTTGTGATATTTCCTGTTTCATCACAGATTCTATTGATTTGGAGTTGTTACTTCTTTCTTTTGGTTAACGGGGCTAGAGGTCTGTCTATCTTGTTTATTCTCTCAAAGAACCAAGTTTTGGATTCATTTATTTTTTTTTGTATATTTTTTTTTGTTGTTGTTGTTGTTGTTTGTATTTCATTGATCTCTGCTCTGATTTTTGTTATTTCTTCATGTCTGCTGCATTTAGGGTCCATTTTTTGTGGTCCCCTGGAGCTGGAGTTAAGATGGTTCTCAGCCACCATGTAGGTACTGGGGATTGAAACCGGGTCCTCTGCAAGAGCAGTCGGCGCTCTTAACAGCTAGGCCATCTCTCCAGCCCCGGTTTGATCTTTTCATAGTGTCCCATATTTCCTGGTTTTTGAACTTTTGTGTAGTTTTAAACTTTTCATGATTTTTATTTGAGCTTTTTAGTTGCTCTGTGTTATCTTCCAGGTCTGATATTCTTTGTTCTGCTTCCTCCATTCTATTTCTTTGGCTTTATCCTTTCCTTTCTTCTTGATTGTGTAAGTGTTCTGTATTCTTTTTAATTTGATCCTGTGATTTCTTTAGCATTTCCATTTCCTTTTTGAGCTTCTCAATCTCTTCTTGGTGCTCCTTACTTCCCTGTTTGGCTTCCTTTGTCAGTGTTTCTACTTCCTTCTGGAATTTGTTTTTTTCTTCTTCTAGTTCTTTCTGTAGTTTGTCATTCTCTTCCTTTTGTTCTTTCTGAAGTTTATCCTTGTATCCCTCTCGGTCCTTTTTAAGTTTTTCATTCTCTGTCCTTAGTTCTCTGACTTCTTTATTTTCTTTAATTTCTCTGCATAGGTCTGCAATTATTCCTCTAAGATCTGTTTCTTGGGTCACCTCCAGGGGGAACCTACTGTAGCTATCTCCTACAGGGTTGGCAGAGCTTGGTGTGGAATTATCCTGCACCTTTCCCATGTTATCCCTTTGCCGTTTCCCTGGCATGAGGGTTTCCTTCCTTCTTTTTTTTTTTTGGTCTGTATTCCAATGCCAATCAGAAATGTCTTTTCACTTGCCCCTTTCCAATGCTTTTTTTCCCTCCTCCTTGTTTATGGACTATTGACTTGTTTAAATTTCAAGCCTTCAATTTTTTTTTTATATATTGGATATTGGATATCTAAGTCACTCATCCCTTCCTGTTCTGAAGGTTCTCCAAAAAAATCTACTTGGATACACTCTCATCAATTCCAGTTGGCAGGGGTGGGGCGTGGGGGTGTGGGGAAATACCTCTCTGGAGCATTCTGGGCTCCTGTGCTTCAGGTGGTCTTAGCAGGACCCAAACCTGAGCACCCCGCACAAAGACACAATGGCACCAGACCCACTCAGCACCAGCTGCAAAGGTGAAGGGTGACTCTTCCTAGACAGCCACCCCCTACAAGGGGTTAGGGTTTAGACCCTTACCCAGCAACCCAAGAGTCAATCTGCCCTAAAATCTACCTGTCTGGAGTGAGTTTCAGGCTCCTGTGCTTCAGGTGGTCTTATCAAGACCCCAACCTCAGCAGCCCGCATAAAGACACAATAATGCCAGACCCACCTGGCACCAGCTACAATGGTGAGGGGTAGCTCCACCCAAGACATCCACCTCCTAAAAGGGGTTAGGGTTTAGACCCTTATCCAGCAACCCAAGAGTCAATCTACCTAAAAATCTACATGTCTGCAGTGAGTTCTGGGCTCCTGTGCTTCAGGTGGTCTTAGCAAGTCCCAAACCTCGGGCTCAGGGTTTCTACTCCTCCCTGTCGAGCAAGTGGCTGCTGATGGAATATAGCGAGGGGGAAAAATCATGTTGAGTTGCTCCTTAACTAATGACCTCACTCAAAGACAGCACAGTCTGAACCAAAGTACATAGGCTACTTGCCTGAATAGTGAAAGATGATTGAAACAGGATCTAACAAGGCTCCTCAGGTGGATATTACCATTAGGAAACACGTCTTCAATGTCTGTAGCACTTTCCAATACTTTTACCCTGGAGAATCAACCTTCTTATAAAAACTTTTATTGAACACGTGTGCATTTCATTCAACAAACCTTGACCATTCTTAAAATCCTACCCACATTGCCATCATCTGCCATCTTCCATGTGTTTTGCCATATATAAAATGGCTTAGCAATTCAAGTTTGTGTTCCCAAAGGACATTTGGGAGCCTTAACATATTTGGCTTGACATTTCAAGTTTTTGTCCTCAAATATCTTTTGGTGTGAGTCCCTCTACAGTAACCGGGTCAACCTATCTACTGTCACTCCTTTAACGACCAAATTTCCCTCATTCAGAAGTCATGAATTGCCAAGCTAAGGTTGAGGCTTCTCGCTCATTTCTGCACATGATAGTGCATTTTTAGGGTTCAGGTTTTCATGGGTCTTCTGCTTGCAGTCATAAGGCGTTCATTTCATATAAACAAGTTCCCAGATGCCTGAAAAGCTCTGTTTCAAGCTACCACCCCTCCCTTGGCTCTTCTCGGCTTTCTGTCTCCTCTTCCACAATGCTATCTAAGTCCCAGGTGGCAGAGGTGTAATATATGAGTCTTTAATATATTAGTCACATATCTATAGTCTCTTATTTCCTAATTTTGGTCAGTTGAGGTTTTCTGTGTTAATCATTATCTGCTTCATGAGGAAGTTTCATTTCTGAGAGGTGAGAGATGCATTAACATTTTCTCTGTCTTTTGTTCCACTGTGGTCCTTGAGCCTTAGGGGTAGAGGTTGCATTGTAGATGTGTCACTGAGGGCTGGACATGTCACAGATACTTAATCTCTGTGTTTGTTCAGTTATGGAACTCTTTAATCATCTCCATCTGTTGCAAAAAGAAGCTTCCTCCCACTGCCCTTGATTGTTTCTAAGAACTTGAAAGGAGGCATTTACTAAAGACAGCATACACTTTAGACAAAGGCCATGGAACAGTGAACCTGGAACTCTCTAGTTCTCATAGTATCAGAGGATTCTTTGGAACCGGACATAGAAGAAAGCCAATCAAGGGTCCAATCCAGGTGTTAAGTCTAATAACCACAACAATGACGAGCACTAGAAACTATCTCTCTCGGTGCAGTACTTTATTCTTGGAAGTGATCAACAGATATGTAATTGGATTTAATGCTTGCTGAAAGGGAAGGAACTCATGAATGGGGAGGTCATAGATACTAGAACAATACCCATGTCTTCCACATCTCCAGACAAATGCAATTTCTTACTGTATGCTAAGTATGTCTCCGTATATTTATGCAGAAATATACTCTTTATCATTCATTACAGAGTCAGCCATTTATACAGAAGTTTGGGCTCACTTTGATTATCTACATAACACCATATAGACATACTAAAAATAAAAAAAATGAAAAAAAACCATCATGAAAGTAACAAAAATGTAAAAATGTTTGCGATTTGTGACGGATTAACAGAGGTCATACAGACCATGTCCCAAACAAGAGCAACAATATAATTCAACTTGTCACAGATTGTTATAAAATGAAATCATGAAATTTTCATAGCAGTAATGTTATAACTGAAAGGAATTAATACACAGCAGGAGAGGCAAAAACCAAAGTATTTGTAAAGATTAAGAGAAAATAGTTTGACATAAACAAAAATACACTGGAAATTTTCATTGAAAATGACCAAACTTAATTTGTTAATAAATAATGCAAACATCAAAGAAACACAGATATAATGTCACATATACGTTGCTCCAAATCTGTCTCTTGGGGCCCAACAGGATATACATGAAATAGGAGCACATTTCTTTTTTTTTTTTCTTTTTAAATAATGCTTTTATTGATGTTCTGTGTATTTCAGGCATCATTTCCCAGTTCAGTTTAGATATATTCTACTTTCCCTTCTCCCCACCCCACCCCAGGTCATGCACTCTGCCATACCTGCCCTGCATTTTTCTCTCAGACTTTTTTTTATGTTTAGGAATTCACATTTTCCTCCTTTAATTTTATATTACTCTAAAATATGAATACATATTTTCTATTCATATACTAATTTTCTTTGATTCTGTACATCAGAATGCCAAATGAGCAAGTCAGTCTTTCTAAGTTTTGCAGGGCCTATACTTAAGAAAGTATAAATTATAGGGATAAGAATACGCTTCATTCCACCTACCACACCTTATATTTAATCATAAGCACTTCAGTAAGTTATAATCCTTCTTTTCCATGGTTTAGATGCTGAATTTAAATAGTTTGGAAAGTTAAACATTCAGGAAAGAGTGTGTGCACACAAATGCATATGTGTATGCTCTATGCTTTTACTTCTATAAAAATCCTTATTGAATTACAGAATTTCTTTACAAGGAAGAGGACAGAATCATGACACTTTGTGCTTATTTTTAGTTTTCATTTGGCAAAGATTATTTTTTGATTTTATAAGTAATAAAGTTAAACATTTTTTTTTTCCTGTTTAGAGTTCTTGCATGATATTCCAAGGTTTTGGCTCAGCAAGACTCTGCAGAAATGGAATGTGAAAACACAAATTATAGTTCACTTCTCAGAGATAAATTATAAAATGAATTTCATTAGGTAACTGTTCTCTGCTTTTTTACTCATTGGCAGACTCTAAACTTTTTCTAAGTATTTGCATTAACACAATATTGATTACTTAACTCCACCAGTGTAGTCTCAGTCCCTTGAAGCCAGGTTTATTGGAAAGATGTATTAAAAATTCTGGACAAAAAATATGTGGAGGTGTGCTAAGCAGTGGTATGCTTTCTCAAACTGGCATTATACCTTGCTCTTTTAAAAAATAATGTATTGTCTGTCATGGTGTTGTACGCCATTCACCCCAGCACACAGAAGGCAGAGGCAGATGGATCCTGTGTGTATTAGGTCAGCCTAGACTACATAGTGAGTTCCAGGACATCTGAGGCTACAGGGAGACCCTGTCTCAACCAAGCAAGCAAACAAACAATCAAACCAACAACTGTATTATCTTTATTTTTCTCTTGGCAGTTCATTACGTTTTCATCAGCATCTGATAAATATAAGGACGAATAACCCATAAATCCGACCAGTACATTGAGTATAAAATACTATGGGAGTTTATGCACATTCCTTATGAGGAACAAGTACAAAAGCTCAATTAGTATATTTAAAAGAGCATAAGTGTCTTAGACTTTCTTGCTATTTCTCATAATAATTATAATTGTTGGGTCAACCCCTCTGTAATTTCTACTACCTGGCAGTGAATGCTGCTTAAGTGAAATATATCTGACCTATTCCAAAACATTTCTCAGTCCATGATGGTATATAGATCACATAATGAACCACGTGTTCTTTGTCTCTACATACTCATTCTCTACAAATCTGTTTTTTAAACACAAGTTACCATTATTCAAAATGAAATCATGAAAAATATAGTTTTACATGAAGGAGATTTTTGACTAAAATGATTACTCAAAAATTACACTTAATATTTGTCCTCGTTTGTCTTCCATTGCTGTGACAAAACACTCTGACCGACACCAACTTGGGGAGGAAAGGGTTTATTCAGCTTACATTTCCTGGTTCACAGTTCATCACTCAGGGAGCACAAGGCAGGAACTCAGGGCAGGAACCTGGAGGCAGGAGCTGAAGCACAGGCCATGGAGGAATGCTGTCCACTGGCTTGCTCCCCTGGCTCATGCCCAGCCCGCCTTCTTATACAGTACAAAACAACCTGCCCAGGGTGGCACTACTTATTGTGGGCTGGGCCCTCCCACACCACTTGACCATCAAGACAATACTCCACAGATGTGGCCACAGGCCAATCCAATGGAGTCAATTCCCCAATTGTGGCTCCCTCAACCCAGATGTATCAAGTTGACACTAAACCTATCCAGCACAATTGACCCCTTGTCAACTTGACACACAAAACACATCACTATTAAACCACCACCATTCCAGTTCTTATCCCCAAAGTATGATGTTAACATTAATCACAACCTAAGACAGTACAACCTTAAAATCCCCAGTCCTTAAAATGTCCAAATGCTTAAAAGTTCAGTCTATTAAAAGTCTCTTAACTGTGGGCTGCTGTAAAACCCAAAACAAGTACTGTCTTATTTCAAAAGGAAGAGTCAGGCACTCTCAAACAAAACCTAAGTCCAGCAAAGTAGCTCAAGGCTGGACACCTAGGATTCACTCACAATCTTCTGGGCACCAAAGGGTTTCAGCAGCTCCCCCTCTCTGACTCGGCCATCTGTGGCACACACAGCTCACCTTGCAGACCCTGGCCGACTCCATTCCACACCAGCCGCTGATCTTGGTGGTCGTCCCATGGTCCTGGCATCTCCAAAAAGCTGGGGTCACCACTGAAACTGAGGCAGCACCTTCACCAATGGTCTCTTCTGACCTCTTCTGTTGCAAAGCCTCAGCTTCTCTCCATGACCCCTGCAATCCTGGGGTCTTCACTGCAACCGAGGTGCACTTCCACCAATGGTCTTTCCTGACCTCTCACAGTGCCAAGCATCGGCTGCTCTCTGTGACCCTCTCAAATTTCAACATCAGAACCATATAGGAGACTCTTACACGTTACCAAGTCCTGCTTCTGGCTCAAGATGGAGTCGCGGACCCCTTCTAGATCAACAGCTTCTGTGTGCTGACCCTGAAGAAATTTTTCCCAGAAGATTTCGCCACAGTGATGCTGGTCTCTTGTTACTTACAGCTGATTTTTCAGCCCCAGCTAACCAGCATCAATTGTCCCAGTACAACAAAGATTTCACTTCAGGTTCTGGTCTCGTGACTTACAGCTGATTCTTCAGCCCCATGTGACCAGAACCCACAGATAACACAGTCCTGATGATCTCTGCTCCCCTTTGAAACTAGAAACTTCACAAGCCGGCTTCCATCTTCTACAAATCCTTCAGCAAAATTGCTCCAATCTCCACAACAATAATCTTTAGGCATTCAGTGATCTTCCCAGCCCAAAGTTCCAAATACCTCCACAATCCTTCCCCAAAAAACCAAGGTCAGGTCTGTCACAGCAATACCCCACTCTTCTGGTACCAATTTCTGTCCTAGTTTGTCTTCCATTGCTGTGACAAAACACTCTGACCGACACCAACTTGGGGAGGAAAGGGTTTATTCAGCTTACATCTCCTGGTTCACAGTTCATCACTCAGGGAGCACAAGGCAGGAACTCAGGCCAGGAACCTGGAGGCAGGAGCTGAAGCACAGGCCATGGAGGAATGCTGTCCACTGGCTTGCTCCCCTGGCTCATGCCCAGCCCGCCTTCTTATACAGTACACAACAACCTGCCCAGGGTGGCACTATTCATTGTGGGCTGGGCCCTCCCACACTGCTCGACCATCAAGACAATACTCCACAGATGTGGCCACAGGCCAATCCAATGGTGCCAATTCCTCAATTGAGGCTCCCTCAACCCAGGTGTCAAGTTGACACTAAAGCTATCCAGCACAATATTGAATAAAAGTATGTTGTTAATACTAAACATAAAATTTTTAGACTATTTTACTTCCTTTATAACCTGAAAAAACTATCTCATTGTTAAAATTATATATTTCTTGTGTCCTTTAGAAGAATTTAATAAGTATTTCTAAAGGAATTTGTCTTTATATTTTATGTCAAATTGTACTTCTTTGGTTATTATTTAAATATTTTTATTTACTATTTGTATTTTATATGTATGGGTATATTGCCTTTATTTATATAAATACACTCATTTTGCACCATGCCCACAGAGGACAGAAGCAAATGTTGGATTCCTGGAACTTGTGTTCCCGACAGCTATTACCTGTCATGTGGGTTTTGGGATTCAAACAGGGGTCTTCTGTAAAAACAGCCCTTCTTTTTTTTCAATTTTGTTATTTACTTTTTATATGCATGAATGCACAGCTTTCATATAGGTTTATGCACCTGTGTCATGCAATGCCAAGGAGGTCAGGAGAGGGTGTCAGATTCCCCTCGAATTGGAGTTAAAGACGGTTCTCAGCCACCATGAGGGAGCTGGGGATTGAACCAGGGTCCTCTGCAAGAGCAGTTGGCCCTCTTAACCATTAGGCAATCTCTCCAGCCCCTGAGAAAAGCCATTCTTATAGTTCCTTTACCCTCTGAGCCACATACCCAGCCTCACCAATTACTGTAAATACTTTGTTTCTATGGTTAATGAAATTGAGATTTTTCCCTCATGACCATATCATTGAGAATGAAATCCTTGGGCTGGAGAGATGGCTTGTAGTCTAATACTTTTTTCATGTAGAGGACCTAGACTTTGTTCTCATTAGACATATATGATGCTCACAATCACTTATAACTACAGTTCCAGGGGATGAGATATCTTCTGGTTTCCTTAGTCACCAAGCATACGTGTGGTCCACATATACATATGCAGACACTCATATCAGTAAAATAGAAATAAAATTATTAAAAATAAAATCCTTAGTATTTATCCTCAAATTTCTGCTTACACAGTACTGCATTTTTAAAGACATAGAACATGGATATTATTCAAAAGATTGTAGAAATTTAGAGATTATCACTTTTGAACACCTTGTGTAAAGAATACAAACATTAAAAAGAAAAAAAAAAAGAAATACAGATGAGACTGGCTATTTATTCCTATAATCACAATGTACTGATCTTGGTAGTTCATAGCTAGCCAGCCCAGGGAACATACTGGGCTGCATGACAACTTGGATTAAACAGTGACACTCTGTCACAAATAATTAATAAAAGCTTTTATTAATAATTTGGAATATATTCAGTATAAGGACATTGTTTTCACCAGCCTATGTCTTGTCTGTATGCCTTTGTCTGTGTATGCTTGTATCCACATGTGTGCAACCTATGCATGATGGTGTTGCCGGGTGCAAGGAAGGGTCTGCCTACTTAATGTCCTTTGTACTGATGAGTAAAGTATATGTTAATCTGCCTAAGAATCCTCCCATTCTTTTCAACCTCCTGTCCTATGCCTGTCCTCCTTTCCCTTTACTGAATCTTGTACGTCATACCTTATCATTTACGTATTCCACAGGACATCATTTCTATAGGTTTCCTCACTATTCTGTTCATAGTTTAAATGTAAAATGTATTTTTCTTTTCACTTTAAAAATATTTATTTAATGTGTATAAGTGTTTTCTTGTGAATATTTAAGTGCACCTATGTTGTACCCATGATGGGCAGAAGAATGTGACAAGATCCCTGGAACTGGATTTACAGACATTTGTCATCTTTCATTTGCCTTCTCAGTACTGAACTCACACCCTCTGGAAGACCAACAAATGCTCTTAGACACTGACCCATCTCTCCATTCCCTACTTCACAGTTCTCTATGAAGCATCAAACATGATGGTTAAAGAGAATGAGGACAGTAAACAGTGCAACCTTATATGACTATGGCTGTGGCTGGCTTCCAGATCATGAATGCTGTTTACAGAACGATGTTCCCCTGAGGAAGCTTATGCATATATTCATCTGACTTTCTCTTTCCTCTCCAATTCCATAAATCCTATGTATCCTGAGGCACTGAATGCAAGTCAAATTTTTTCTATGAACATTCAACTACATGAAAATTGTCTTTTCCAAAGTCACTTTGTTCTCAATTCTGTACCATAGATTTTTAGATTTTCAACTAACCACTCTCCCTCTTCCTCGTTTCTTTCTCCCTGTTTCATATTCCCTCTGTGTGTCTATCTCTACATTTAGTCTGTCCTTCTCCATTGGAATATTTTTGATAAAGCGCAACAATCTTGTTCCTCTATCTTCTTACCTCTATTTTCAGTTATATATGTTTTGGCTTGCTGTTCCCAACAGTATCAGCTAGCAAAAAAAAAAATAAAATAAAATAAAATAAATAACGGAAACAAATACATTTTACAATTTTTGATCTAAGGAAGTGTGATTCAAAAGCAAGGAACATGCAGAAAGAATATTTATTCAGTGCCAAAACCTTGACATTTAAAGAATTACTTAATATTGGGTAGCAACGTGATTAAACCTCCAAGTCTCTACCATCTGTAAGGTAAGACCTTTATTTCTGACCTAAATGTAGGATAATCAATAAACATGATGCCTAGAGACAGAGATCACTACACTTAAGTACCTTTTCCCATTTACACTGTCATTTATACAAGGGTACTTGCATTCATTTGCTAGATGGATCCAGTTAACTCAAACCTTAAGTACAGTTGAAGAGCCAATTTCCCAACCATGGGGGAAAATCAATTCATATTAGCAGAACAAGGTCTGCTAATAAAATATTTTCTACCTGGTAGATGTCATGAGTTAAGTACTATCTTATGTTTACCTCATTAAGTGCCACCACCTCAAATGCCATTTAGGTAAGTAGTGACATTGGAAATTCTCCAAAATGCAAATGAAGTTGTATGTGAGTTATAAACCAAATCCTATAAATGCCCATACCTTTGCTGAATCTGCAAAAAAAGCTGATTCATTTTATCTGCTTATAAAGAAACTGTGCTCTGTTTTAATGCTTTAGTCACAGTTTCACTAACAATATGGGAGAATTTTTTTTTCTTTCAGATTTGAAATTTGTTTAAGTACTCCAAAATGGTGAGATAATTTATTTTCAGTATATAATTCTCGATGGAAGATTAAATATATATCATTAAATAATTACGACTTATTTGGTACTTCATATGTTGGCTGCATTTATGAAAATACAGGTACATATGCATACATATTAAAAAGAATGAGAATAACTTGATATATTAGAAACATTTTCAGACTATTTAGATTATGCACAAGCTCTCTGCAATCCACTTCAGGGGAAAATTGGGAAGGGTTTGGGATGGTAGGAAGTTTATGAAGCCCAGGCTTCAGGATTAGAGCAAGTCAGTCAGTGTTTCCACTAATAAAGTAGTAGAAGACGGACCATTCATGGTGGAACTGAAACAGAAAACATCAATGTCAAGCTCTTTGACTTCGAAGAAGAAAACTCCTGATTATCTAAAGGGAAAAAATAAAGAAAGCCACCTCTGTGTTCACAGCATAGCAGTTGGATAAGGAAATGTGAAGTAAGCTAGGTGTTCCTGTTCCAGGAAGATAAGGAAGAGATTCTTTGCCTGGAAGAGAGGACATTTGTTGGCCTTAGAAGTTTGAAGCACACATAGGATAATTCCATCTGCAAATGCTGAAAATATATTTTATAGTACCCCAAACTCTGATTAATGAGGAATCAGAGTTGCTCATATTTACTTTCTTTTCTTATTAGATTCCTGAAAGTTCACTCCAAATTTTCTATATGAATTGTGTCTATCAGAACCTAAGAAAAATTCAATTAAAATACCCAAAGTAAACATACGGTTCTAAGAACTCATTATTTGAAATCTTTAATATTTTCCACATTACAAGCTTAGTACTTGAAAAACAAAACAGCAAAAGATGCGTAGAAAAGAAGGACTAAGAATTAACATTGACTGGAAGACTTGATCAAATATTTAAGCACAAGGAGATATTCTTTGGATACATATATATTTATAAATTTCATCTTATAATATTTATTTTATATTTACTTGTATATGTCATGCTTTATGTAGAAATAAATAATATATCATTTCTAATAGAAAATATTGAGTACTTAAATAACCATAGACATAGTGATGAAATCAGAAGATAATTAGTCATGTTCATAATTTATTTATTTTAATTCAGAATAAAATGGTAAATGTTTCCAAATTTCTGTCAACTTCTATCTCAATGATGACAAAACATAAAACAGATTCATATGGAAATCTAAAATATGTGTCATTTCTTTTGGAACAGGAAACAATGACTTGTGCCAAACTGTGACAGGGCTAGTTTTATACTTAAGAGATTGTTCTAAATATTTTTCACAATACTTTTATTGATGTTTTATATATTTCAGATATCATTTCTCAGTTCCATTTAGACACATTCCGCATTCCCTCCCCCCCACCCTACTCCAGATCATGCATTCTGTCATACACGTCTTTCATCATTCTCTCTGTCTTTTGAAAGTTCTTCTTTGTAAAGGTCCATTGTTTGGGCCAGAACTTAACAATGTCAGTCCATTCTTTGACCCAGTCCCTAAGTTGTTGTTGTTCCCTCCCCATTGTATTGCTCCAAAATGTGCCTATATAAACATCATACGTGTATCAAAGTTATGTCATCCAAGAATAAACTGTATGTTAACTCTGATATATGTTTAGAAGTTCACATTTTACCCATTAATTTTATATTACTCTAAAATATGGATATATAATTTTCACCCAGATACATTAATTACCATGTCTAAAAGTATGTGGTAAGTTAACCCTAGGGCTCATTAAGAAATACACTTTATAACTTCACAGCTGCTTTCACATAGAAAGAAATATCACTTAGCATAATGGCCTTGAGGTCTATCCATTTATCTGCAAAGTTCATGAAGTTATCCTTCTTTACCACTGCATACAACACTCCAATGTTGTAGATGACTATATTTTGTTATCCACTCATCGGTGATGGTGTACTGGGTTGCTTCCTTCCAGTTTCTTGATATTGTGAGGAGGGCTGAAATAAACATAGATGTATCTTTGCAGTAGGATGAATCTTGTGGGTATATACCCAGGAGTGGTATTTGATTTTGAAATGTGTGAACACAAAGGAGTACAATTGGAAAAGAGGAGCTCAAATAACACACCCCCTTTTTGCAGATTATCGAGGATAGGTTACTAGAATCCTAAAAAAAAAAAAAAAAAAACAAACAAACAAACAAACAAGAAAACTCCTAGAAATTATTAATATTTCAGTAACATGGCAGGATACAAAATTAACCTAGAAAATCGACAGTCTTTATACCAACAACAAGCAATTGTAGAAGAAATACAAAGAGACCTTCCTATACACAATAGCCTCAAATATGTCTCCGAACAAACCTGACCAAAGACACTAAAGATCTCTTCCATGAAAATTTTAAACCCTTGAAGAAGGAGATTGAAAAAGATACCAGAAGATGGAAGGATCTCCCATGCTCATGGATTGGAAGAATTAATATAGTAAAAATGACCATCCTACCCTAAGTAATATATAGATTTAATGAAATAACAATTAAAAATCCCAATGAGATTCTTCTAGAAAAAAAGATAACACATCCTAAAACTCAGATGGAAAAGAAAAACCCCGGATAGCCATAGCAGCACTGAGGTAAAAGAGCAATTCAGGAGAGATTACTATACCAGACTTCAAACTATATTACTGGTCTATGGCCATAAAACCAGCTTTGTGCCTGCACAAAAAGAGACCTGTAGATCAATGTAACAAAATTGAAGATTCAATCTTGAACACATGCAATATCAGAGAGCTCATATTTGACAAAGGGGTCAAGAAGACTCAATGGAGTAAAGAGCATTCTCAGCAAATGGTGCTGGCAAAACGGGATCACCACTTGTAGAAGAATAAAATTTACCCCTACTTTTCACCCTGTACGAAAAACAACTCCAAGTGTTTCAAAGACCTCAGTGTGAAATAAGAAACTCTGAAAATGTTAGAAGAAAACATTGGTAGTAACCTACAAGATATAGGCTTAGGAAAAGACTTTGTAAATTAGAGAATAAGGTAAACAGATAACAAGTGGGACTTCCTTAAACTCAAAAGCTTCTGTACAGGGAAAGAAACAATAAAAGTTGTGAAGAGAGAAGTAAAACTGTCCTCTCTCTCTGGAGCTGTTGACTTGGATTCTGGTCAATTCTGGCTGTTTCCTTTCATGGGCTGACAGTTTGTTCAAGAGTAATCTTTCGATCCTACTAATGAAGCACAAGCAATTAGATATATAGGTATTTAAGCAGCACTAATAGTTATGGTAGGTTACTTTGGCATAGAAACATATGTTTGGATGATATGTTAATCCATGAATTACATTTTTACCCCCTGATAAATATGACAGGGTCTTACTGTGGCTTATAACATCTCCTAACCTGTAGAGGATGTAGGCTTGTGGCATCAGCCATGGGTTATTCCTCCAAGGAGAGAGCCAATAGCCAATTAGATTTGGGATATACAGGCACATGGCTGCCTCTGCTGCACAGTATTTCCAGGCAGGTGAGGTGTAGCTGGTGCTGACGTGGAGTCTTGCTTGACTCAGGGAGACCCGTATGTTGCTTTACTGGTTTAGAGCCTGTGCCCCTTTTTTAGCCTAGGGAACAATCCTGCGGAAGAGGGGGTGTGGTAGATGTAACAGGCTGCGATTGGGGTGAACGGTGAAACGCACAGCGATGTAGTCTGGGGACACCGATATTGGAGGTCTCAACTTTGATTGACACAAAACTGTACTCCCCACCTAATGGTGGGACTGTGGCGGTTTGGGCACAACGTCGTAGATTGGTATTTTGCATCGAAGGAGCTTAGACCATGTGATTATCATTAAGCTAAAATAAAAAAAAAAATCCGTGCAAAGGTGCAGGACAGTTATGGCAGAATACATGACTGGAATTGGGTGGGTTGGAGGGGGAAGGGAAAGGGAAATATGCCTGATCTGATTGGAAAATGTTGTACGAAATGCACAAACCACAATAAAAATAATTAAAAAAAAAAGTTTGTGAGAGCAAACCACAAATGGGAGGAAACCTTTACCAGTGACATTGACAGTAGGACTAACTTCCAGAATATATAAATGTACTCACAAAACAAAGGAGCAAGAAACAAATGACCCAATCAGAAGATGGAGGGGAGGAAAGAGCTGAATGGAGCCTTCACAAATGTAGAAGTAAAGATGGTAGAACATTTTAAATTAAAATGTTTCAATGTCGCTAATAAATATGCAATATTAAAATTGCTTTAAGATTCATCCTACCCGGGTTAAAGACTGGCTATGATTAAGAAAACAAGAGATACCAAATCCTGGAGACGTTTGTGAAATGGCAACAACTCATTCACTGCTGTGGGAAATGCAAATTCATACAACTCTTTATGGAAAAGCAGTGTGTAGAAGTCTTAAAAGATTCCAAATGAACCCTACCATCTGATCCAGTCATACCCACCTCTGGGCATATAACCCACGACTCATCCTATTGAGAGTATGTGACTAGTTATGTTTATGCAGCCTCTTTTCACATAGCATAGAGATGGACAGCAACCCCAGTCCTCTCTGATGAGTGGATAAAGCACAATGGTGGTTTAATGCACACCAGAATTCTATGCAGTGGTAAAGAAAGATGACATCATGAAATTTCCAGTAAATGGATATGCTTACCTCAAAACAAACAACGTAATTAGTGTTACGTCAAGTCCAAGTTGTACATGGTTAATTTTTAAACTGATAATCCTTGTTAGGTAGGACCTCCTCCTGCAAAAGAAAAATGTAGTTGCATTGCGTCGCGCATGCTGGAATAAACAACAGAATATCCCATCTAATATATTGTTTTCTGCCATATCTGGACGACAATAAAACCAAACTGGTAAATAAAACGAAGGATATAAAAAGGCTAGGTGCCTTCTCGAGACTGCTTTGCTTTTGAGAATTGCCTCAGGAGCCACAGTGCGGTACAGTATCTGTTCTGGGAGCTTGAAGATGCCTTGGTGTCGTTTTTTCTGCAAAAGAGCATCTCAATATTAATAGCAGAGATAATATTTAAAATGGTTTCTTGCACATTATTCAAAATGACCTCAGTGGGCAAAATGTAGAAATCTTACTTATGTACGCATACACTAATGAAACAAACACTTTTGATGAATTGTACGTCATCGCAGGGGAAACGACATAAAGGAGCAGAGGAAAGCATATGAAAAGGATATGATTGTAATACATATCTTTATCTGAATCGCGAGTGTATGAGAGGGAACAACTCTGTGATCTAGCATCCAGTAGCTAGGTAACACATTTGAGGCACACCCAGATGAAACCACCCCACGACACCACACACACGTAACTACACAACACCACCACCACTATATATATATTATCTATCTATATAAGATATATAATACTATATCAATAGTGTACAGAAACCCATATTCCACAGTATGCTATAGGAGGAGTTGGGATTGTAACTTGGCTCAGAGTCCAGATATTAAAGTCACGTAACTCAAGAAACGATTTATGCAGACTCATGTCATTGATCCAACTAAATGCAGGAGAAAGCAGAACACAATCCTTATGCTTACCTATCTCCAGTGGCAGAGATTACATATACGCTATTGAAGTTCCCAGGCAGCCAGGTGTTCTAGTACCATCATATTGTTCCACACCCTTGCTACATATCCACAGATTTTAAAATTTCTGCCGTCATTAACAGGGTACATTCCTGCCATTTCTTTGATTTTTATTTACGCTTTTCCCCCTTCCCCCCTTCATCTCTATTCCATTCTTCCCATTTATGTTCCTCCTCTTCCCTTTTCCTAGACTATAATCAGGCTTTAAAACCCACATTTGCATTTTTTTTTTTTTTGAGGAAAAATGTGTTGTAATTTTGAGAATTATACTTTTAGTCATTTCACACCCTCTGCAAAGTCCATAGTCCATTAAACAACCTGTCACCCTCCCCACTGGATGTGGGGCTGAGGTGTGCTTGGGCACAACAGCCCGGCAGATGGTTTTGCACGAAGGATGCCTGTATCTCATGTGAGTAGCCTTATAGCTTAAAAAGTGGAAAAAAAAAAAAAAAAACAGAGAAAGTTTGGCAAGACATGAGTTACAGCAGCCAGATACATGATCTAGGATGGGGGGTTGTGGGGAAGGAGATTTGGGGGGAGAAGGAAAGGTGGGGAAGAAGGGAAAAGGATAGTCTGATACTGAATTGGAAAATGATTGTAACACAATTTTACAATGCACAAAGCACAATTAAAAATTAGAAAAAGAAAAGAAAAAGTCCATAGAACAAAAGTAAGTCAGGAACGATTCCAGGAAAGCTTATTCTATTCACAGAAACACAGTGTCCTTAGTCTATGAGCAATGTAAATAGTATTACTGCTTTCCTTAAACTTTTCTATTAGGCTGTCAGTGATCTAGAATTCAAAAAAACGTGACTCATCCATGAGCATTCTAGTCTCCGCTGTCTCCTCTGTTGTGTAAGTTCTATCCTAGTCTGATTTTGGCCTTGTTTGTACTTTAAGGATTCATCCTCCATTGTGTATGAAAACTACAGGTCACTCACAGCAATAGAACGCAAAGTGATTGTCTTTAATTTGTCTTTTAATTCTCTTCTTCTTGAAAACAAGAGATCATTACAATTCCATCATAAGGCAAAGTTCCCAAAGAAGGATGCCCCATAGTTAACATGTCACTATGGTGAAAACTATGGTGAAACTATGGTGAAGACTATGGTGAAACATATTTGCTAAGATTTTCAGAGTGTATGGACTTGTTTGCTGCTGTTGCTCCTGGAAGAGACAAGCCACAAAAATTATAGATGTAAGAATGTCTTCATTAAACTGAACTATCCTCCAAGTGGTGGTTTATAAAGGCTGCAATGCATCTAGTCAGTGTACACTCAAGCATGAGCGTTTTAGAACAAAGGCTTATCCCATTGCTTTTATCACTTATCTTATTAATTCTGTTCCTCAAGATGGAAATTGGAAAGTCATATCCAGTCTTTAATTATTGTTTCTTCTATTTGTGTGAAACTTCTTATCCAATGTCAATACCATCACATATCTGTTACAGTTAAGCAAAGGCATGCTGACAGGGGGGAGAATCAGGGAGTAGCTAGTGTAACTTCTGAGGAGGTAGTTAGGATAGTAATGTCAAGTGGAAAGTCTAAAACACAGATACCTGGAGAGCCACCATTCGAATGGACTCTATTCATTTATCTATATCTCGATATATCTATTATCCATATCTGTATCTACCTATATAAATTATGTAATAGTAACAATAAATAAAGAAAAAAAAAACAAAAAAACGGCAATTCAAGAGGGAAGAACTTTGGGGGGCAAGGCCCTGGAGAGAAGTTGTGGCAAACTGAGCAGGGACTGGACAGGGATATTATCATTAAAGCAAAGAAAATTCTCTTGTTTAAATTAAAATTCTAAAAAAATTACAAATAAAATACACTGCTTCTCATCAGATTAATGACCAATACTTCTGGAAAACGTGGCATCATCCTTATAGGTATTTCCCAAGCATCGGAAAATTATTCACCCCTGCTTAGTTGTCTTCTTTATGACTTCCACCATGTTAGATACTTATATTAAACATCCAGAGTCATCTTTCGAAATCATGTTCCTAGACTGGGGGAACGACCAGACGGGTAATGAAATCCAGCACTGGCTGAAGAGAAAAAAAAAAAAAAAGTGGCAATTTATTTATGCTACCGGTGGGTGAGAGGGGAATGCGTTTTCTTAGGGATATGGTCCCTGAGAGGCTACCCATAGATTCCAGTAGAAGACCTACTCACCATACACTCATAGTCAGCACTAGTGGACACTGCGGATTTTTCTTTTTAAAAGACAGAACACGGTGGGTGATGAAATGGATGGCGTGAGTGAAGGTGAGAGGGAGTAGTGAGTTGGAGGAATAGACGGGAAGTGTGACGTCGGGAAGGGAGATTGGAGGGAAGATTGAGGATGGAATTAGGAAGGAAGGTGATGTTCAAAACAGTGTTAACTGCATGTATGAAAGTTCACAAAAAAAACCTGGTGAACAAAACTATATTCCAATGTAATTTTATATGCAATTTACAAATATGAAATTCTAAGGGTCCCAAAGCAATTCAACAATTTTTTCAGATTTTAGTCAATTTTAAGAATAAGGATGCAAACTTAAGATCAAATTGATACAAATGCTCTCTTATATAGGCTCTTTCCGTTCCTGATATGTGACTGCTCTTTCTGTGTTCATAAATTAAAATCACTCCTGAGGTATCCAGTCCTATATGTATGGACTGTGTCATTTTTGTTTTGGAATATACTTCCTTCAGAGATTAGCAAGTATCATTCTCTCAGAATATTTTAGATATGCCCTTAACTGTCTTGTTAAGCAAAAAAAAAGTTTATTCTTCCTTACCACTAGGCTTCATAATCTTTCTTCTGTATTGCCACCACATGTATATTTATATACGTTTTTATTTCGTCCCCACTATTTATACATCTATTTTTTTTCTTGTTCTAGCTAATAAGTGCAACCAAAGAGATTTGTTTCTTTGCAGATGTTAAAATATTAAACAGAAGACCTACTCTTTTTATTCTGTATATTTTATTACTGTTGTAATCTTTCTTATCATCTTTGTTTATTTTAATATTATTCTTTGTTCTTCCTGCATTATATTTACCAATGAATTTAAATTATAAATTCAATTCACATCTTTTAAAGAATTTTTTTCTATTTCTTCCTCATCATTGTGAATATATATTCTCATAATATTCAAAAGACATAAATCATTTTATAGACACAGCATATCACATATTGTTTTATAGTTATTTCTGACCTTTCCTTATGCCATTTAGTAGATTATAAATTCTATGCTAACAATGCCAAGTATTAAATTTGGTTATAATTCTTGGAGCCTCTAAGACAAATGATAGTGCTGAAATAAATGTAAAATGTTTGATCTTAAGTTGGAAATAATATAAGGATTTAATTTGAAATGTTATTATTAAACACTACTAAAATATATTAAACTTATATTTCAATTTCTTGCTAAGGATCCTTTAAGTTGGATCACCCGGCAATATATTAAATACTTTTAAAACTTGCATTGAATCTGAACCAGACATTGCATAAAAGTAAGAATGTAGATGCTCAAATGCCCATATTGCAGTAGGAGAATGCTGCCCTCCACATACCTTTTTGTTTGTCAATGTTGATGGCAGGTCCACACACCCCTTATGATTTTCTGTTGTATGAGATTAAAAAAAAATAAAAACTTTGCAACCATAACAATAGGAATCTCTCAAAGGTAGAGATATTTCAAAAGTGGAAATAGGATTTACTATGCAGAAGAAAAGGTTTCAAGTCAGAAGAAAGGAGAGTTTCAAATGTAAGAAAGAACTCTCAACAGTGTGAGACCAGAACGGCATAATTAATAGACCTTTAATTCCAACATTGAGATGCAGAGTTAGTTGGATCTTTGTGAGATAAGGCTAGCCTGTTCTTCATACTGAGTTCCTGACCAGCTTGGGCTACAGTGAAATCTGATCTTTTTATTTTTTTTTTTCTAAAGGCCAATTTTTACTGAAGCTATGTGCATTTCATACAAAAATTTTCAATCAAATCTAGAACCGTTCCCTATTAATTGACCCCTCCCATCCCACCAGAGCTCATATGCATTCTGTCAAACATGTCTTTCATCTTTTTTCTCAGTTCCTTGTTAAATTTTTCTTACAGAAGGTTAAAGTTTTCAAGCAGAGCAGAGGGTTTCACCGTCCTGTTCAGGGCTATTAGTTCTTTGACCTCTAGTCCTTATGCCTTGTTGTTTTTATTCTCTCCAATTTTGCCTCAACTCCAAAATATGCCCTAATATATCGCATGACACATATATATAGTTTTTAGCATTCTTCAGCTTATGATTTGATTTTTTTTCCTTTTTAGGGGCTATAAAGATGTCAATGCATGTTTGAAGGCTCCTCTTTGGCAATCCCAAAACAACATCAGTCTGCCCTTGTCACCACACTGGCTTCTTTGCGCATTCGCTGTATGCTTGGCACCAAATGGACGGTCCAGTAAAGCACTTGTTTCCTGTCTCTTGATCTTCCTGCCTACTGGTCTCGTTGATACGCTGTATGCCCTGGGGTATGGTTGTCCACAAAGGCAGTCTATCTCCAAGAGGAACTGAACTTAGTCAGTAGTAGCTCAGTCCCAAGCTGGAGTCTCAGCAGTCGGCATGTACTGGCACTTGAAGGTTTGGAAAAATTCTTGGGAGGAAGAACATGACTCTTCAGTCCATATTCAAAGTTGAAAAGCTCGTTTTTTTGGGTGTGCTCTGTCTTTGAAGTATGGCCAAAAGCAATGACGCCCACAGGGTAGCTGGCACTTGCCAGCTAAGATAGATAGAAAAATCGACTGCTGTTTTTTTTTTTTTTTTTTAATTTTTTTCGTTTTTTTTACTCTGATCTCAAGTTTTTATACCTGAAGAATTATATGCAGGGCTTTACTGATTTTTCTGGTCCTACTTCTTTTTGGAGTAATTTTGGATGTTTAATAAGGCCACATTATAGCCCCATTGATTATTACAAGGTTGTTTTTTTTTTCTCAAGGTCATGGGGCAGTGAGGATCTGGTCCTCAGGGTCATGGGCTTCAGGTTTTTGGTTTTGGAGGGTGGGTTGGTCTGGAGGGCAACCCTGGCTCCTTTTGGCTTTTCGCTTTTCATTTACAACTTAGGACATNTTATACTCATGGATTATCACTTATAGCTAAAAAATGAAAAAAAAAAAAAACCTGAAAGATGCAGGACAGTTATGGCAGAATACATGACCTGGAATTGGGTGGGGTTGGAGGGGGGAAGGGAAAGGGAAATATGCCTGATCTGAATTGGAAAATGATGTACGAAATGCACAAACCATCAATAAAAATTAAATTAAAAAAAAAAGTTGTGAAGAGAAAACCCACAGAATGGGAGGAAACCTTTACCAGTGACATCTGACAGAGGACTAACTTCCAGAATATATAAATTACTCACAAAACAAAGGAGCAAGAAAACAAATGACCCAATCAGAAGATGGAGGGGAGGAAAGAGCTGAATGGAGCCTTCACAAATGTAGAAGTAAAGATGGGTGAGAAACATTTTAAAATGTGTTCAATGTCGCTAATAAATATGCAAATTAAAATTGCTTTAAGATTTCATCCTACCCGGGTAAGACTGGCTATGATTAAGAAAACAAGAGATACCAAATGCTGGAGAAGTTATGGGGAAATGGCAACACTCATTCACTGCTAGTGGGAATGCAAATTCATGCAACTCTTATGGAAAGCAGTGTGTAGAAGTCTTAAAAGATTCCAAATGAACCTACCATCTGATCCAGTCATACCACTCCTGGGCATATAACCACAAGACTCATCCTATTGTAGAGCTATGTGCACAATGATGTTTATTGCAGCCCTCTTCACAATAGTGAAGAACTGGAAGCAACCCAAGTGTCCCTCATCTGATGAGTGGATAAAGAAAATGTGGTATGTCTACACAACAGAATTCTATGCAGTGGTAAAGAAAGATGACATCATGAAATTTCCAAGTAAATGGATGTAACTAAAACAAACATAATAGTTAACTTCAAGTCCATATGTGTAATGGTAATTTTAAATGAAATTAATGTGGTAGGAACCCTCTTGAACAAAGAAAAATGTAGTCTGCATGGTCTGCCATGATGGAATAACACAGAATATCCAATCATAATATATTTGCTGCCATATATGGAAGACAAAGAAACAAAACTGTAAAATAAAACAGAGGATATAAAAGGCTAGGTCCTTTCTAGATGCTTTGCTTTTGAGAATTGCCTCATGGAGCCAAGTGCTGGTACAGTAATCTGATTCCTGGGAGCTTGAAATGCCTTGGTGTCGTTTTTCTCTGCAAAAAGCATCTCAATATTAATAGCAAGATAATATTTAAAATGGTTTTGAACACATTATTCAAAATGCACCTCAGTGTGCCAACTGTAGAAATATTACTATGTACTATAGCACCTAATGAAACAAACACTTGAATGATAGTCATCAGCATGGAAAAATAAAGGAGCCCAGAGGAGAAGATTTTACATTACAATGAAAAGGGAGTCATGATTGAGAGGTGAATAAACAATCTTGTTGATCTGTATCTGCATGTATGAGAAACAATTGGAGAATTAAGCATCCCAGAGCTAGAATCACACACACACACACGCACACACATTAACCTACACATACACCACCGACCACAACACTATATTATCATATCTATATAATATATAATATATATTAGTGTAGAACTACCCATATTCCACAGTATTGCTATAGGAGAGTTGTGGATTGTATACTTGGCTAGAGTCTCTGATATTAAAGTCATCCGTACTCAAGAAAAGATTTATGGACTCATGTCATTATCCCAACCTAATATGCAGGAGAAGCCAGAACACATCCTTATGTTAAACTACTCTGCCTAGTGGCAGAGATTACCACTATACGCTATTAAGTTCCCCAGGGGAGTTGTTCTAGACCATCATCAATTGTCCACACCCTTGCTACCTATCCACAGATTTTTTAAAAATTTCTGCTCACATAACAGGGTACATTTCCCTGCCTCTTCTTTGCCTTTTTCTTTTACCGCTTTCTTCCCCCTTCCCCCCCCTTTCTCTCTTCTCTTTCCCTTTCTTCCCTTTTTTCCCTCCCCCTCTTCCCTTTTCCTTCTTTTCAAACCCACATTGCATTTTTTTTTTTTTTGAGGAGGAACGGAAATGTGGTTGAGATTTTGAGCACATTATACTTTTTAGTCATTTTCACATCCCTCTGCAAAGTTCCAAGTCCATTTTAAACAACCTGTCACCCCCCCACTGGATTGTGGGGCTATAGGTGTTTGGGCACACCAGCCCTGCGCAGATTGGTTTTTGCACGAAGGATTTGCTGTTATTACTCATGTGATATCACTTATAGCTTAATAAAAAAGTGGAAAAAAAAAAAAAAAAAAAACAGAGAAAGTTGCAAGACAGTTACGGCAGATTACATGATCTAGGATGGGGTGGGGTTGGGGGGAAGGGAAAGGGAAATATGTCTGATCTGAATTGGAAAATGATGTACAAAATGCACAAAGCATCAATAAAAATTAATAAAAAGAAAAGAAAAGTCCATAGAACAAAAGTAAGTCAGGAACGATTCCAGGAAAGCTTATTCTATTCACAGAAACACAGTGTCCTTAGTCTATGAGCAATGTAAATAGTATTACTGCTTTCCTTAAACTTTTCTATTAGGCTGTCAGTGATCTAGAATTCAAAAAAACGTGACTCATCCATGAGCATTCTAGTCTCCGCTGTCTCCTCTGTTGTGTAAGTTCTATCCTAGTCTGATTTTGGCCTTGTTTGTACTTTAAGGATTCATCCTCCATTGTGTATGAAAACTACAGGTCACTCACAGCATAGAACTGCAGAAGTGATTGCTTAATTTGTCTTTTAATTCTCTTCTTCTTGAAAACAAGAGATCATTACAATTCCATCATAAGGCAAAGTTCCCAAAGAAGGATGCCCCATAGTTAACATGTCACTATGGTGAAAACTATGGTGAAACTATGGTGAAGACTATGGTGAAACATATTTGCTAAGATTTTCAGAGTGTATGGACTTGTTTGCTGCTGTTGCTCCTGGAAGAGACAAGCCACAAAAATTATAGATGTAAGAATGTCTTCATTAAACTGAACTATCCTAAGTGGTGTTAAAGGCTGCAATCTAGTCAGTAACTCAAGCATGAGAGTTTTAGAACAAAGCTTATCCCATTGCTTTTATAACTTATCTTATTATTCTGTTCCTCAAAGATGGAAAGTCATATCCAAGTCTATTATTTTTCTTCTATTTGTTGAACTTCTTATCCAGATTCAATACCATCATCATATCTGTTACAGTTAAGCAAAGCATGCTGACAGGGGGGAGAATCAGGGAGTAGCTTTCTGAGAGGTTATGTAATGTCAAGTGGAAAGTCCTAAACACAGATACCTGGGAGCACCATCGAATGGACTCAATGCATTTATCTATATCTATATATCTATATCCATATCTGTATCTACCTATATAAATATATGTATATATAACAATAATAAAGAAAAAAAAACAGGAAATTAAGAGGGAATTTGAGGGCATGGAGAGAGTTGGTGGCAAACTGAGAGGGATATGTATAATGCAAAGAAATTCTCTTGTATAAAATTCTAAAAAAATTACAATAAAATACACTGCTTTCTCATCAGATTATGACAATACTTCTTGGAACTGGACATCACTTATATGTATTTCCCAAGCATCTGAAAATATATTCACCCCTGCTAGTGTCTTGACTTCCACCATGTTAGATACTATATTAAACATCCAGAGTCATCTTTTAGAAATCATGTTCCTAGACTGGGGAACAGGTAATGAAATCACAGCACTGGCTGAAGAAAAAGTGGCAATTTATTGCTACTGGGTGAGAGGGAATGCGTTTTCTTTAGGGATATGGTCCCTGAGAGGCTACCCATGATCTAGTAGAAGGACCTACTCACATACATACATAGCAGCACTAAGTGGACACTGCGGATTTTTCTTTTAAGTAAGAACACATGAAACTGGGGGTGGTGAAGTGAGAGGAAGAGTGGAGGAATTGGAGGGAAGGGAATGGAGGTATGGATTTGATCAAAACAGTGTAACTGCATGTATGAAGTTCACAAAAAATGGTGAACAAAACTATATTCCAAGTAATTTATATGCAATTTATGCAAATATTGAAATTTCTAAGGGTCCCAAAGCAATTCACAATTTTTCAGATTTTTTAGTCAATTTCTAAGAATAAGGATGCAAACATTATAATCAAATTTGATGACAATGCTCTCTTATATAGGCTCTTTCCGTTCCTGATATGTGACTGCTCTTTCTGTTTCATAAATTAAAATCACTCCTGAGGTATCTCAGTCTATATGTATGGACTGTGTCATTTTTGTTTTGGAATATACTTCCTTCAGAGATTAGCAAGTATCATTCTCTCAGAATATTTTAGATATGCCCTTAACTGTCTTGTTAAGCAGTATTCTTCCTTACCACTAGGCTTTCATAATCTTTCTTTCTGTATTGCCACCAACATGTATATTTTATATACGTTTTTATTTCTGTACCCACTATTTACAATCTATTTTTTGTTCTATGCTATATAAGTAGCACCAAAGAAGATGTGTTTCTTTGCAGATGTAAAATAAACAGAGACCTACTCTTTTTATGTCTGTATATTTATTATGTTGTAATCTTTCTTATATCTTTGTTATATTTATTCTTTGTTCTTCCTGAGGCATTATATACAATTGAATTTAAATTAAAATTCAATTCACATATTTTAAAGAATTTTTTTCTATTTCTTCCCATCATTGTGAATATATATTCTCATAATATTCAAAAGACATAAATCATTTTAAGACACAGCATATCACATATTGTTTTATAGTTATTTCTGACCTTTCCTTATGCCATTTAGTAGATTATAAATTCTATGCTAACAATGCCAAGTATTAAATTTGGTTATAATTCTTGGAGCCTCTAAGACAAATGATAGTGCTGAAATAAATGTAAAATGTTTGATCTTAAGTTGGAAATAATATAAGGATTTAATTTGAAATGTTATTATTAAACACTACTAAAATATATTAAACTTATATTTCAATTTCTTGCTAAGGATCCTTTAAGTTGGATCACCCGGCAATATATTAAATACTTTTAAAACTTGCATTGAATCTGAACCAGACATTGCATAAAAGTAAGAATGTAGATGCTCAAATGCCCATATTGCAGTAGGAGAATGCTGCCCTCCACATACCTTTTTGTTTGTCAATGTTGATGGCAGGTCCACAACCTTATGATTCTGTTGTATGAGATTAAAAAAATAAAAACTTTGCAAACCATAAAATAGGAATCTCTCAAAGGTAGAGATATTTCAAAAGTGGAAATAGGATTTACTATGCAGAAGAAAAGGTTTCAAGTCAGAAGAAAGGTTTCAAATGTAAGAAAGAACCTAAACCAAGTTGGGCATAATTAATAGCACCTTTAATTCCAACACTTGAGATGCAGAGTTAGTTGGATCTCTGTGAGATTAAGGCTAGCCTGTTCTTCATACTGAGTTCCTGACCAGCTTGGGCTACAGTGAAATCTGATCTTTTTATTTTTTTTCTAAAGCCAATTTTTACTGAAGCTATGTGCATTTCATACAAAATTTTCAATCAAATCTAGAACCGTTCCCTATTAATTGACCCCTCCCATCCCACCAGAGCTCATGCATTCTGTCAAACATGTCTTTCATCTTTTTCTCAGTTCCTTGTAAAATTTTCTATACAGAAGTTTAAAGTTTCAAGCAGAGGTTCACCGTGTCAGCTAGTTCTTTGACCTAGTCCTTCTGCCTTTGTTGTTTTTATTCTCTCCAATTTGCCTCACTCCAAAATATGCATATATGCATGACACATATATCATAGGTTTTAGCATCTTCAGCTTATGATTTGTTTTTACTTTATTAGGCTGAAAGATGTCATGTTTGAAGGCTCCTCCTTGGCAAGCCCAAACAACCATCAGTTCTGCCCTTGTGCTACACACTGGGCTTTGCGATTCGCATGGTCACCAAATGAGGTCCAGTAAGCACCCTGTCCTGTCTTGATCTTCCTGTACTGGTCTCGTTGATACAGCCTGGGTAGTCCAACAAAGGCAGTCTATCTTCCAAAGAGGCTGAAACTTCAGTAGTAGCTCAGTCCACAAGCTGGATGTCTCAGCAGTCCGCATCTGGCACTGAAGGTTTGGAAAATTCTTGGAGAGACATGACTCTTCAGTCCATATTCAAAGGTTGAAAAGCTGTGTCTCATGTCTTTGAAGTATGGCAAAAGCAATGACAGCCACAGGGTAGCTGCACTTGCCAGTAAGATAGGAAAAACGACTGTGGTTTTTTTTTTTTTTTTTTTAATTTTTGTCTTTTTACTATGATCTCAAGTTTTATACCTGAAGAATTATATTGCAGGCTTTACTAATTATTTCTGGTCATACTTTCTTTTTGGATGTTTAAGGCCACACGGTTAGCCCAGATTAACCAAGGTTTTTGTTTTCTCAAGGTCAGTTGAGGATCTGGTCCTCAGGGGTCATTCAGGTTTTGGAGGGTGGTAGGGCAACCCTGGCTCCTTTTGGCTTTTCGCTTTTCATTTACCACTTGAGGACAAAGTCAGGTCTTGCTAGACCAGGATTCCCTTTTTGAAGCATGAGCAGACTTTCCTCTTCATAGACTAGACACTGGCTGAATTCCCATTAGTGGATCTCCAAGACCTCCCTGCACAGGAAGATTGGTGACTCACATTTGCAGGACATTTGAAGAGATGCCCCTATGCATAGTCCCCTGGGAATTAGTTGGCCTCTGAAGGCAAGGAACAAAGTTATCCTTTAAGACCCTCTGCCAAATGATATGGTCATTAAATATGGTTGTTAAGCATCCAGAAAGGCTAAGTAGCACTACACTGATACTACTCTATAATATTTTAGAAAAGGCTTCGATAAAAGCTCAATGAGCCCTATATAAGAAATACTAAGAATCACTCCCATAAAATAAATACTGTGGTGAGACATAATATCATGGCATACCAATTTTTCCTTGTTCTTTTAGTCTTATATTACTCTAAATATGCATACATACCTTCCCCCCATATACCAAAAATTCCTCTCTGAAAATAAATTGTAGCTTAGTTATAGGACCCATTCAATCTTTTTGTATTTGTTGAGATTTGTTTTCTGTGTCCCAGTATGTAGTCAATTTTGGAGAATGTTCCATGGAGTGCTGAGTAGAAAATATATTCTCTGGTATTTGGGTGGAATATTTGGTAGATGTTTGTGAGGTCCATTTGCTGTATCCTATCATTCAGTTCAGATGACTCTCTGTTTATTCTTTGTTCAGTTGAACTGTCAAAAGGGTTCAGTGGGGTAATGAAATCCCCTACTATGAGTGTGCTGGGGTTAATCTGTGCCTTGAGGTCCTGGAGAATTGTCTTTATAAAGTTTGGTGCACCAGAGTTTGGTGCATATATATTCATGATTGTGCAATCTTCATGGTTAATTGTTTCTTTGATAAAGATGTAATGGCCCTCTTTGTCTCTTCTGATTTATTTTACTTTGAAGTCTATTTTGTCTGAGAGTAAAATAGCAAATCCTGCTTTCTTTTTGGTCCATTTGCTTGGAATATTTTTTTCCCATCCTTTCACCTTAAGTTGGTGCCTATCCTTGAGATTGAAATGGGTTTCTTGTAGACAGAATATAGATGGGTTCTGTTTCCTAATCCATTCTCCCAGTCTAAGTCTTTTGATTGGGGCATTTAATTAATTAATATTTAAGGTTATAATTGAAAGATGTGTTTTTCTTCCTTTCACCTTATTATGCATTTGCATTTTTGGTCTAGATTTCTACTTCTGCAGTTATCCTTTTATTAATTTCTCTTTCTAGGTGTCTGGGGATAGTTGCTCCTCTCTTCTGTCCTTTGAATTGCTTCAAGTATTCTCTGAAGGGTTGCTTTTACATACATGTATTCTATCATCTTGCTTATGTCATGGAAGATTTTTCTCTCTCCTTCAACTATAATTGACATTTTTGCTGGGTATAGTAACCTGGGTTGGCATCTATAGTCCTTTAACACTAGAAATGCTTTTCTCCACGTTCTTCTTGCTTTCATAGTTTGCAATGAAAAGTCAGTTCTAATTCTGATGGGTTTCCCTTTGTAGGTAACTTGTCATTTATCTTGTAGTTTTCAGAATTTTGCTTTTGTTTTGGACATCTAGTGTTTTAACTATGATATGGCATAGGGAGTTTCTTTTCTGATCTTGTCTGTTTGGAGTTCTATTTGCTTCTTGTATTTGTATGGGTTTGTCTATTTTTAGTTTGGGGAAATTTTCATGTATTATTCTGCTAAAGATATGATCAATACCATTTTCTTGGGATTCTTCTCCTTCTTCTATTCCTATGATGTGGAGTTTTGATCTTTTCATAGTGTCCCACATTTTCTGGTTATTCCATTTTGTGTATTTTAAATTTTTCATAATCTTTAGTTGAGCTTTTTTAGTTGTTCTGTGTTAACTTCCAAGTCTGATATTCTTTGTTCTGCTTCCTCCATTCTTCTTCTGAGGCTTTTTCCCTTCCTTTCCTCTTGATTGAATGAGTGTTTGATTTCCTTTTTTAATTTCATTGTGTGATTTCTTTAATATTTACACTTCATTTGCAGCTTCACAATCTCTTCCCGTAGCTCCTTGCTTTGCTGGTTTCCTTTTGTATTTCAGCATGGGATATTTTTAGTGTATCAACATCTACCTGGAGTTTTTCATTCTCTCCCTCTACTTCTTTCTGGCATTTGTCATTCTCCCCCTTTACTTCTTTCCAAAGTTTGTCATTCTCTGTCTCTAGGTCCTTCTTTTTTATTTAATTTTTTTTATTAATTTTATTTATTTCTGTATGTGTATGAATGTACTGTCTGCATGCGAGTCTGTGCACCCGTGTCGTGCAACGCCGCGGAGGTCAGAAGAGGGTCTCGGATTCCCCTGGAACTGGAGTTCTCCTGGAATTGGAGCTTCAGACGGTTCTCAGCCGCCATGTGGGTGCTGGGGATCGAACCCGGGTCCTCTGTAAGAGCGGTCGGCGCTCTTAACTGCTAGGCCATCTCTCCAGCCCTCTAGGTCCTTCTTGAGTTTTTCATTTTCTCTCCTTAGTTCTCTGACTTGTTCTTTATATTCTTTGAGTTCTGTGAATATGTCTGCAATTGTTTCTCTAATATCTGTGTCCTGGGCTACCACCAAGGAGATGTCACTGTAAGAATCTCCCATAGGTTTAGTAGAACTTGGTGGGGAATTATTCTGCACTTGTCCCATGTTGTTCCTTCGTTGTGCCCTCTGCATGTGGGTTTCTTTCTGTTTGTATTCTGATGTGAATCCCAAGTGTTTCTTCACAGTGTTGAAGGCTTGTCTCCTTCAGATGCCTTCATTTTTTCTCCTTGTTTATGAGTGTTGAATTCTGTAGGTTCCAGGCTTTCAATTTTCGTTATATATTGGAAGTCTAACTCACTCTTCCCTTTCTATTCTGAAGGATCTCCAAAAACTGGCCAATGTAATGCTCAAGGGAGCCACAGAAATTGTGAAAACAAAGCAGTATATGTAAACTTTAGCCATTCATATGTTAATTTTTGATAGTTTCGTGGATATACACATTTTATATTGTTGTCTATTGTACATTTTAAACTTTCTCAGCTTACGTTATCACTTATATACCTCAGAAGATAATCTGTATCTTCCTGTATTCTAGTTATGTATAGTGTATATTTTATTTTATATTTTATGTGTACCAATGATTTGCCTGCATGTATGTAAGTACCTACATGCTTACAATCCTGACAGAAGTCAGAAAAGGGTGTCAGATCCCTTAGAACAGGAATTACAGTTGGTTCTTAGTTGCCTTGTGTATGTTGGGCCCTCTGGAAGAGGACCATTTCTCCAGCTCTGAAGGGATCTTGTTTTGTCTTAAAGAAATGAAACACTTTTGAGTATTCTGTAAAAGAGTCATGCAACCAAGGAGCTTAACAGGTTTCTGAAAGTAGAAACACTCTCAGCTATAAGAATATAACAGGAAAGAATCTCATTCTGACAACTTAATTTGAGTGAAATCTACCAACTACCAGAATGATTTTGGCAGCAAGTGTATCTCTTGAGTCTAAAAGAAATACAGCCTCTTCATGGTATTTAACATCCACCTTGGAGACACAAAGTAAAAAGCTCAATGGAATGAAGATGCAATGCACTTTTGCTTACAGAAGAAGTAGTGATATCTTAGTGTGGTTTTCAGTTGAAAATTTTGTGCTAAGTTGTTACTACAGTGAAATAGGAACCTGGTAGAATTGATTGATTGTCCATTTTAACTAGAACTAATAAACAAGTGCAGAGAGATAGAAAGAGAATAAATGAGAATATTCAGTAAGTCAAAAGTGAATATGCAATATTAGAAAAAGAAAAATAGCCAAGTGTTAAATATAGTGAGAAATGAGGAGAGAAAAGAAATTGAGCATCAGTGGAGAATTTGAAAAAAGTAGCATCAGGGTAGACAAGAAGATCTCTGATTTGAGAAATTCCATGCATAAAACTTTGGAAGATTATTCTTTACTAAGGGTCATGTTAAGGATGAGATAGGAGATCTTCCAGATCCAAGGAGCTAGTAACTACAATACCATCAGAGTTGACAGGACAGTAGCGTATGAATTCTAAGAAAGAAGAGGAGTCCAATTCAATTTTACCACTTGGCTCTTACTCTGTTGCTAAGGATTGTGAAAAAATGGGGGATTTCTAATTTAAAGGATACCTATGGAGGCTGTGGTAAGACTGAACACTGAAAGAAAGAGAAAGAAAAGGAGAAGAAAGGCCAAACTAGTAATTGTGTCATTGCAATAATATTAGTAACATATAACTGTGAGTTGGGGCAGGGTGCAAGCATCTGGAAAGGCAGTGCCTAATGAGATTTTGTTATATCTGTACAAAATTTGAAGGGAGATGGCATGCAGGATGGGGCAGAAAGGATTCAGTGATGACCTCAATGTGTTTGCAGTGAGGAAATGGGGAAAACAGTGTTTTGATTCACTGAGGTAGGGAACATTGTGGGACAGGAAGGAATCATCCAAGTGATGAGGATTTGAGCTTTGCCTGTTTAGGAAAAATTGCCCATGATATATTATAGAGAATATATGAAATATAAAAATATTTCGTGTGCTTCAGTAGTAGGATCAAAAGGCCATATATTATACTGTTTAAATACCTATATATCTAATTGCATGTGTTTCATTAGTAGGATCGAAAGGTTATGCCTGGACAAGCTGTCAGCCCATGAAAGAAAACAGCCAGAATTGACTAGAGACCAAGACAACAGCTCCAAAGAAAGTAGACTGTTTTGCTTCTCATCCACATGTGCCCCTTTTCTAAGCCTAGGGAACAATCTGCGGAAGAGGAGGCGCAGTAGAATGTAAGGGCTGTGATTGGGGTGAATGGTGAAACTACAACAATAAAGACCGGACACTCATTTGATCAACTTGATTGAACATACAAGCCCCCCCTTCTGGATGGTGGGACCCATGAGCTGTGTGGGTTTGGGCACAACTGCTTGCAAATTGGTTTTGCATGAAGGATGCTTGAACTCACAAATTATCACTTGTTGTTAAAAAAAATGAAAACAAAACAAAACAAAAAAGCAGAGAAAGATGCAGAAATTTATGGCAGAATGCATGATCTGGCATGGGTAGGGGTGGGGTGGGGGGAAGGGAAGGGGATATATGCCTGAACTGAATTGGAAAATGATGTATGAAATACACAGAGCATCAATAAAAATAAAAAAAGACATAGACATTTCAAAAGATTAACATTTCCACGTTTTAAAATCTAAAGTAATAGAAAAAAAATATAAGTGGATACTTGAGTGACATATGAGTATCTTCAAACATCTCAATAAATGTATAGAGCAAAAAATTGGTATATGGGATAAAATAGTCCATAGATGGAGAAGATTAAGAAAGGGGAGAGATTATACCATGGAGCACTCTAGTTCTCAATCCAGAGCCTATCCCCCACCCATTTCTCTTGCTCCACAATCAGACTCATTTAGACTTGCAAAATTTAACATTTTTTACAGAAGCTATGAAATGTACAATCTTTTGTTTTTGTTTTTTTTTCACATAATTTTTTTAACAAATCTAGACCCGCGTTCCCGCCCATTTCCCCACCCCGCCAGAACTCATGCATTCTGCCAAACATGCTTTTCATCTCTTTCTCAGTCTTTCTCAATATTTTCCATGAGGAAGTTGACTGTTTTGGGCAGAAATTCACTGTTTCAGTCAGTTCTTTGATGCAGTCCTTTCTGTTGTTGTTGTTGTTGTTGCTTTTTCCAATATGCATTACACCCAACTGCTTTGGACAAAAGCTCAGGGAATCTTTTGTTTTTTAAAGTTGTTCTCTGCAAAGTTGTATTATTTGTGGCAGGATTTAACTATATCAGTCTGTTGTTTGACCCAGTCCTTATGTTGTTGTGGTTCCCTCCCAATTGTATTGCTCCAAAATATGCCTATATAAACACCATATATGTACCAGAATTATGTCCTCCAGGAATAAACTGTATGTTAACTCTGATATATGTTTAGGACTTCACATTTTTTCCTTTAATTTTATATTACTCATGTATACCTTCCACCAACATACATTAATTACCATGTCTGAAAGTAAGTTGTAAGTTAATTCTAGGGCTCATTAAGAGAGTCATATCATAACATCACAGTTGCTTTAAGATAGAAAGAAATATAATAATAATGTTACTCCGCTTTGCTTGCCTTTCAATTGGGGGGTTTTATACTAGCATCCACAAATGAGGGAAACCATCCCCCTTCAGTTTTCTGGTACTGTGTTACTTCACTTAGCATAATGGCTTTGAGTTCCATTCATTTACCTGCAAAGTTCATGATGTCATCTTTCTTTACTGCTGCATAGTACTCCATTGTGTAGATAGACCATATTGCAGTTATCCACTCATCTGTTGAGGGGCAATTGGGTTAGCTGCAGTGCTTTGCTGTTCTGAAGAAAGCTGCAATAAACGTAGATGTGCATGTATCTTTGCAGTAGGATGAGTCTTGTAGGTATATATACAGGAATGGTATGGCTCAGGGTCAGGTGGTAGGCTCATTTTGAGGCTTTTATGGGTTCTCCACACTGCTTTCCAGAGTGGTTGTATGAGCTTACATTCCTACCAGCAGTGGATGAGTGTTCACCTTCCCCCCCCAACCTCTCCAGCATTTGGTGTCAAACCACTTTAAGATACCATTTTACTCTGATAAGACTGGCTAAGATCAGACTTAAACCCCAGGCCCCTGGGGCCACTTCCTGCTCTGGGCTTCCAGCTGCAGGCTGTGCAGATGGAAGCCTGGCTCTGCGACTCCCCTCATGGCATGGTCCTGAAATGGCATCCTTGCCCCTGCAGCCACACAAGAAGCCCTGGCATGCGCTGGTCGACAACCCCACCGAAGCCAGTGTGCAGAAGTGAGAAAAAGAACAGCAAGAAGCAATTGAATATATTGATGAGTACAAAATGAAATAGACAGATTTAATGAACAAGCAGGTGAGGAAATTTTGAAAGTAGAACAGAAATATAACAAACTCCGCCAACCATTTTTTCAGAAGAGTCAAGATCACCAAATTCCTAAATTTTGGGGTAACGACATTTGTCAACCATCCACAAGTGTCTGCACTGCTTGGGAAGGAGGATGAAGAGGCGCTGCATTATTTGACCAGAGTTGAAGTGACAGAATTTTAAGATATGAAATCAGGTTACAGAATAGATTTTTATTTTGATGAAAATCCTTACTTTGAAGTAAAGTTCTCTCCAAAGAATTTCATCTGAATGAGAGTGGTGATCCCATCTTCAAAGTCCACTGAAATCAAATGGAAATCTAGAAAGGATTTGGCGAATTGCTCAAGTCAAACATAGAATAAGGCCAGCAGGAAGAGGCAGCATGAAGAACCGGAGAGCTTCTTCACTTGGCTTACTGACCATTCTGATACAGGGCCAGGTGAATTAGGAGAGTTCATCAAGACGATATTTGGCCAAATCCTCTGCAGTACTACTTGGTTCCTGATATGGATCATGAAGAAGGGGAAAGGGAAGATGATGATGATGATGATGATGATGATGATGATGATGGTTATGATGTTGATTATGATGGTGATGGAGGAAAGGGAGGATTGGAAGACATTGATTAACAAGAGGACGAGGATGAAAGTGAAGAAGATGATGAAGGAGAGGAAGTAGAGGAGGATGAAGGAGAATATGACTAATGGAAATGAACACTGATGGATTGCACCCTTCCATTTTTTTCTTTTTCTATTTTTTTTTTAATTTTCTACAGTCCCTGGGAGCAAGTTGCAGTCTTCCCCTTCTGCACCTCAACCCTCTTGTGCTTAGTTACCCTGGTTTGAAGTCTTTTCTCAACACTATGGTTCTCAACACATTTGAGGGAAACAACTGAACAGAGTACAATGGGAAAATAACCTCCACTCTTCTGTTCCAAATTCATTTTGATCCCTTCTTGCCTCAAAAACTGTGGAATCAACACCATCACCATGCTCTGTGGGGAAAAAAGAAAAATAACCACTCCCTTGGCTCTGCTGGAGGCTGGGGGTGCTGGGCCCCTGTATAATAGTGCATAGAATCTAGCCTTTTTCCTCCTTTCTTAGAATATTGAGCTCAGAGTTTACACCTTGTCTCTATGTGAATATGGACAATTAGCATTTACAGACATGTATCTGTCTACTCTCTGGTTTAATAAAAAAGAAAAAAAGTTTAAAAAATTGGGTATAGAAGGTCAGAAAAAGGTGGGTTTGTGATGTTTGGGTGGTTTAAGTGGGCTTTTTGACAACATGGCTTCTCTTTGGATGTTAATTGTGATGTTTAAGGGACATCCTTGCAGTTTAAGATATGCTTTTATGATATCTCTCCTAATGGTGACCTGAGCCCTGCCACTCAATGGGAGAATCAGCAGAGCCTGTAGGATTTTATTTGGAATTGACGTTCTCTACATTCTCTATGATAATTTTGCTTATTTTTATTTTTTTTTCCCTGGAAAGGAAAGATGATGCTCAATTTTAAACATTAAAAGTATACAAGTTGCTTTGTTACAATGAAACTAAATGTTTACATACACACAAAGAAATACTATATTGAAGAGAATCTAAAGATGCATTACTTCACAAAGAAATTATCTGAAGAAAAATTTAAAGCAAGTATTCATTAGATATGCAATAAATATTATGTAAACACTAATACTCTGATGATTTGTACAGTTCTTTTAATTTTCATTCCATTCAATTCATGTTTATTTCTTTTTTCTTTGATTTCATTTACCATTTATTCATAATTTTCAAAAAATCTTTCAAAAAGTGGTAAAATATAATATCCTTAATATGAATGTTATTTGAAAAAGTTAATACAGCATATCTAGGATAAAATTTGTAAGGAGCATAAGAAGAAATGGCCTCTACAGGTGACATGACTGCACACATCAGGTCACATGATAACAATGCAACGTCTAGCATCAGCATTTCTAAAGAGGCTAGCAATGTTTTTTACTATAATATTTTTATTGGCATTTTGTGTATTTCATACATCATTTTTCAGTTCAATTTAGACATAATCCCCTTTCCCCCTTCCCCCCACTCCACTCCAGGTCCTGCATTTTGCCACACATGTCCTGTATCTTTCTCCCAGGTTGTTGTTTTTGTTGTTGTTGTTGTTTTGTGGGTTTTTTTTTTTTTCAGACAGGTCTCCCTGCAGCCCTGTCTGGCCTGGAACTCACTATGTAGACCAGACTGGGCTTGAACTCATAGAGATATGCTTGCCTCTGCCTCCTGGGTGCTAGGATTAAAGGTGTGCACCACCACACCTGACTCTTTCAGCCATTTTTTAAATTTTTTTTATTATTTTTTTTTTGGTCTTTTCAAGACAGGGTCTTCCTGTAGCCCCAGCTGTCCTGGAAATCACTCTGTAGACCAGGCTGGCCTTGAACTCACAAAGATCTGCCTGCCTCTGCCTCCCGAGTTCTCTCAGTCTTTTTAAAGTTGTTCTCTACAAAGATTTATTGTTTGGGGGAGAATTTAACTATTTCGGTCCATTCTTTGACACAGTCCTTATGTTGTTGTGGTTCTCTCCCAATTGTATTGCTCCAATTGTTTATACACCTATATAAACACCATATGTGTACCAGAATTATGTCCTCTAGGAATAAACTCTATGTTAAGTAGTACACACTTTCCCTTTAATTTTATATTACTCTAAAATATGACTCACCAGAATCCAAGTCAACAGCTCCAGAGAGAGAGGACAGTTTTACTTCTCCTCCACCTGTGCCCCTTTTCTAAGCCTAGGGAACAATCTGCGGAAGAGGGGGCATGGTAGAATGTAAAGGCTGCGATTGAGGTGAACAGTGAAACTACAGCGATGTAGTCTGGACACTCATTTGATCAACTTGATTGAACAAACAACCTGTCACCCCCCCCACTGAATGGTGGGACTGTGGGGGTTTGGGCACAACAGTCTGTAGATTGGTTTTGCACGAAGGATGCTTATACTCATGGATTATCACTTATAGCTAAAAAATGAAAAAAAAAAAACCTGAAAGATGCAGGACAGTTATGGCAGAATACATGATCTGGGATGGGGTGGGAGTGGGGGGGAAGGGAAAGGGAAATATGCCTGATCTGAATTGGAAAATGATGTACTAAATGCACAAACCATCAATAAAAATTAAATTAAAAAAATAATATGACTCATCCTATTCCAGAGATACATGCATATCTATGTTTATTGCAGCACAATAGCAAAGAGCTGGAAGCAACCCAAGTGTCCCTCAACTGACAAGTGGATAGAGAAAATGTGGTACATATATACAATGGAATTCTCTTTGGTGCTAAAGAAAGATGACATCATGAACTTTGTAGGTAAATGGATGGAACTTGAAGCCATTATGCTAAGTGAAGTAACACAGTCCCAGAAAAACAAATGAAAAATGGTATCCCTCATTTGTGGATGCTAGCACCAAATCCCTAGTTGTAAGGCAAGCTGTGAAAAGTTAATGTTATATTTCTTTTTATCTGAAGTCAACGATGCTGTTATAATGTGAATTCCTTAACAGGCTCTAGAATTAACTACCACTTATTTTCAGACTTTGTAATTGTCGTATATGTAGGGAGGGTATGTATTCATATATTAAAGTAATATAAAGGGGTAAAAATGAACCCCTAAACATATTCTAGACTTAGCATACAGTTTTTTTCAGAGGTCATAATTTGTGTATATATGTGATGTATATATAGGCATATTTTGGAGCAATAAGAATCAGAGGGAACAATGACAAAAAGAATGAATCAAAGAACTGACTGAATCAGTTAACCTCTGCCCAAACAATAAACCTGTGCAGAGAAAAACTTTAAAAAGACTGAGAAAAAGATGCAAGACATGTATGGCAGAATGCATGAACTGGGGTGGGGTGGGGCCCATGGAAAAGGGAGTGTGTCTAAATTGGACTGAGAAATGATGTATGAAACACACATTTAAAATATTTTCAATAAAAATATTTAAGTTAATAATGTGTTCAGCTGGTCATGTTGGCACACATCGTTAATCCCAGAAACTGGGAGGCAGAGGCAGGTGGATTTCTATGAGTTCAAGGCCAGCCTGGTCTACAGTGCATGCTCCAGGCCAGTTGGAACTAAAGGGAGACCCTGTCTCAAAAAAATACCAAAAAATGTTCAACATTGTTAATAATTAAGTGAAGTCAAATTGTGTCCATTTCTGGACTCCTAAAGTGTTGTTAATTTTTTTTAAATTTTATTTATTTCTGTATGTGTATCAATGTACTGTCTGCATGCAGCTCTGTGCACCCATGTCGTGCAATGCCGCAGAGGTCAGAAGAGGGTGTCTGATTCCCCTGGAACTGGAGTTCTCCTGGAATTGGAGTTTCAGACGGTTCTCGGCCGCCATGTGGGTGCTGGGGATCAAACCCGGGTCCTCTGAAAGAGCGGCCGGCGCTCCCAACCGCTAGGAATCTCTCCAGTCCCCTGTAGTGCTGTTATATAGTATTCTGTTCTCCGTAAATCAACCAAATAAGCACATGGCATTTATGATGACAATACAGTTGAGAAATAACATGTTAATGACTTCTAAGCAACTTTTGATTCAGTAAATATGGAAAACTGTGCCAACTGTATGCCTTATTAATTACTATGAATTTTTAATAGCAAAAAAGGACAAATCGTTCAATAATTGAATATTGCCTTCAGCATAGAGATAATTTTTGAAGGCTTAATTAAAAATGAATGTCTGTGGTATTTTGTGTGCATGTATGTAAATGTAACACATAAGTACAATACACACAATGGGGTGTCAGATTCCCTGGAATTGTACTTAACGACAGTTGTTAGCTGCTTACATTACTGGAATCTGAACTCGTATCCTTTAATGAGCAGCCAGTGCTCTTAATCACTAAGACATCTCTCCAGTCCTCAGCTTAGAGATCCTTATAATAAGAGAAGATACCAATTATTCATAACCAAAGTGTCCAATATTTTATAGTACAAGAACATTGTATCAGATATTTTTACATTTTTTATCAGATTTTTTTCTTTTGTAAATTCCATGTGAAATGCCTTGTTTTAGAAATTGTATCTTTGTTGAAATTTATATATTACCATATTTCTATACATTTACCCCTATAGTCATATAAAAGTGAACATATTTTAGCAAACACATATCATAGGATTTCCCTTCATCGATGAGGATGGCTAGAGTTATGAGATATAGCCAGTTTGGTTATTCATATAGCCTCTTCTGTGATTTAATTTTTATTAATCCAGCAAAACAAAACCTGTGAGTCACACCTGAGTAGAAAATGTATCTCATATATTTCTGAGTTTATTTTCCTATCTTCTTAATGTCACTTATCGAGAATTCTGTCTTCACCTAGACAGAATTACACACACATACACACACACACACACACACACACACACACACACAATATTTATGCCTTGAATTATTAATGAGGATTTTTTTTCCTCAAGTTAAACCTGGTTTCTCATTAAGGCTGGTTTCTCTAAACTGATTTTCATTAATAATTGGGAAAAAGGGTCATCTTCCAACAGAGCTGTGGAATTTGACCACATTTCCATAATTGAGTATTTGCCTTGGGCTTACTTAACTGGTCCTCACTAATAAAACAACTTGTTTATACATGAAAATACTGTTCACAATTGACATCCTCTGAATTTTTTCTAAAAGCCCAGCAGCACCTTGACTGCACTGTGCCTGCTTTGGAACTGCTGTGGAGCTTCTTATGATACCTCTCAAATCATATGGCAGGTGTACGCTGAACTTCCCAGAATGATGTTATTAGGTGGTAGCTTTCTTCTAGTAAAATATAAATATGTAGGAAATAGTTATTTCATTAACAAGGAAAAGGAAAAAGGAAAAGGAGTGTAATAAGGGTTGGTTGTTTGCCAAACAGAAAGTGCAGGACAATCCCTACACATCTTAGATTTGTAGCATCTCAGTTGTCATTCTTGAGGTATTTAGTAAGTTCACCTGGGGTTTAAGTGATTGAAAGCTGTAAGCCTAGAATATATCCAGAAAATTGTTTTGTAGCCTGAAAAATGTTTTATGATGGAATGTTATCTATTGCACAAAATGTACCTAAAAGGAATAAAGTCAGATATGTTGTCACATGCTGCTAATCCCAACTGCCAAGAGGCATAAGCAGGCAGACTCCTGTGAGATTAAGGCCAGATTGGTATACATAATGAGTTCCAATCTAGTTGTGGCCAGAGGGAGACTTTGCCTAAAAATCCGAACAATAATAACAAAAAGGAAATAAACAATTGGAATCAATCAGTATTTTCGCCTTAAGCGATCCTTCCATCCTCCTGCAGCCACTCCACATCTTACCAGTTTGATTGTTTGTTTTAATTTCATAAATGAAAAAGATTTTTGCTCAAATTGTGATACAAACACTGTGACTTTTACAAAACTAACTTTTGATTCACATGAAAACATCAAGTCACAGCAGAGGTCACTGCATAAAAGGAGAACATACTCTATGCCCACCGAGCATCTCAAATTTGTTACAGATACTGTGATAGTAATTTTGACTGTAAACTTACTGATTTGTAATCACATAAGAGATAAACCATCTGGTGTGTTTCTTATAACATTTCTACAGATGAATTTAACAGAGGTGTTATATTCCACCTTGAATGTGGATGGCATCATCCAATGAGCTGGAGTTTCTGACTAAAAAAACGAAAAAAAAAAAAAAAAAAAAAAAAACAAGCTGAGCAGAGCATTCATATATCTCAGCTCCTTGACTGTGAATGCAACATAATAAGCAGCATTTTCCTCCTTCCTCCTAACATTTCCAACCAGAAAATTAAAATATAAAGTATGTAGCTACATTATTAATGATTGCCCCAAAGTACAAATGACACCCATGTGCACCAAGCAATAACTGAATATACAGGATGGCATATGCTCATTGTCATAGAAAAGCTTTCAGATTCAGAGAGGAACTAGTGGTACACTATGGTAATTAAGTAATCTTGAAAATATCAAGTTAAATGAAAGAAACTGCTCAGAAAGTCTACCTATTACATCATCTCATTCATATAACGTTCCATAATATGCAATCAAATCCATAAGACAATGAAGTAGATTTGTGATTTGAGGGTCTGAGGGAATGGCAGTAATTGTTAATATATATGGGGTTTCTCTTGTATTGTTTTCTACAGTTCTAGCAAACATTCCCAGCGTGTCTTTTGTGCTCATTAAGAACTAAGCAACTGGACTAGTTCCCAGCTCCCTGGATTCTCTTTAAATATTGAAAACTTTCTGAAATTCAGGTAAGATTTTGTATTATAAAGGAGTGATTTCTATGATAGGTACTGTTCTATATGATAGTGATGCTGTTAGTGAAAATATTATCTAAGTCTTGGGCCAAAATCTTTTTTTGCAAGTAGTCACATACCAAATACCATAGGCCGGAAGGTTGTATTGCTTAATTTTCTACACTGTATACACTATTTTTAGCAATACAAGAATCAAGCCTGGTATGTGCAAATTCTAAAACAGACTTTTCCTCAGTGTAGGTTAGGAGCTATACTATCCCTTCCTAGACATATGTCTAGTCTTTGGAGACGTGGGGAAGGGAAAGGAGAATATGTCTAAGCTGAACTGAGAAATGATGTCTGAAATACACAAAAATCAATAAAAGCATTTTAAAAAATAATAATAAAAAATAAAAATCCAGAAAAAGGACCATGTTATCATCTACAAAATTCTCTCTAGAGAAACTTGAAGTCAAGTTACAAAAATTTCAAAAAGGAAAAGATTGATAATATCGGGTTAGTTAGGTGGTTCAGCATGTAAAGGTGTTTCCCTCCAAGCCTGAAGACCTGCGCTCAATCCCAGGAACACAGAGTAGAAGGAGAGAACAGAATACTGCATGATGTCCTCTGTCCTCCACATGAACACTATAGCATGGATATGCATGTCATGCACATTCACAGTATTGAAATATACTAAAATATTTTTATAGACTGTACACTGCCTGAAGTCTCATTACTGGATCTCCAAGACCTCCCTACACAGGAAGACTAGTGACCCACATTTGCAGGACATTTCAAGAGATGCACCCATGCATAGTCCCCTGAGACTTAATTGACCTCTGAGGGCAAGGAACAAAGTTATCTATTAGGTCCCTCAGCCAAATTGGTATGGGTATTAAGTATGGTCATTAAGCACCCAGAAAGGCTGTTACACCAGCCTGATACTTCGCACCTATACTAAAATTGTATCTTCTGAAAACAAAGTGTGTGTTATTTCCATATCATATTTCTTGATTCACCTTTTTCCATTTTTACTTTGTTACTATAAAATATGTATACATGACCACCATCATATACCAAAAATCCATATTCTGAAAATAAATGGTAGGTTAGTTCTAGAACCTGATTAAGGAGCCATAATATAAGAGCACAGTTGTGCTCAGACTGTGTCATGGAGGCCAGTGCAGGAAGATCAAGCCACGGACAAAGGATTGATGGTTGATTGGGCTTGCCAAAGAGGAAATTTTAAGCACTTCCTTGGGGGGAAACATTACATCTTTTAGCAGAAAAAGAAAGAAAGAAAGAAAGAAAGAAAGAAAGAAAGAAAGAAAGAAAGAAAGAAAGAAAGAAAGAAAGAAAGAAGAGAAAACCCTGCAACTCAGGATATCTATATCTATATCTATATCTATATCTATATCTATATCTATATCTATATCTATATCTATATCTATATCTATATCTATATCTATATCTATATCTATATCTATATCATCTATATCTATAGATAGATAGATAGATATAATACAAATTGTAGAGAACAACACTAACAAAAGAACAGGTGGAAAAAAAAGACTGAAATAGTGAAGTTCTCAAAACAATAACCTTTTGCTTTGGGAAAAAAAAAAACTCTGGAAGGACTAAGAAAAAGATGCAAAATATGTATGGCAGAGTGCAGGTACTCAGGTGGGGTGAGGGTCATGGAAAGGGAAGTGACTCTAAATTTTATTGAGAGATGAGGTATGATGTATGGAAATAGTTTAATAACAATCAAAAAAGAAAAATAAATTAATGAGTTTGTGCTGGATCACATTCATAGTTATCCTCAGTCACATTCAACCCATAAGTGATGGGTCAGACATGTGTAATGAGACCTTGTGCTTGATTTGGAGCAGAATATCCAAAAAAATGTAAAAGTTCAGATGTTAAAACTGGCTCAGTTATCACCAAGCAAAATATAAATAGACATGTCCAGTTTTTATTTTAATGTCATTATTATGGTATTCTAACACCCTCCCACACAAATGAATACATCTAGTATAATGTATACCATCTTCCATTTTTAAGTTTGCTATATTCCTTACAACATAAATTACTCATCACCTTTTGTTATATTTAATTCTGTAGAAGTGATATGTTAATATTAGAATTAAAGAATTCTCATTGTTTCTATCATCATATAACAGAAAATAGTTTTTCATAATATTATACCATTTAAGTATATTTTTCTTTTGTCTTTTCGAGACAGGGTCTCCCTGTAGCCCCAGCTGTCCTGTAACTCACTCTGTAGGCCAGGCTGGCTTTGAACTCACAAAGATCCTCCTGCCTCTGCCTCCCAAGTGCTAGGATTAAAGGATTAAAGGCCTGTGCCACCACACCTGGTTGGGGTTTTTTTTTAATTTTTGTCTTTTTAAAAATTATTTATGTGTATGAATGTACTGTCTGCATGTAGGTTTGTGCACCCGTGCCGTGCAATGCCGTGGAGGTCAGAAGAGGGTGTTGGATTCCCCTGGAACAGAAGTTCTCATGGAATTGGAGTTACAGACCGTTCTTAGCCTCCATGTGGATGCTGCGGATCAAACCCGGGTCCTCTGCAAGAGCAGTTGATGCTCTTAACCGCTAGGCTATCTCTCCAGCCCCTAATTTTTTGTCTTTTAAGTATCTTAATGTCTTCACTATTTTCATCATTATTCTCAAGCAACATATTTTCCTTATTTTGTTATGTTAATAATTTCAACTTTTATTATGTAGCTAATACATTGAAGTATGTTAGATAAGTGTAGGAAAACTGGAATGCATTTTTTCTATATTTCCAACACCTAGAATCAAATTAGAATATTTGAAGTCATACAGATGCAATAACTCTTTTTAACTATGTCTAGCATTTCTTACACTTAATTCTTCCCCATTCCAGGCAGTTTACTTATCAAATGCTTTGTAATCACTGAGTCATGTACTTTGAGAGATATTTATTAGGTGATTTTTCCAAAAATTCTCACTTCTAACCTATTGGTTAGTAACAGTTATAGATGCCATTAAGACTAATGCCATGGACTTAGTGTTTATGGCACTGTGTTCTGGAAAACAATAAATCAGGAAAGAGCACCACTCATTAAAATTGAAAACTATAAATATTAATAATCTAAAGCCAGATCAAATTTATATGTATCTCAATAGGAATCTATGAATTTAAGATGAAACTAAACACTTTCTGCATCATTGAGTAAGTATATTTTATTCATCGAGAAAATGATGTAAAACTGAAATATTAGTATATTTCATCTTATTAAAACAGAATACAATAAGTTAAATCCTCAGGGGGATTATTTATTATACAGAGTGTTACTGCTTCGATACTTCAAATTTCAGATAAAAATAATAGAAAAATGATATTTGAAGTTGCAACAAAGTAAACCATGGAATAAGCCACAGTCTAAACTGAAATAAGTAAATCCTGGGATTTTCAGAGACCAGATATATATCTTCAGAATACCTTCACATGACATGTTGCTCATTTCAAAAAAATTAATACTTTATGTTACAATATGAAAAGCACAAACATGTGCCAGTTATTTTGGTTTCAATGACTTCTAATATGTTGAATAACCCACAAAATACATTTGGTCATGTACTGACTAGAATAAAAACTGTTTCAAAATACGTGTTTTGTCACACAAAATTCAAGAGAGATTTTCTGCATAAATAGTAGGGTTAATCTGAAGACAAACAAAGTTATCATGAAGATAAGTACAAGAGATATTTAGAGATTAACTCTTAAACACATGTTTACAGAACTAATTACACAAATATTGTAAAATGGGGAAACGAATGTCATTTTTTTATACCAAAGCCATTTTTTGGGAGTGTATTTTGTCGTTGAGGTTGAACTTAGTGTCCATGTATGGTGAATATATTATTTTCTTTGAGCTTCTCCCAAATCCATCAACTAAGGTTTTGATGACCTAAGAATTTTTGAAACTGTTTCTCATTACTTATTTAAACCATGACAAAACATAAAGGTTCTTATAAAGTGAAATTATTTTCTTTTCACTAGTTATCACCACTACCTACTAGTTCATCAAAGTGAAGACATATTATCGAACCATGCCTGGCTAATCAGTCTTTATTTCCCATTGTATGTAGAACAAAATTTGCTCCATAGCTACAATTTAAATATGTTGATAATATGGTATGCTGAAAGGAGCCACTGATTTCTCCACTCCGTAGCATGTCAAATTAAAAAGGAAAAGGACCTGGAAAATAACTGAACTTCTTTCTTTGTGTGTGTGTGTATTTTTGAGACAGGGTCTCCCTTTTAGTACCAGCTGTCTTGGAGCTCGCTCTGTAGACCAGGTTGGGCTTGAACTCACAGATAATCCACCTGCCTCTGCCTCCCAACTGCTGGGATTAAAGTTGTGCGCCACCACGCCAGGTCATAACTAAACATCACCTGGTTATAAGTGAACTTCAGCTAATGATCCTGGGTGTGTGGTAGATGGGATAAAAAAAACAAAAACTTGCATATCATTGGTTGATAACTACATGTCAATTTTTCATTGAAAAGTGCCATATACTTTAGATTCTTGTAAAAGATAAGAATATCCAGTACAACACGGGTGCACAAACTTGCATGCAGACAGTACATTCATACACATACAGAAATAAATAAAAAATAAAAAAAAATCTCTTTTAAAAAATTATAAAAAAAGAGATAAGAATATCCAATGATAATCAAGCAAATTGAAGGTTAAACTGGTGAGAATTTCAATATTAATAGAAAAAGTTAATATACTTACTATGATGGGTACTTCAGTAGTCAACTTGACAAACCTGGGAAGAGGTAACCTCAGTTAGGAAATATTTTTTAAGAATACACTGTTGGCATACATAGAAGGCATTTCATGGTGAGTGGTGAGGGAGGAAGCTGGGCCCAGATCAGTGTAAGTGGTACCTTCCCTGTGTAGGTGATCTTGGTTTGTATAGGAAAACATGCTGAGCACAGGCCAGAAGACCAAGCCAGTAAGGAGTACTCCTCAATGGTCTGTGTTTCAATTCCTACCTCTAGGTCCCTACCTCGAGTTCCTGCTTGGATTTCCTCCATTATGGACTGTGATCAGGAGTTGTGAAATGCAAGAAAGCTTCTCCTTCCCCCAAGGTGTTTGATCTCAGTAAATTAATTAATTAATTAATTAATTAATTAAAATGACTAGTACACATACTTTAATTTTTTCCTGGTAAATTATTTTAATGTTATTTTATTCCCTTGACATTAATATACCTAAAAATGGGTTAATATTCAACATCAAATGTTTGGTAAATATTAGTATAGCCTGTCACCCATGCCTCTATAGATAAGGTGGGGGCTATGGAAGTTACATTTGAAGAATAAAATGAACTTTGACAAACATTAATCTATGATTCATCAATTAATTTCTGCTCTTATAAAATGAAAGCCCTTGCCATTTTATATGAGTAGAAATAGGACACTGATGAGAATATTCTTTTTGTGTAGACTTGGTGGATTAGATGTTATGAAAAAGATATACTAACTCTGGGAATGTATAAATTAGATGTGATAAATGTATGCAAACCAGCTCATTCAGAAGCTTTCATCAATTTATGTATAAATACAGTAGGATGGTAGTGAAAGACATGGCAGATGATATCAGATAATACAGCTAAAAGGTACAAAATTAAAAAAAAATGCTATTAATGCCACATTCGAAAAGATGCAGAGAAAAAATCATATCTATGTATATATGATATACAGATATTTTAAGATATTAAATAAATACTGAATGCAATTTTAGAGAACTGGAATAATGCTAAATGGACAGAAGAGCAGAAATGGAAAAGAATAGGTTAGAATAAGCACTCCTGAACTAATATGAACTAATAACATTCATTGAAAAATCATTACCTTGCTTGTCACAGCTGATAGGTAAAACATATATATATATATATATATATATATAGGGAGAGGGAAATCAGATATCGAGATATAGAGAGTATAGAGATATAGAGAGAGAACACAGATGATGAGAGAGGATATAGATAGATGATACATATATTATATATATGTTAGATATTCCTATAAACAGTAACATTTTTTGTATATCAGGCAGGAGTATGATTCTAAGACAGTTTTAACTTTTTCTTATCATATAACTTTTATATTATGCATATATATGCATAATATACAAAAAGTTTACTGTTTTAAATCAGTTATCTAAAGAAAATACTTTCAGGGGCTGGAGAGATAGCCTAGTGGTTAAGAGCACCGACTGCTCTTGCAGAAGACCCGGGTTCGATCCCCAGCACCCACATGGCTGCTGAGAACCATCTGTAACTCCAATTCCAGGAGAACTCCAGTTCCAGGGGAATCCGAGAACCTCTTCTGACCTCCGCGGCATTGCACAACATGGGTGCACAAACCTACATGCAGACAGTACATTCATACACATACAGAAATAAATAAAATTAAAAAAATAGAAAATACTTTCAATACATTCCATTTCTAAAAAATATATTTGAAATTTTCTTTTAAGAATGTATGAGCACACATCATTTATGAGTCTTTTGATTGCTGTAAAAGAAGACTAACATAGTTTACAAATGGGTTTTTTTGGGGGAAGTCAAATGATATTTTTGTAACACATCTGCATAAAATTTCTGGTTTGTATATGTCTACATTTTTGAAAAATGTTATTTATGTATTTATTTTTATTTTACGTTAATATGTGTTGCTTGCATGTATGTAAGTGCATCCATACGTGTAATTTACACTGAGGCCAGAAGAAGACATTGCATCACCTGGATCTGGAGTTATAGATTGTTGTTAGCAAACATGTGGATGCTGGGAACTGAACCTGAGTCCTCTACAAGAGCAAACAATACTCTTAATCACTGAGCCACCTCTACACACACACACACACACACACACAAGCTACACTAAACAAAATAAAATATAAGTGCTGCTTTGTAAGCAAAGACACAACCCACCAAGCCTGATGACCAGAGTTTGATCTTGGGCATATACATGATAGAAGGACCGAACAGACATTTAAAGTTGTCACCCGAACTCTGAGAGTGTAGATTATGCATGTATACATATAATTGTAGTTAATATTTCATATCTGTCTTGAAAATATTTCCAGGAATCTTTTCCCTTTTCCTGGATTATCTCAATTGTTTGTAAAAATAAGGCATGATCCCTTTAATGTTTTGCTTATTGATATGAACACAAGAGTCTGAGGCAGCTAGAGATGTATATCCTGCAAATGCATATTCGAATGCAAATTCCTTTAAATCCTTGTTCTATATTATAGTAATCTCTGGTAAAACACTGGACTTAGCATAAGCTTAACAAATGTGTACTTTTGTGAATATCAGTTCATGTGGTATTCCTGTAGTTTGTAACTGCATATATATATATATGCTTGTTTTTTTTATTGTAGGCCAAATTCTTTTAACTACTTTCATATTGGTATATTTCCATTTACAATCAATATTTATTTTCTGATTTGTGTTTCCACCTAAAATTATCCTGAATACAAAACTTAACTAGCACTTTTTCTTTGTGTTTTCAAACTGCTTCTTTTCTTGCCTTGAACTTGAATTTAGAAATGTCAGAATCTCAAAAGAGGTAGAGGCTAATTTCCCTCAAGACCTTGCTAATTTATAGCTTTCAACACACCAATGACCCCTGCAATTTGGCAGTTGCTTCATTAATTCCTCTACACCTGCTCCATTTATCTTGGAAAAAAAAAAAGACAGATAAAAAGCACAGCCTTTCCTTGGAGTAGCTATTTCCAAGGAACAGTTCTGTACATCACCCTGAAGTAAATTTTTGCCAGCATTGTGAAGAACATAAAGACAGAAACATCAGATGGATGTTTCCAGTTTGCCACTAGCAAAGAAAAAGAGTCTAAAAGGAAATATATATGGGGGGATTTTTTTTCTTTTCTTTGCCATTTATGACTATTTAAGTAACTGTCCAGTTTTCCCAAGGGTCTGAATTCTGATACCCACAAATTAAGGATTTTAAAGATAAGCAAAATTAGAAGGAGGTATTTTATAAAAATTAGTGTTTGCATGCCTTAAGATAATGTAGTACTTTCATATCTATTGGTATTTCTAGTTATCTTTCAGCTGTTTACCTATCATTTGAAAAGAAAACACCTGAACAAAAATTTCGACTATATATATTTCAGAAGTTTTCATTATCAAGTTATTCATTTCAAAAAAATATAAGCACCTAAGCATGACAAAACTAAAATTTCTACCCCTCAGAGACTGCAATAAGTGAAAACAAAATATATTAAAGTTAAAGTTAGTAAATCCTTTATTTATCTGACTTGGGTGCACAAGAATGCTTTTTCTTCCTGTTTCCTGTAGAGATATTTCTACCTCCGCCAAATACAGGATCCATGAATACAAAGATTATGTGTAGTTTCTTCTTCTTTTGTGTCAAATATATTTAATTTTGTTTATATTACTTCATTATTTTGACTTGAAAAATTCCAACAAGATATTTTGATAATTTATATTCATAATTTGCATGTGTGTTTAGTGGTCCTATAAAGTTAATCAGTACAGAGTTTTCTGTATAACATTTTTATTTATTCTAATATAGATTATAGAGGGCCTGGGGATATATCTCAACAATTAAGAGCATGTATTGGTATTCCAGAGAACACAATTACAGTTCCCAGCAAAATCATGGTAGCATACAACTATCTCTGATTCTAGTTCCAGGGAATTCTGCACCCATATAGTGCACATAAACTCCCAGGAAAAACACATTAGACAAAAATATACAAAAGTTGAGGCTGGAGAAATGGCCTAGCGGTTTAGAGCACCGACCGCTCTTACAGAGGACCTGGGTTCGATCCCCAGCCCCCACATGGCGGCTGAGAACCGTCTGAAACTCCAATTCCAGGAGAACTCCAGTTCCAGGGGAATCCGACACCCTCTTCTGACCTCTGCAGCATTGCACGACACGGGTGCACAAACCTACATGCAGACAGTACATTCACACACATACAGAAATAAAAAAAATATATATATATATATATATTATATATATTGATTATATATAATATAGAAACTACAATAAACTAAAACAGGTATCATAGATACATAGGGGCTCAGTCACATCAGATGATAAATTCATTCTTTCATAAGATCTTCATGCCACTTTTGACAATACTTATTTTTAATCCACACAGTGGATGATTCTTTGATAGTTAAGAATTTCATGTGTCAAAGTCACAGAATAATGCCACTGTTACCAACATACCACAAACAAAACAAGACAAAGCGTGAGAAATCCCAACCTTCACATCCTTAATTAGCTGAAATTTATGTTCTTCATGGATACAGCTTTCGTTTTTTTAATAGTTCAGATCCCAGTCCATACTTAGTGGATGTTACATATATACATATGTATATATGAAGACGTCATGTTATAGCCAGAAATTCTACCCAAATCAAAATCAAGTCCCACATCACAAAATACAATAAATAAGTCATCAAGGAATATTGAATTAGTAAACAACAATCAGGTCTAGAATTCAGAATTCGGAATATGGATTGAGATCTTGTGTTAGCTACTTATGGCTGGATAATAGTTCCCTAGTTTCAATTCTCTAGTTCAGAAAAAAGATAAAAATCTATATATATTATATTTACATAGTAACCATACTGTTATATTTATTTATGTATTGCATTACAAATTATTCTCTCCGTCATCTTCTATTCTTCTCCAGCCCTGTAATCTCCCTACCATCCCTACAAATCAGCTTCATATCATTCACCTAGTTTTGTTTTGTTTGTGGAACCACTGATTTTAGCCAATGATTTCCACATTGCCATGGGCATTGAAACATCAGTTCGAGCTTGGTTGGCCCAGAAGTGGGTAGACAACTAAAGATAATGACTTTTCCAATCCTAAAGTCAATCAACAGCATTACAGATCCTTCCTCCATCCATGTCTGATATTAACAGTTCTGGTAATGTGTAGGTTTCTTGTAAGTTTCATGTAAGTTAACTGTTGCTACTTGAATTTATGATTGTAATGGTTGTGAGTTGCTCAAAGATGGGAATTTGCAGACAGCCATTCTCCTTATGATCGATCCGTTGGACTTCTCTTTTCCTTCACTTCCCGTCACAATGTTTCCTGATTTTTAGAGAGTGTGGGTATACATTTCCTATTCAGGGCAGCTCTCCATCTGTTACCTATTCACAGTATCTTGAACAACTGTGCTTTTGCGTTAACCACTGTTAATTTCAAACTGAGTCTTTTATGATTAAGGCTAATTTTAGCATAGATCTGTGGATATAAACAGGAATATTTAAGAGTAGAGAAATGCAGATTGTCCTTGTAGGCCAGAGGTATCAAGAATCCTTTGGGACTATAGTTTACAGGTGGTTGTGGAGCTCCACTACTGGGTGCTGAGAACAGAACTTGTATCTTCTGCTAGAACGGTACGAACTCTTAACCACCCCTCCAAGAGATGGCCATATTTATAACTGGGAGCAGTTACTTGAACTATAAGTCAGTATATTATTTTAAATTGCTTTCAGATTTTTATAAAGCATTTATTTTTCATTCATAATATCATATCTACTATCATATCTATATATATAGATAATAACATCACCACACACCCCACACACAACACGGTGTGTGTGGGGTGTGGGTGCGTACATGTGGACTCCGGGACTCCTTGAGGCCAGGGTTATCAATTGCCGAGAGTTAGCGTTGCAGACAACTCTCAAGATGTCAGCAAATTTCTGGACCACTTGTTTGACCCTTGGACTCCTCTGGAGTGTGTAAGTGTTCCTTACCATGAACATCTTTCCCAGCCCACTTCCACTAAATTTTTGATAAGGGGGGAAAATGAGAAAAAATTCGTTTTGCCTGAAAAATATCAGAACAATTTTTTTCTAGTAAACAACGATAATGCTATTACCATTTCTCTTATTCATTGGGACTGGGAGATAACTCATGGTTAAGAAGATCTCTGCAGAGGCCTGTGGTCAATGCCCTCAAACACATGGCGAATACAACCGTACTATAACTCAGTTCCAGGGAGTCCCAATGCCGCTCTTCTTGACCACTGTGGACAATTGCACAGACACAAGTACATATTTCTTGCGGCAATATACTCATCCCATAAAATGAAAATAATAAATAAATATATTAAATGATAACATGATATGTATATATTATAGTAAATATATAATATTAATAAATATATATTTATTTTTTTTACAGTTCTTATATTTTCTTCTTTTTTTTTTGATTTTAATTTATTATTTCATTTTATGGTAGGGTGTAGGTATATATATAGATATGATATATATATATATTATAATATATATTAGTAATATATTACCTCACCTAAACTTTGTTCATGATTTTAATGTGTTTTAAATATGTGCCGTAGTGAAACTACTGTTATTATTCTTTAAAAATAGCTTACTGAAAAGAATAACTGGAAAAAATTTTAACAGAATTGGTGTTTAAGTGTCCTCATGGATGGCCTACAAAATATTTGACATTCAATTTGTATAGAGTTTAGGGGTAGATAATTTAATGAAAGAATATCATTATGGAGTTCATTTTCTCAGAAAAAAATACATAACAGTGATAGATAAGTCTATTTCACATAATGGTCTTCAAGTTCATGAAGTTATACCAGTTCCTTTTAGAGATATATTACAGAATTTAAATGAAAATATAACAACACTGATACTTGTCATTAAAATAAAAGATATTTTTCCTCATGGTTCTTATGGCCATTTTGTACTTAAATAATACACTTAATGCTTATAGAACATACTAGAAAATTTCAAGATATGTTTGGCAAACCCATTTCAATGCAGAATTGGGTGGAAATCAATTTAATAGGATCATAACAAACATTTACATTAAAATGTCAATAAAATTCAACCAAAAAATAAATCTTCAGGATCATTTCATTCATTAAAGACAAAGGACAGGGAATAAAATCTATCATATAAAAATTTATCAAGTGTCCTTGAGAACTGAGGAAATAGTGTACTGTCATGCAATATTAAGTATTAGGATTTTCAAAAATATCTTAAGAACAAGCTTACTTTATTCATAATTTTGACGTGCTTGATGTAATAAAATTGAATAATTAAATTTCATGAAATGTCAAGTACATTATTGCTGAAAGAGTAACCTAGATGAAGGTGAATCTGAATATCCTCATAGCGCTTCTATTCCTATCATGTATTACCTATGACAATTTTATGCTTAGATTGCAATTTGTTTGTGATCATAGCAATGCTATTCCTCTACTCTCTCGTGTGTGGTATGTGGTGTGGTATATGNATTTTTTTCTTTTCTTTGCCATTTATGACTATTTAAGTAACTGTCCAGTTTTCCCAAGGGTCTGAATTCTGATACCCACAAATTAAGGATTTTAAAGATAAGCAAAATTAGAAGGAGGTATTTTATAAAAATTAGTTTTGCATGCGTAAGATAATGTGAGTACTTTCAAGTCTAATTGGTATTTCTAGTTTATTCTTTCAGCTGTTTACCATCATTTGAAAAGAAACCCTTGAACACAAAGATTTCGAGCTATATTTTCAGAAGTTTTCACGTATCAATTTAGGGGGGGGGGGGGTCAGGGGGGGGGAGGGGGGGGGGGGAGGAGGGGGGGGGAGTTTCAAAAAAATATAAGCACCTAAGCATGACAAAACTAAAGATTCTCTCCCCTCCAGAGACTGCAAAAGTGAAACAAATATATTAAAGTTAAGTTAGTAAATTCCTTTATTTATCGTGACTGTGGTGCACAAGATTTTTTCTTCCTGTTGTTCCTGTAGAGATATTTCTACCTCCCGGCCAAATACAGTATCATTAATACAAATATTATGGTGTAGTGTTTTCTTCTTCTTTTGTGTGTCAATATCATATTAATTTGTCTTAGTATTTCACGTCAATTATTATCAATAGACACTTGACTTAAAATTCCAACAAGATATTTTTGATAATTTGTATTATAATTTGGCATGTGGTTGTTTGTGGTCCTATAAAGTAATCAGTACAGAGTTTTCTGTATAACATTTTTATTTATTCTAATATAGATTATAGAGGGCCTGGGGATATATCTCAACAATTAAGAGCATGTATTGGTATTCCAGAGAACACAATTACAGTTCCCAGCAAAATCATGGTAGCATACACTAATCTGTGAGTCTAGTTCCAGGGAATTTCCTGCACCCAATATGCACAATAAACCTCCCAGGAAAAACAAATTAGACGAAAATATACAAAAGTTGACGAGGGCTGGAGAAAATGGCACTGCGGTTTAGACACCTGACCCTCTGTTACAGAGGACACTTGGTTCGGGATCCCCAGCCCCCAATGGCGGCTGAGAACCGTCGGAAACTCCAATATCCAGGGAACTCCAGTTCCAGGGAATCCGACACCCTCTTCTTCTGACTCTGCTAGCATTGCACGGACACGGTGCACAAACCTACAGGCAAGACAGTACATTCCACACATACAGAAATAAAATAAAATATATATATATATATATATATATATATTAATATGTATTATATATATAATATAAACTATATATATATACAAAAGCTTAAAAATATATAGAACACTAGGGGCTCAGTCACATCAGACTGAATAATTCATTCTTTCATAAGATCTTCATGCCACTTTTGACAATACTTATTTTTAATCCACACAGTGGATGATTCTTTGATAGTTAAGAATTTCATGTGTCAAAGTCACAGAATAATGCCACTGTTACCAACATACCAACAAACAAAACAAGAAAAGCGTGAGAAATCCCATCACTCCTTAATTAGCTGAAATTTATGTTCTTCATGGATACAGCTTTCGTTTTTTTAATAGTTCAGATCCCAGTCCATACTTAGTGGATGTTACATATATACATATGTATATATGAAAGTCATGTTAAATACAGAAATTCTACAAATCAAAATCAAGTCCAAATACAAAATACAATAAATAAGTCATCAAGGAATATTGAATTAGTAAACAACAATCAGGTCTAGAATTCAGAATTCGGAATATGGATTGAGATCTTGTGTTAGCTACTTATTGCTGGATAATAAAGTTCCCTAAGTTTCAATTTCTCTAGTCAGAAAAAATATATATCTATATATATTTAAATATATAAACATATATTTATATTTATTTATGTATTGCATTACAATTATTCTCCCTCATCTTCTATTCTTCCCAGCCCTGTAATCCCCTACCTCCCTACAAATGCCTTCTATCATTCACATCTTTTTGTTTGTTTTGTGAACCACTGATTTTAACCAATGATTTCCACATTGCCATGGGCATTGAAACATCAGTTCGAGCTTGGTTGGCCCAGAAGTGGGTAGACAACTAAAGATAATGACTTTTCCAATCCTAAAGTCAATCAACAGCATTACAGATCCTTCCTCCATCCATGTCTGATATTAACAGTTCTGGTAATGTGTAGGTTTCTTGTAAGTTTCATGTAAGTTAACTGTTGCTACTTGAATTTATGATTGTAATGGTTGTGAGTTGCTCAAAGATGGGAATTTGCAGACAGCCATTCTCCTTATGATCGATCCTTGCATTCTTCTTTTCCCCACTTCTACAATGTTTCCTGATTTTTAGAGAGTGTGGTATACATTTCCTATTCAGGGCAGCTCTCCATCTGTTACCTATTCACAGTATCTTGAACAACTGTGCTTTTGCGTTAACCACTGTTAATTTCAAACTGAGTCTTTTATGATTAAGGCTAATTTTAGCATAGATCTGTGGATATAAACATGAATATTTAAGAGTAGGAGAATGCAGATGTCCTTGTAGGCCAGAGGTATCAGATCCTTTGGGACTATAGTTACAGGTGGTTGTGAGCTCCCATACTTGGGTGCTGAGAACAGAACTTGTATCTTCTGCTAGAACGGTACGAACTCTTAACCACCCCTCCAAGAGATGGCCATATTTATAACTGGGAGCAAGTTATTGAACTATAAGTCAGTATATTATTTTAAATTGATTTCAGATATTTTATAAAGATTTATTTTTCATATATAAATATAT
>VZQC01001128.1:3203483-3284431 GCA_009823505.1 Rhizomys pruinosus | reverse complement strand
TGCAAGACTATATATATATATATATATATATATTATATATATTACACTCACCTAAACTTGATTCAATGATTTTTAATGATGTTTTAAATATGTGCAGTGTGAAACTATGTATTATTCTTTAAAAATAGCTTACTGAAAAGAATAATGGAAAAAATTTAACAGATTGTGTATTAAAGTGTCTCATGGATGGCCTACAAAATTTTGACATTCAATTTGTATAGGTTTAGGGTAATAATTTAATGAAAGATATATCATTATGGAGTCATTTTCTCAGGAAAAATACATAACAGTGATAGATAAGTCTATTTCACATAATGGTCTTCAAGTTCATGAAGTTATACCAGTTCCTTTTAGAGATATATTACAGAATTTAAATGAAAATATAACAACACTGATACTTGTCATTAAAATAAAAGATATTTTTTCCTCTGGGTTCTTATGGCCATTTTGTACTTAAATAATTACACTTAATGCTTATAAACATACTATAAATTCAAAGATATGTTTGGGCAACCCACTTTCAATGCATAATTTTTTGAAATCAATTTAATAGGATCATAACAAACATTTACATTAAAATGTCAATAAAATTCAACCAAAAAATAAATCTTCAGGATCATTTCATTCATTAAAGACAAAGGACAGGGAATAAAATCTATCATATAAAAATTTATCAAGTGTCCTTGAGAACTGAGGAAATAGTGTACTGTCATGCAATATTAAGTATTAGGATTTTCAAAAATATCTTAAGAACAAGCTTACTTTATTCATAATTTTGACGTGCTTGATTAATAAAATTGAATAATTAAATTTCATGAAATGTCAAGTACATTATTGCTGAAAGAGTAACTTAGATGAAGGTGAATCTGAAATATCCTCAGTAGCTCTTCTATTCTATTCATGTATTACCTATGACAATTTTATGCTTGTATTCAATTTGTTTTGATCATATCAATCTATTCTCTCTCTCTCTTGTGTGTGTATATGTGTGTGTGTGTGTGTGTGTGTGTGTGTGTGTGTGTGCTGGGTGGCACAGGTTTTGTATAAGAAGCCACCATTGCTGAGAGTCTATGACTTCAATAACCATGTCATATACAGAATACATTGTTTAATGAAACTTCCCCATCCTCTGGTTCTCTGCATCCTCTGATTCTGCCATAATTCTTCCTCAGCTTTGGAGGGGGTCATATAGATGTCATCTTTAGATCTGAGTCACTCATTCTAAGCACCTTGACTAACTGTGTTTAAACCATCCTGTCATGACAAAAAGGAGGAGCTTCTCTAAGGCTGAATGCAGTACTAGTCCATAAGAATAAGCATGAATATTCATTAGGCAATTTGACTCCATACCCATTTTGCAAAACATCAAAGGTCTTTCATTCTTTTTAAAATAAACTTTATTATTTTTATTTTCATGTGTCTGGTTGATTTGTCTACATGTATTAAAGAGCATGCATGTCATATAAGGCTTGCAGCGATCAGAAGAGGGCTTCTGATTCCCCTGGAACTGGAATTATGAGTGGTTGTTATCCTCTATGTGGTTGGTGGAAGGTAGACCAAGGTCCTCTGAAAGAACAGTCGTAACTGCTGAACCAGCTCTGTAGCATGCTCTCCTATTCTTAATGTAACATTTTTAATCATCTCTGGCACATAAATGTGAATTTTATAGTGAAGACTAATGTATTATAGATTTGTTCTCATTTTGGTAGATAAGGAAGGAAACATAAAGGCATAAATATGTTTACCAGACAGATCCATGGAGTCAACACACACACACACACACACACACACACACACACACACACGCACACCATAAGTAAACTTAGGAGATATTGCTTATGAAAGAGTTTAAGCAAAATTACTTTGTAATCCTATTTGCCAAAAGTGTGATAACATATGGTGTAGCAGAAGTAAATACATGACTTAATAGATACAATGAGGAAACAAGAAAAATAAAAGAATCTCAAATTTGTGCTCATTTTGTTGGTATATGATGAAATATCAATAGACGCATAAATGTAGTGAATCATTTCAAGTGATCTTTGTATTCATTCCGCTTTTCAAAGATTTAGGAATGAAATAGTGGTCACTGTATTAAGTATTCTATAAATGATTTGATAAAATTCAGTACATGTCAATATGTACGTTTTAGGCCAAACAAAGGAAGTAGATTCTTGCTATTGATTATACGAATGAAGATGTATTTAAAATGGCTCATTTTCCATCTTCTACTGATAGCAATAGAGAAATGAGTTTTCTGTGTGTATGTGTGTGTCTGTGTGTGCGTGTGTATATGTTTGTATGTGTGTCTTGTTGCTTCACTGAAAACAGTCTTCTGGGACATTATTTTCATAATTTAATTCATTTTTCATTTTAAATACAGCTCTATATTTTCCAGTGTATAACCTTTCTCTATTTTTCATGTCAAATTCAATTTTTATTACTATTAATTTGAAGAATCACATGATGTTTAACTGTAAGAACACCACCACAACAAGAAAAAAACAGTTGGATTTGACATAATAGAAGTATCCTAAGAGTTCCACGATACATCTGTAATTCAGTACACTGAAGGATAAAATTCTTGAGAATAATATATATACATATATGCATTTATATGACTGTTATTAGGTAATTTTTTTGTTTCTATCAATCCCTTCATTTATGGGTAAGATCTTGAAACATTTATGAATGCTAAAAATAAAGCTATTTCATACATAAAAGGTTAATTCACTAATAATTAGAATGACTCCCTTTTGTGAATGAATTAAATGTAAAATTTGCCTACACATCCTCCCCCCCCAAGAAAGCAGCATTAGAAATAGAAACTATCAGTTTCCCATTACTTTATATGACAGAGTAATGTAGTCCAGAATAACCATCAGTTTGTGATCCTTCTACTCCAGCCTCTTCAAGGCCACCTGCATTATGTCCAACTATCAATACATAATTTTTCCTTTCAAAGTGGAATAATACTGATAAGAAAACTGCCTTTGTTTCACATTGCTCACCATTTTCTTCATACACTATTTTGTTCAATGTTGATTTTTCTCTGTGTTTTGCACATATGTGTTGATATTTCAACTCTCCACAATGTCTCTTTGGCATAGTATACACAGATAATAAATTTAGTAACCTGTTCCTCTGGTTAGGCTCTATAATTGCTCAAAACCTATGTTGCCTCATGAAGTTTGATGTTCACACATACTAGATACATACAATATGCAAGATATATTAATGTGATTTAATTGATGCAGAACAGTATCAATTTCATTTTTTACCAAATGGAACTGCCTAACTTTAAGGATGGTACTGCTTACTAAAACAGAAATGAAGGTCAACATTGAAAAAAATTCTTGAGATTATTCCTCACACAAATCAGAAGAGACAAACAGGACCATTGCATCCTTATCAAAGGAAAAATTAACCATGAAGATTTCACAATCATAGATACATTTGTATCAAACTTCAGTGCACCAAACTTTATAAACACAATCCTACAAGACCTTAAGGCTCAGATTAATCCCAACACACTAATAGTGGGGGATTGCAATAATCCACCAAGCCCTTAGGCTAGGTTAACTGGACGAAGAAGAAAAAGGGAGACATTGGACCTGAACAATACAATACACCAAAAGGACCTCAGAGCCAATCACCAGAAAATATTCTTTCTACTCAGCACCACAGGTAATCCTCTCCAAAATCGACCAAAATTGATCACATGCTGGGACACAGAATAAACCTCAACAAATACAAAAGGACTGAAATAATTTCATACATTTTACCAGACCACAGTGCAATAAAGCTCAACATCAACACCAGGATAAGCCCTGCCACCTATAAGAAAACATGGAGACTAAACTACACACTCCTGAATAATGAATGAGTCAAGGAAAAAAAAATAAGAAAGAAAGAAATAACACCATTCATGGAACTAAACAAAAATGACGAGACAATACAACAAAACCTTTGGAATACATTGAAAGCAGTCCTAAGCAGAAAATGTATAGCCCTGGGTGCTTACACTTAAAAAAACAAAAATTAAAAACAAACAACCAAATAATGAATGAGTCAAGGAAAAAAAAATAAGAAAGAAAGAAATAACACCATTCATGGAACTAAACAAAAATGACGAGACAATACAACAAAACCTTTGGAATACATTGAAAGCAGTCCTAAGCAGAAAATGTATAGCCCTGGGTGCTTACACTTAAAAAAACAAAAAATGAAAACAAACAAACAAATAAAAACCAGAGAGTACAAATAAACTACCTAACACTGCAGCAAGAAACACTTGATAGACAACAAATGAACCCTAAATCCATCAGACAGGAAGAAGTAACAAACATCAAAGCAAAAATTAATGAAAGAGAAACAACAGAAGAAATAACAAAAATCAGAGTAAAAATCAATGAAATAGAAACAAAGGAAACAACACAAAGAATCAATGAATCCAAAAGTTGGTTCTTTGAAAGGGAAAACAAAATAGACAAACCTCTAGCCCAGTTAACCAAAACAAAGAAAGAGCAACTCCAAATCAGTAGAATTTGTGATGAAAGGGGAAACATCCCCAAAAAGACAATGAAAAAATCCAGACAATTACAAGGGAATACTTCAAGAACTTATACTCTGCTAAACTTGAAAACCTAAGAGAAATGGATGAATATTTGAAATCCTGGGAAGCAACAAAGCTTAAGGAAGAAGATTGACAGTTTCAACAGACCCATAATATTTGAGGAAATTGAACATGTAATAAAAAATAAATAAAAAATGCCCAGGTCCAGATAGGTACACAGCAGAATTCTATAAAACATTTAAAGAAGACTTTAAAGCCCTTACTTCTCAAACTGTTCAGAAGAATACGAACAGAAGGAAATCTCCCAAATTCCTTCTACAAAGCCAGCATCACTCTAGTACTAAAACCAAGCAAAGATACAACCCCCCCCCAAAAAAAACTATAGTCCCAACTCATTAATGAGCACAGACACACAAATTCTCAAGAAAATAATGGCAAACCACACATAGACCCATATTGAAAAGATCATGCATCATGACCAAGTTGGATTCATACCAGAGATTCAGGGATCTTTCAACATACATAAATAAATAAATATTATAGACACAAAATGGACTGAAAAATGAAAACCACCTGATCAACTCAACTAATGCATAAAAAGCCTTTAACAAAATCAGGCACCCCTTCATATTTAAAGTCCTAGAGGGAAATGGACTGGATGGATCATTCCTTAATATAATCAAAGCCGTATACAAGAAACCACAAACAACATCATACTAAACGGAGAAAAGTTAGACATTCCCCTTAATGGCAGGCACACAGCAAGGCTGCCCACTATCACCACTCCTCTTCAATATAGTGTTTGAAATGATTGCAAGGACAATAAGAAAACAAAGGGAAATTAAAAGTGTACTAATTGTAAAGAGGAAGTCAAGCTATCCCATTTTGCAGACAATATGATAGTTTACCTAAAGGATGCTAAAAACTCAACAGAAAACTACTAGAAATGATCAAGACTTTCAGTAAAGTGTCAGGATACAAAATTAACTTACAAAAATCAGTAGTTTTTCTTTACATCAACAATAAGCAAATGAAGAAGGAATATAAGGAGACCTTCCAACTCACAATAGCATCAAATACAATAACATACTTGGGATCAAAACTAACCAAAAACACCAAAGATCTCTATAACAAAAATTTTAAACACCTGAAGAAGGAGATGGAAGAAGACATCAGAGGATGGAAAGGACTTCAGTGCTCATGGATTGGAAAAATTAATATAGTAAAAATGTCCATTCTCCCTAAATTAGTATACAGATTCAATGCAATCCCAATTAAAATACCCATGAGTTCTTATAGACTTGGAAAAAATCCTTAAATTTATATGGAAATCAAAAGACCCTGAATAGCTAAAGCAACCTTGAGTGAAAAGACCAATATGGGGGGGGTATCACTATATCAGATTTCAAACTATATTACAGGGCTATATTTATAAAACCATCCCTGTTACTGGCCACAGAAACAGACTTGTAGACCAATGGAACAAAATTCAGGATCCAAACTTGAGCACACAATTTCAGCCACCTCATATTTGACACAGGGGCCAAGGAGGCTCAATGGAGGAAAGACAGCATCTTCACCAAATGGTGCTGGCAAAACTGGATCACCACTTGTAGAAGAATAAGACTAAACCCCTACCTCTCACCCTGTACAAAAATCAACTTCAAATGGATCAAAGACTTCAAAGTGAAACCTGAAACTCTAAAGATGATAGAAATTGTTGGTTGCAACTTACAAGACATAGTTGTAGGAGAAGATTTTCTAAATTAAACAGCTGGTCCACAGGAAGTGAGGTCAACAATTGACATGTGGGAACTCAGTAAACTCAAAAGCTTCTCTACAGTGAAAGAAACAATCAATGAAGTGAAGAGAAAACCCACTGAGTAGCAGGAAACATTCAGCAGTAATACATCTGACAGAGCATTGACTTCCAGAATATATAAGCTACTCAAAAAGCAAAGAAGTAAGAAAACAAATGACTAACTCAAAAGATGGAGTAAAGAGTTGAACAGAGAACACATAAATGAGGAACTAAAGATGGCTGAGAAACATCTTTAAAAATGTTCAACAACACTAATAATTAAGGAAATCCAAACTAAAACATCTTTAAGATATCATCTCTCTCTGATAAGACCGGCTAGGTTCAAGGAAACAAATGTTACCAAATGCTGGAGAGTTTGTTGGGAAAGGGGACCACTCATCCACTGATGGTAGGAATGTAAACTCATAAAACCACTATGGAAAGCAGTATGGAGAACACTGAAGAGACTGAAGATGAGCTTACCACCTGAAGCAGCCATACCTCTACTGGGTATATACCCACAAGACTCATCTTACCACAGAGATACATGCACAGACATGTTCATTGCAGCTCTCTTCAAAATAGGAAAGATCAGGAACCAAACCAAATGACCTTCAACCAAGGAGTGGATTGAGAAAATGTGGTATATCTACAAAATGGAAATCTATGCAGCAGTAAAGAAAGGTGGCATCATGAACTTTGCAGGTAATTGGTTGGAACTAGAAGATATTATGCTAAGTGAAGTAACACACTCCCAGAAAATGACATATGATATACCTCATTTGTCATTGCTAGCATCAAGTGCCAAGTTGCAAGGCATAGAACAACATCAACATTATATACCCGTTTCCCTAAAAGTATCCATGCTCTGAAAATATAAATAGCTTAACAGGATCTAGAATTAACCCACCACTTATTTTTAGACTTTGTAATCTTGGTATGTGGTTGCAGGATATGTAGGCATATTTTGGAGTAATATAAATTTGAAAAGGAAAAATCTGAATCCTGAAATATAATATGGAAATGACAGACAGTTTGTGTTACAGATGACTTAATTTTGGTATAGGTGTGATATATGTTGGAGCGGGATTGGAGGGAACAACAGCAGAGGAATAGGGACAAGGAACTGACTGAAACCGTAAAGTTCCCCCAAGGACAATAGTCCTCTGCTTTGAAAAAACACTGAAAAGAATCAGAGAGAGATATAGGGTAGGGATGGCAGGGTGCTTGAACTTGGCTGAGGTGGGGGCACGGAATAGGAGATGACTCTAAACTGGACTTAGGAATGATGTATGAAATGCATATAACTTCAATAAAAAAGTTTTAAAAACTTAAAAAAAAAAAACACAAGAGTGTAATAACCAGGAAGTGTAGGACACCATCAAAAGGCCAAACCTCTGCATCATAGGTATAGAAGAAGAAGATCCCAAGATAATGGTATGGACTAGATATTCAACAGAATTATAGAAGAAAATGTCCCCAAATTGAAAAATGGCATACCCATACAAATACATCAAGCACATAGAACCTCAAATAGACAGGATCAGAAAATAAATTCTCCACACCATATCATAGTCAAAATGATAGATGCTCAAAACAAAGACAGAATACTGAAAGCTATGAGAGAAAAACAACAAGTCACACATAAAGAGCAACCTATTAGGATTACAGCTGACTTTTCAGTTTAAACAAAGAAAGCCAAAAGAGCTTATGCCAAAGTATCCCCAGTACTAAATGACTATAGATGCCAACCCAGTTACTTTATCCAGCAAAAATGTCAATTATAATTAAAGGAGAAAGTAAAACATTAAATGGCATAAAAAAGATGAAACAATACATCTCTGGGCCAGGTGTGGTGGGGCACACCTTTAATCCTAGCACTTGGGAGGTAGAGGCAGGTGGATCTTTGTGAGTTCAAGGCCAGCTCAGCTTGGTCTACAGAGTGAGTTCCAGGACAGCTGGGGCTACAAAGAGACCCCGTCTTGAAAAGGCAAAAAAAAAAAAAATACATGTCTGGAAAACCAATCCTTCAAGAAATATTCAAAGCAAGTCAAAGGACAGAGGAAAGGAGCACCTATCTCTAACCAGCAAAAGAAAGTAATTAATGAAGGTAGAGTTCTTGCAATATATACCTAGACTAAAAATGCAAACAGAAAGTAAACTGAAAGGAAGCAATATACATTTCTCAATAATAACCTTAAATATTAATGGGCTGAACTCTGTAGTTCAGAATAAGAGAATGGTTTAAGAAGTTGAATACATAGTTTTTGTTTGTTTGTTTGTTTGTTTTTGGTCTTTTTAAGACAGGGACTCCCTGTACCCCCAGCTGTCCTGGAACTCACTCCGTAGACCAGGCTGGCCTTGAACACACAAAGGTCTGCCTGCCTCTGCCTCCTGAGTGCTAGGATTAAAGGTGTGTGCCACCATGCCTGGCTGAGCTGAATCCATAGTTTTGTTGTCCACAAGAAACCTATCTTACCTTCAAGTACAAACACCATCTTAAGGTGAAAGGATGACAAAAAATATTCTAAGCCAATGAACAATTAATCATAAAGATTTCACAGCCATAAAGATATACACACCAAAATCTGGTGCACCAAACTTCATAAGTACAATTCAGCAGGACTTCAAGGCACAGATAATCCCAACATACTAATAGTGGGAAAGTTCAATACCCTACTGAGCCCATTAGACAGTCAACTGAACAAAAACAAAAAGAAAGAAAACCCAGAGAGACATCTGAACTGAACAATATGATACAGCAAATGGACTTAACAGACATCTACTGGTGGGGTCATTCATAAAAGTTTCACTGCTTGACAAAGTTCTAGTAACCTGACTCCTCTGGTTGATGTCTGTTCTCCTGCTGACCTTGGTTTTTAATAATTCTTTCTATCATATTAATTCTCATTTTTCTGGCCTGTTTGACTTTCAGCATTTTAGCCATTAGGATACCTGGTTCTACCTCAAGGAATGGAACTGATACTTTTTTCTTTTCTAGAAATGAGTCATTTGTGAGAAATAATGACACTCTGTACACAACTTAAAAGTAAGATACAGAAGCAATTAGGAATTCTACAGAAATTATATCATGCACAGATTGCCCAAGTAAAGAAAGGAATTTTGATTTAATGGTCATGTTTAAACTAAAAAGTGGATTGTAGGGCAATGTGAAACAAAATCCAGTGAGGTCATGGATTCTAGTGATCTGACTCAAAGTATAATACCCTTTAGAAAATCGTCTCAGCAGATGTAAAGAGAGAAACTGAGGAAAACAATGACCAGAATAAAAACAAGATATGAATCAAAACCACATCACTTACAAAATGGCTTACAGGTCAAACAAGGAACTAAAGTAAGAAAAGTAAAATTCTCTCTTGTTAAAGTTTTAAAGCTCACTTTTTATTGTCTAGTACCTATGTAACTGCAAGGCATAAAGAATGAATTCCTTAGAGTTAAATTACTTAGCCAAGTGACTGTACTGTTATTGTTTTACTTTATTTAATGTCTCAACTAAGTCGTTGTATCATTATTGATTGTTTTACTGTTTTTGATGTTAAGAATAATTTCCAGTGTGAATTTTCTGAAAAATATTTATAGGGATGTTTGGTTATTTTTCATTATTAGCTTGGGCTTACATAACCTTTATTAGTCTTATGGTATATAAAAAGAAACACCAGGATCTGAGGAATAGAGAGAAAAAAGAGAAGAGAAGAAAAAGAAGAAAAGAAAATCAGCACAGTGGCAAACCCAAAAAGCCTTCTGCACAAAAGCAGAGAAGATAAATGCTCCTCAGTTCATGAAAAAATAGAGATTCTTGTGTCTTATTTGATTGATTTCTTCCTGACTTTGTGACCACCCACTTCAGGATATGAACCTGCTGGAACTAGACTCTGGCAATCTACCAAATATTCCACCTAAATAGCAAAGAATGTACTTTCTACCTGCCACCCCCATGCAACATTCTCCAAAATTGACCATATATTGGGAAACAGAGCAAACCTCAACAAATACAAAACAATTGAAATTATTGCATGCATTCTATGAGAGCACAGTGCAATAAAGCTTAATATCAATGCCAGAAATTGCCCTACTAACTACAAGATCTCATAGAGACTAAGCAATACACTCTGGAATAATGAAAGAGCCAAAGGAGAAATAAAGAATGAAATAGAAACATCCCTGGTACTAAATGAAAGACATGATACAATGCAACAAAACCTATCGGACACTTTAAAAGCAGTCCTAAGATGGAAATTTATAGCCCTAATTGCCTACATTAAGCCCATGAAAGGAAACAGCCAGAATTGACCAGAGTCCAAGTCAACAGCTCCAGAGAGAGTGGACTGTTTTACCTCTCATCCACCTGTGCCCCTTTTCTAAGCCTAGGGAACAACCTGCGGAAGAGGGGGCGTGGTAGAATGTAAGGGCTGCGATTGGGGTGAATGGTGAAACTACAGCAATGTAGTCTGGACACTCATTTGATCAACTTAATTGAACAAACAACCTGTCACCCCCCACTGGATGGTGGGGCTGTAGGTGTTTGGGCACAACAGCCTGCAGATAGGTTTTGCATGAAAGATGCTTGTACTCATGGATTATCACTTATAGCTAAAAATGAAAAAAAAAAAAACTGAGAGAAAGATGCAGGACAGTTATGGCAGAATGCATGATCTGGGATGGGGTGGGGGTGGGGGGGGAGGGAAAGGGAAATAAGCCTGAACTGAATTGGAAAAAATGTATGAAATGCACAAAGCATCAATAAAAACTAATTAAAAAAAAAAAAGAAAACAGAAAGAGCACAAATAAATAACCTAACACTGCAACTAAAAACACTTGAGAGACAACAAGAAATGAATCCCAAACCCAACAGACAGGAAGAAATAACAAAAACCAGAGTGGAAATCAATGAAATAGAAACAAAGGAAACAATACAGAAAATCAATGAATCAAAGAGCTGGTTCTTTGAAAGGATAAACAAGATAGATAGACCTATAGCGGGACAAACCAAAAGAAAGAAAGAACAATTCCAAATCAATAAAATTAGAGATGAAAAAGGAAACACCACAATAGATAATGAAATGAAACAGACAATCATAGAGGAATACTTTAAAAACTTATACTCTACCAAATTTGAAAACATAAGAGAAATGGATGAATATCTGAAATCATGAAATTAACCAAAGTTTAACAAAAAAACAAATATTGGCAGCTTAAAAAAATAATATATGAGGAAATTGAAACTGGAATAAAAACTTCCCAACTACAAAAATCCAAGCCCCAGATGGATTCACAGCAAAATTCTATAAGACATTTAAAGAGGAGCTACAACTATTACTACTCAGGTTATTCAAAAGAATAGAAACCGAGGTAAATCTCCCAAATTCCTTCTCTGAGGCCAGCATCATTCTAATACCAAAACTAAGCAAAGATACAACCAAAAATGAAAACTATAGACCCCTTTCATTAATGAACATAGATGCAAAAATTCTCAACAAAATACTTGCCAACTGCATACAGACACACATCCAGCATGACCAAGTTGTATTCATACCAGAGGTGCAGGGATGGTTCAAAATATGTAAATCAATAAATGCCATAAAGCACATAAACAGACTTAAAGAAAAAAAATCACGTGGTCATCTCAGTTGATGCAGAAAAAGCCTTCAACAAAATTAAAAATACCTTCATGTTTAAAGTCCTAGAGGGAATTGGACTGGATGGGGCATTCCTCAACATAACTGAAGCCATATACAACAAACCTACAGCCAACATTATTTTAAATGGGGAAAATTTAGAAACATTCCTCTTAAAATCAGGAACACAATAAGGCTGCCTGTTAACCTCCCTAATTTTCAATATAGTGCTTGAAACACTCACTAGAGCAATAAGGCAAGAAAAGGAAATTAAAGGAGCATAACTGGAAAAGAGTAGACCAAATATTCCCTCTTTGAAGATGACATGATAGTGTACATCAGGGATGCCAAAAACTCAACCAGAAAAACTTCTAGAAATTATTACCAGTTTCAGTAAATTTTCAGGATACAAAATCAACTTAGACAAATCAGTAGCCTTTCTTTATACCAATAACAAGCAATTGGAGAAGGAATACAAAGAGACCTTCCTATTCACAATAGCCTCAAAAATTATCTAGGAATAAACCTGACCAAATACACTAAAAATTTCTACAATGAAAATTATAAATCCCTGAAGAAGGATATTGAAGAAGACACCTGAAGAGGAAAAGATCTCCCATGCTCATGGATTTAAGAATGAATATAGTAAAAATGATCATCCTCCCCTAAGTAATATATAGATTCAATGAAATCATAATTAAATTCCCATGAGCTTCTTCACAGACCTAGACAAAAATGCCCTAAAGTTCATATGGAAAACCAAAAGACCCTGGATATCTAAAGCAACCCTGAGCAAAAAGAGCCATGCAGGGTGGAGTACTATACCAGACTTCAAACTACATTACAGAGTCATAGTCATAAAAGCAGCTTGGTTTAGGAACAAAAACAGACCCATAGATGAACGAAACAAAATTGATGGTCCAAATAAGCACATGCAGTTTCAAACACCTCATATTTGACAAAGGGGCAAAGAAAAAGACCCAATGCAGTAAAGACAGTATCTTCAGCCAATTGTGTTGGAAATACTGGATCACCACTTATAGCAGAATAAAATTAAACCCCTATCTCTCACCCTGTACAAAAGTCAACCCCAAATGGATCCAAGAACTCAATGTCTAACCTGAAAATATGAAAATGATAGAAGAAAGTGTTGTCAATAACTTACAAAACATGTGTGGTAAAAGACTTTCTAAATAAGACAGCAGCTGCATAAAAAAGAAGGTCAATAATAGACAAATGGGACCTTGCTTAACTCAAAAACATATGTACAAAGAAAAAAATCAAAGATGTGAGAAAAACCAACAAAGTGGGAGGAAACCTTCACCAATGAAACAGCTGATAGAATATTAATATACAGAATATATAAACTACTCAAAACCAAAGGACCAAAAAAACAAATGACACATTCAAAAGATGGAATAAAGACTTGATCAGAGACTTCAGAAAAGAAGTTGTAAAGATGGCTGAGACACATCTTTAAAAAAGTGTTCAAAGTCGCTAATAATTAAGGAAATAAAAATTAAAATCACTTTAAGAATTCATCTTACTCCAGTAAGACTTGTTATGATCAAGAAAACAAAGGATACCAAATGCAGGAGAGGTTTTGGGGAAAGGGGAACACTCATCCACTGCTGGTGGGAATGTAAACTTTTGCAAAAGCCATGGAAAGCAGTGTGGAAAACTCTTAAAACACTCAAAATGACCTACCACCTGATACAGTCACACAACTCCTGGGTATATATCCACAAGATGAAACCTATCGAACAGATATATGCTCATATATGTTTACTGCAACTTTCCTCACAGTAGCAATGAGCTGGAAGCAACTCAAGTATCCCTCAAATGATGAGTGAATAAAGAAAATTTGTTACATCTACACAATGGAATTCCATGTAGCAGTAAAGAAAGATAACATCATGAACTTTTCAGGTAAATGGATGGAACTAGAAGCCATTATGCTAAGTGAAGTAAACACAATCCCAGAAAAACAAAAGACAGATGGTGTTCCTCATTTGTAATCCTATCACCAAATCCCTCTTTGTAAGGCAAATTGAGTTTTTTTTCTTTTTTTTGTGTGTGTAAATATAATATCTGATGTTACATGCTTTGTAATGTCGGATTATAAAGTAATATTTTTTCATTACCTGCATACAATTCTACTGTGAAAATGTGAATCCCTAAAAATGTTTTTGAAATAACCTGTAGTTTAATTTCATGTCATTATATTGGTATATGGTTCTGGTGTATATATGCATGTTGTGAAGCAACATATTTGAAATAACAATAACAAAAATACAGTGTTAAAGAACCAACTGAAAGAGTAAACTTCTACATTGAAGTAATTTTTAAAAAAGACTGAGAAAAAGATGCAAAGCATGTATGGCAGTATGCATGAAATATGACAGGGAGAGTGGCAGGGAAGAGGTATACACTTATTAAGTATTGTTGCATGACAGGTATGTATTTGCATATTTTCTATTCATTTAAGCCCCTTCTTCCCTTGCCCTGCCTCCTTCCATGCCCCACCAATCAATTTTGTGAGACATATATGTGTGCGTGTGTGTGTGTGTGTGTGTGTGTGTGTGTGTGTGTGTTATACAATCTACTGAGTTCATTTAGTGTTGTTCCTATGTACATCTGTTCAGGGTTGACCACTTGAGATGGAATCACCACTGAGCATCGAATCTTCTTTTGCAACAGATAGGTACTGTTTCAAAGATTCACATCTGGTCAAAAAGCTGAGAGTAAGTGGGGTGCCCTGCTCCAGCTGGTAAATCTACACCAAAACACCTACAAAATAACCCAATGAATATATTGGGAGATAGGGTGGAAATAATGTAAGAAACAAAAGACCAGAAAACTTACCTCTAGTTAGTATATCCTTGGAGCAACAACCACAAAAATCACAAAAATGTGGTTGCATAAAGAAGAGCTGCATCAGAAAGATTTTTTCACTTTTCTTTTTTTTAATTTATCTTATTTTTTCCAAAGCCAATTTTTATTGAAGCTTTGTGCATTTCACACAAAATGTCCAATCAAATCTAGACCTGTTTCCCTTTTCTCCCCTCCCACTCCATCAGAGTTCATGCATTCTGCCAAACATGTTTTTCTCAGTCTCTTAAAATTTTCGTTGCAGAAGTTTACTGTTTTGAGCAGAGGTTCACCACTTCAGTCAGTTCTTTGACCCAGTCATTTGTTGTTGTTGTTGTTGTTGTTGTTCCTTCCAATTTGCATCACTCAAAAATATGCATATATGCATGCGTGCCACATATACAATAACATCCTCAGCTTATGGTTTTTTTCATATTAGGCTGGAAGATGTCATGTTTGAAGGCTCCTCCTTGGCAAACCCAAACAACCATCAGTTCCGCCCTTGTGCTGCACACTAGGGATTTCCCTTCCCATGGTCAGCAAATGAAGTCCAGTAAGCACTGCGTTCTGTTTTGATCTTTCTGCCCTGATCTCCATGATAGAGCTTGGGTAGTCCAACAACGGCAGTGTATACTCTGAAGAGGCTGAAACCCCAGTAGTAGGTCAGTCAGCAATTTGGATGTCTCAGCAGTCCCGATCTGGCACTGAAGGTTTGGATGATTCTTGTAGAGACATGAGTCTTCAGTCCATATTGGAAGGCTGAAAAGCTGTGTCTCATGTCTTTGAGGGGTGCCAAAAGTGGTGGCAGCCACAGAGTAGATTCACTTGCCAGTAAAAATTGAAGACAGGCCAAACAACAGTATTCTCTCTTGTTTTCTTTTTGTCTGTTTACTAAGATCTCAAGTTTTATGTCTGCAGTACAATTTCTTTGGTCTTACTGATTATTTATTTCTGGTTGTACTTTTCTTTTGGATGCTTAAGGTCACACAGTTAGCCCAGATTAATCAAGGTTTTTGTTTTCTCAAGGTCAGTTGAGGATCTGGTCCTCAGGGATCACCTTGCTCCTTACAGCTTCTCTTTTCCAGTTCCATCCCATAATATTTTATTTTACCATATTGCACAGGTGGGCATAACTTTCCAGGCCAGTTGTAGTTTGCAGGATTCACAGCAAGATAAGGTTGATGTTTATTTTGTTTCTGCTGGTAACATGGTTTCATATTCCAGCATTAAGAATGCTAGCCAGAAGCCAAGAGTACTTTAAATTGGACAGCAGTCAATTGTAGTAGATATGAATAACAGAAGAGATCTAAATACTATGAAAGTATATTGTATGAAAAGCACCATAATTCAATAAAAATCTGATTAAAGACCAAATAAGATGAACTACAATAATATAACTAAAAAATTAAAATAGAAAGGTTAACTAGAGACCAAAAGAATGAAGAACTGTGAAATGTATTAGAAGTGTCAGAAAAAAAATCATGGTACAAAGGGACTCCCATAAAATTTTGATAGAAGATTAAATGTCAATGGTAATACCAGAAAGGTATTTAAGAACATCTACTAAAGTTGAACATTCCTACATCTTATGGAGTAGCAACCCTATTCAAATTAAACTAACAGACAAACCTGGAAAATTCACACACTGTCTCAATTGGAGAACAGATAAGTATTCTATTCATGTAACATAATGCTACACAACAATAGAAATGAGAGGACATGTCCATATGCTACGGGGATAAATCATACATGGTGACATAAAAAGACCCAAACAGAGTAAGAGTGTGAACTTCATGATTCTCCTTTTTATGTCTTTTTTGAGACAGGATCTCCCTTTAGTGCCAGCTGGCCTGGAACTCACTATGTAGACCACACTGGCCTTGAACGCAAAGAAGTCTACCTTCCTCTGCTTCCTGAGTGCTAGGATTAAAGGCATGTGCCACCATGCCTGACAATTCTACTTATTAAAATGGTAGTGAGTGATTTGATGATATTTCACTGTCTGGTATGCAAAATTTTCAGACATTTTTCATGCATGGTTTACAATATTAAATATTGAAGTAAAAGGAATCTGCCTGTTAGTTGACTTTGTTAATTTTTAATGTGGCTTTCTTACTATCCCCATATAAATGTGGGTTTGATTTATTATTATGTGAAGACCCTATTAATCTTCAGTAATATATCTGCATGTCATATGAATTTTATATGATAGTAAGAACTATAATTAGCTTCTAATTCATTTTTACTTGCCTGGTATAGTTTTTATATATTATTTTTAATATTTCTAAAACCGCATGCCTAGTATCTCTGATAAATGGAGTACAGTTCAAATCGGTTACATACAAATTTACAACCTATACTCCTCACTAGATTGCTTTGTTCATGTGCAATTTTATGACTATTGGTAAAAATAAAAAATATTTTGATACCTCTTATGTGTATCATACACTGTGGTATGAGGAAGCTTTGCAGTTGAGAGTTATTAGTATTTTCTCTAGTCCCTGTTCTGTTATGTTACACGAGCCTTAGGTGTAGAGGTTCCAATGAAGATGAGTCACTCAGGAACGAGCATCTCTCTGACATATATTCTCTGTGGGTGGCCAGTTGTGGAACTCTGAAACAGTCTGTATCTATTGCAAAGTGTTTCTTGGATGTGTAGTGTACACTATATCTGTCTGCCACAACTAGCTAAGTTCTAGAGATGGGACTGGAGAGTGCCTGTCCCTGGATAAATTCTTATATTAAATTTCACTCACCCATAGCTCAGGGACCAAAGTGGAAAAAGAGATGGAAAGATTTTGACAGCCAAAATTGGTGCATGAACATAAGGAAATAGAGGTTTTTTTGGTTCCTAAGAATTTGTTCATATGAAATTGCAACAATGGTATTAGTATGTGCAAGTCTCAATCAGACAACAACCCTATATAGAATGACAGAAATGGGCGGCAGGTCCCAACACTAGCATAGGAACTATTAGCAAGTGCTTGAGTGAGGGAGTAAGGGAGTGACTCGAGATAGTTTGACAAGACTCCAGTGGATGAATTGGCACTGAGGGATGTTTGGGTACAAATTCTTGACTGGATAAGATTTAACATATATGACAGAATACATTAAAAGGAGTGAGGGGCTATGGGAGTAATGGATGGGGAGGAAGATTTACATTTATTATGATATATTGTATGAAATGCACAAAAACTCAATAAAGAAAATTAAAATAAACATTTTGAGTATTTTACTTTGAATATTCCACGTAGCCCCTGCCATGAGTGATGCTAGGACACTGGCCACACTGAATGTTGCTGTTCAGACATGTCTGTGTACCTTTGCTAGAAGTGGAATCCTGGCTTGCTTGCTTGCTTTCTTTCTTTCTTTCTTTCTTTCTTTCTTTCTTTCTTTCTTTCTTTCTTTCTTTCTTTCTTTCTTTCTTTTTAGGTCTCTGTCCCTTCAACTACTTAGGAGTTTCCTTGGTTTCAGACAAACATTTCCACAGGAATCTTACTCCTTGGCCTCCTTGTGTACAAATAGACCTGTGATCCTGATCTGAAGACCATGAACCAAGACCACAAACTGAGGTTCATTTCTGTATTTTCCTCTGCTTTCTAACTGGTTGAAGTGTTCTCTTCTGCATTGCTTCCACTTGTTTCATTGATTTAGTTATTTTATAACTAATTTTCTCTTATCTTAATTGGGAATAAATAAGCTGCACCTTATGCCTAATCTTACAAAGTCTACAATAAAAGCATCCTTTGTCTAATATTATATGAGAAAAAACAGATAAGCTATTACAAAATGTAATACCCAACACTACACTTCTGTTTCGTTACTGATTTGTGGTTTTAAATTGGATTAATTTTTCTGTTTCTATATGAAAAATAAAACCATATTATAAGAAAGAATCTGTGTCTGGATTGATTCATATATTTTAAAATGTTCTCAGCAAGGGATATTCCTTTTTTAGCAGATATTAATATTCAACATGAAGCACACCCTTTGAAACATGATTTTGAAGGCTATGTTATGGTAGGTATCACTATCAATTCCCTTTATATTATGACTCCTGTTTCCTGGAATAATCTCTGACTAGTGGTAGATGATTGCTTTTTTCAGGCCAGCAGGCTGACCTGAGACTGGATCTCTGGAATCTATGCAAAACAAGTTATATTAGTTCAGTATGTCAGTCCAGTGCTGCTAAGGTACTAGAGATAACACAAGAACTGGGAGTTGATGGACCATTTAGCCTGCTGTATGGTGCAGGGAACAACATAGAAACACTACTTTCAACAACCTGGAAACCAGTACTCCCACCTAACATTGTCCTCTTACCTCCACATAGGCTTCATGGCACACAAGCAAGTGTACACATACATAGATGCACATATACACATACACGGAAGGATAAGAAAGGTTATCAGTAATAGTGTTAGTTCAAGACCCAATTAAACCAGAAAAATTTAAAAAATTGAAACAGCATAGAAGTGTGGAGATGGGCAAAAGAGTTTCAGTCTTTGCTGAGGAACTACTTACAACTGATCACTGTGGGATGAGGGAGAGGAGGTCTTCTTTATGGAAATGACTCTAGATAGGTTTACCAGGCTGCAGTAGATTAAGTCATACTGAAGGACATTTGGGAACATAAACCTGACTCAAAGGAACTTAACATGTGACAGAATGCATGAAATTTGGCTGAGGGTATGGGGTTGCAGATAGGGGAGGGAGTTGAAATATGATTAAAATGTATCATATAAAATTCACAAAATTAAATTAAAAATAACCATGCTAGTTATGATACATATTCATGAAAAATTTCAGAAGATTCTTATAATGCAGTGGCTTTAGCAACACTCACAAAAGATACTTAATGGAGGACTTTTCAAGAGATGCCCCCAGGTATAATCCCCTAAGACTTCGTTGACCTCTGAGGGCAAGGAACAAAGTTGTCCCCCAGGTCCCTCTGCCAAATTGGTAGGGACTTCAGGTATGGTTGTTTAGCACCCAGAAAGGCTAAGTTGCACCAACCTGTTATATTTCACCTTTATTAACATTGTATCTTTGGGACACAAACTGTAGTTATTTCCATAGCATATTTCCTGATTCACATTTTTCCATTTTAATCCCAAATGCACATGTACACTCCATCATACTAAAATCCAAGGGCTGAAAATACATGTTACATCAGCTCTAGAACCTAGGTAGAGATTCCCAATACAAGAGCACAGTTGTCTTTAGATTGTGAGGAATATAATATTAACATAGCTCATTTTGTCTTACACCTAGGTACTTGGTACTAGCATTCACAAATGAGGGATACCATTTGTGCTTTGTTTTTCTGGGTCTGTTACTTCACTTAATATAAAATCTTCTAGTTCCATCCATTTACCTGCAAATTTCATGACATCATCTTTCTTTACCACTGCATAGTACACAATTGTGTAGATGTACCACATTTTATGTATCCAATCATCAGTTGAGGGGCATCTGAGTTGGTTCCAGCTCTTCAATATTGTAAAGAGAGCTGCAATAAACATTGCTGTACATGTTTCTCTGCTATAGGAAGAGTCTGATGGATATATACACAGAAGTTGTATGGCTGGGTCAGTTGGTAGGCTCATTTTGAGTCTTTTAAGGGTTCTCCATACTGCTTTCCATAGTGGTTGTACAATTTTGCATTCCCACCAGCAGTGGATGAGTATTCCCCTTTCCCCATAACCTCTCCAGCATTTGGTATCATTTGTTCTCTTGATCCTAGCCAACCTTATCAGGGTGAGATGATGTCTTAAAGCGGATTTAATTTGCATTTCCTTAATTGAACACTTTTTAATTTTTTAAATTTTATTTATTTTTGTATGTATATGAATGTACTGTCTGCATGTAGGTTTGTGCACCTGTGTCATTCAATGACATGGAGTTCAGAAGAGGGCATCGGATTCTCCTGGAATTGGAGCTCTCCTGGAATTAGAGTTACAGACGGTTCTTAGCCACCACATGGGTGCTGGGGATTGAACCCAGCTCCTCTGCAAGAGCAGTCGGTGCTCTTAACTGCTAGGCTATCTCTAGCCCTAACACTTTTTTTATATTTATTTATTTATTTTTATTATTGATGTTTTGTGCATTTCATACATCATTTTCCAATTCAGTTCAGGCATATATCCCCTTCCCTTCCCCCCACCCCACCCCTACCCATCCCAGATCATGCATTCTGCCATAACTTTTCTGTGTCTTTCTCTGTTTTTTTTTTTGTTGTTGTTGTTGTTTTGTTTTCATTTTTTTAAACAGTAGGTGCTAGTCTGTGAGTACACAATCCTTCATGTAAAAAACCAAATCTATGGGATCAGTTTGTGCCCAAACCCACAAATCTCATGGGTCCCACCATCCAGCCGGTGGGGGGGGGGGCTTTTATGTTCAATTAAGTTGATCAAATTAGTAGGTCGTCCCAGTCTATATTGTTGTAGTCTCTCACCATTCACCCCAATCGTATGCCCTTCACTGGTAAACATCACATTTTTAATGAACTGCTAACGAAGCTACCTTCTAGGGCCACAAAGAATTTTATACAAGATGACTTTCTTACCTCCCCCCAAGAATAGAAGACAGAGAAATTATGGGATTGATTGAGGTCGTTCTCCCAGCTGTAGATTGAGCCAGCTGTTATAGAGGTATTCTCTTGTAAAATCAGTGAACTGCCTTCTTGATTGACTAATAGCCCTAAACACATTTTAAGATGTTTCTCAGCCATGCTCTATTTTCCTCACGGTGTGAATCTCTCTGCTCAGCTCTTATACACACCATCTTTTGAGTGGTCATTTTTTCTTACTCCTTTGTTTTTTTTTTTAGTGCTTATATTCTGGAAGTTAAAGCTCTGTCAATGAATCAGCAGTGAGTGTTTCCTCCCATTCTGGGGTTTCTCTTCACTTCCCTTATTGTTTCCTTTTTTGTGTACAAAAACTTTTGAGTTGTCACTTGTCAATTGTTGACCTTATTTCCTGTGCAGCTGCTGTTTGATTTACGAAGTCTCTTCTTCTTACACCAATGTCTTGTAAGTTGCTGCCAACGTTTTTCATCTAACACCTTCAGGGTTTGGGGTTCCAATTGAGGTTTTTGATCCATTTTGGATTTGATTTTTTGCCATGGGTGAGAGGTAGGGTTTTAATTTATTGCTTCTACAAGTGGTGGTGATCCAGTTTTGTCCAGCACCATTTGCTGTTGAAGATGCTAACTTCCCCCATTGAGTATTTTTGGCCCCTTGTCAAATATAAGGTGGCTGAAATTGTACGTGCTCAGTTTTGGATCTTTGGTTTTGTTTCCATTGGTTACAGGTCTGTTTTTCTGCCAGTACCAGCTGTTTTTATGACTATAGCCCTGTAGTATAGTTTGATGTGTGGTGTAGAAACTCCCCCTGTATTTCTGTTTTCACACAGGGTTGCTTTGGCTATTAAGTTTTTTTTGTGCTCATAGGAATTTAAGGATATTTTTTTTCCAAGCCTTTGAGAATGTCTGGTTTTATTGTATTGGGAAATTGAATATTAATTTGTTGTAGAATGGATTTTACTATATTTAATTTTTCCGAATTCTCTGCGCATGTGAGGTCTTTTGTCATCTTCTGATGTCTTCTTCAATCTCCTTCTTCAGGAGTTTATCCTTTTTGTTGTAGAGGATCTTTGGTGTCTTTGGTTAATTTTTCACAATGTATTTATTTTCTTCTGCAGGTGGTTACCTCCTTACCTGTTCAGGGAGATCTTGGAGAGAGCCACTAAGGGGGTATTTTCAGCCAGGTGTCCAGTCTAAAAGATGAAAGTCTGCTCATCCTTAGAAAAGGAAGCGGACTAAGCAAGAACCTGAATATTTGTCCTCATGTGGATGGAACTGGTGGATGAGGAGCTGAAAGAAGCAAAGGTCCCTCCCACCCCCCCTCACAAAAAAAAAAATTGCTAATATCTACTGAAGGCGCATAGAAAGGACAGACAACTAAACCTCAACAAAACAAAAACCTTGGTCTTACTAGCTCCTTCTGATGGACTTAAAGCAGCAGAAGTAAAGACACACCAGAATACATAATAAAATAACAAAAAAACGATAAAAAGAAGAAGAAACAACTAAAAAAAAAAAAAAAACTCTGTAAGAAGAAAAAAAAAAAAAGAAAGCACCTTTTGTTTGGCCTGTCTTCAATTTTACAGGCAAGTGCATAGTGCTCTCGTGGATGCCACTGCATTTGGCAACTCATCCAAAAAACATGAAGATACACTTTTTTTTTTTTTTTTTTTTACTTTTTAGCCTTCCAATGTGGACTGAGGACTGCTGAGATACCCAGCTTATGAACTAAGCAACTAATGGGAATTCAGCCTCCTCAGAATATGGATTGACATTGTTGGATTTCCTTGGCAGTATCATGGAAGCCAATGCAGGGAGATCAAGAGAGGATGTATGCTTACTGGACTTCATTTGGGGGCATAATATTTAAAGCAGAAGCATGTCAGTAACGGTTTCCTTCTGCATAAGGTTTTTTGTTTGTTTGTTTGTTTGTTTTTTTGTAGTGTAATGTCTTAATCATAGTCTACCATCAAATATTTTAGGAGTATCTTTAATGTTTAGATAATATATTAGCAGCATGTAATCATTACATCATTATTTCTCAAGCAGAGGCAATCTATTGCAAGGACATTCTTTGCTGCCAGTTATCATAGGCTGTTTAAAGATAGAAAACTGAATAGCAACATTGAATACTGTATAAATGCACTTTGCTCAGTAATACTTGAGTTGTTGCAACATTAGAGTATCCATTTGGTTGTTACAGAAAATCCTTAGCTGTAATTGATGGTTGTTGTTGTAATAGTATATTGCCTGTATTTCAGCATCTAGTATTGGGCTTTATGTGCTAGATTTCAATATCCTTGAGCCTGAGCAAATGCAAAAGCCCTTTAGAAAAGAAACATGGTTTACTTACACAAAACTGATCAGATTTGAGAGATCGTTAATGCCCTTGAAGTGTTTTTTGTGGGTGTGAAACAAATGGTGAGAATTTGAATTCTTCCCTTATTATAGTATTGTAATTAAGTATACTTAATTTATCAAATCATGATCATTACCTGATTTTATATAATTGTATCTATCAATAAACATTGTGATACTTAAAAAAAGATATTTAATAGAATATGGTTTTCTATAGTATAAGACAAGTGAGATCTTTTACTGTAGCACTATTTATTTATTTATCTATTTATTTAGAGCATCTGTATAACTCATACAATTGTTTCCAACCAAACCCAGTCTCCTTCATGTCTCAACCCCCCATCAATACTCATGTATCACAACATCCAGACTAAGTCCTATCTACTCCATCTCGCAAACACAGACATCCTTCTGTGCAAATAAATCTGGTGGAGCCCATTCATCACATCAAGAAATCCTAGGTAAGGGATTCTATTTCTCACCCAACAGTATTCAGTATCCTATGGTTTTCAGCCCAGGGTCAGTCCCCCAACCATTGCCCTTGCTCTGTTTTGAGACCTTGTCCCAGTTGGCATGGGACCTGTGTTTGATGGCTACATTGTTCCAGATTTACATGTGAAAGCTTACAATCAGTTGTATATAACTATCTCTCTATGTTCATGGACTAGTCCTGACTCTTAAAGAATTTCCACCCCTCTTCTGGAATGACTTCTGTGCCATAGGTAGATGAAGTTCAATATAGAGGGATCCAGGGATACACACACTGGGGACTCCCATTCTCTGGAGGTTGACTAGTTGCGGCCTTCTGTTTGCCTCACACCATCTATGGAAAAGATGAAGGCCACTGCAGTTTCCTACAACTTGTCAGAAACAGAACATACACATCTAAAAAAAATTCCCATTTCTAAGAGACACATCCTAATTTGAACCTCTACACACAGAATGAGGGCAGGGAGAAAATGAGTGTGCCCTTTAAATCTCACCAGCAATGCTTTTGCACTATTATTGTTTTTATGACATCATAGAACAAAATTCCTGTATTTTGAATCATATATTTTCAATACAATATTTAATTTAGTAAGCACAAGGAAAAGTATCACCTCTGTGTCATTTCAAAGTTAATTATAGGCTATTCTTACAATTTACCTTGTACTTTGGGAAACTTTGAGTTAAAGAGTAGCAATTTTTCTTATTTAACAAGAGAGGTGACCTCAGCCTTCAGTAAGTACTTGGAAAAAGCATTTAGCACAGCAAAATTACAAGAGCATCCCAGGAGAAAATGAACTGCCATTGATACCAATGCCCTTTATAGAACTGGAACTTCAAAACACATTTTTACCTTAGTGAAAGAAAAGAGATAGAACTGATTAACTACAAACTAATCAAAGACTTGTCCAAAACACTAAGTGGGATGATTTCAAAGCTTTTTTTTTAGACAAAAATAATCATAAAGCTACACCAAACTAATGAGTTTTATCATAAGATTCTGAAATCTCTGTACACCTGTAGGTGTTATTTCAAGATATAGCCTGTCCTTAACATCTATTGTACTATGTAGTTGCCTCACAGAGAGATACTGATCTAGACTTTTAAAGACTTTTTTTCCTAACATTATAAACTGTAGAACTTTAGAGAGTGCAAATACAACATCAAGGCAAAATATAAAATAAAAAAGTTTTTTAAATATGCTTGTATCTTCCAATTTCCTCATATACATCTATAGCATGACAAAAGAACACATATAAAACAAGTTCCTTAAGAGTAAAAAGAAATGAGATTGATTTAACACTAAATATTTAACACTAAATATCATCTAACCCACAACTGAAAGCATAATTATTTTTAGAGATTAAAAAATTGTTTACTAAATTATAAAATAGATTCTGGTATTTTAAAATCATCCATGTACTAATAATTGTAATGAGAAGTTATTCCGAAAATTGCTTTTATTTCGTTTTTTATTTTATTTTAATTATATATATATATTATCAAATCTAGACCCGTGTCCCCCACCCTTTCCCCACACCCCAGCAGAGCTCATAAATTCTGACAAACATGCTTTTCATCTCTTTCTCAGTCATTCTCAATATTCTCCATGTGGAAGTTTACTGTTTTGAGCAGAAGTTCACTGCTTCAGTCAGTTTTTGATGCAGTTCTTTCTGTTGATGTTGTTGTTGTTTCCAATATGTATCACTCCCAACTGCTTTGGACAAAAGCTCAAGGGGCTGTGCACAAGAAATACTTACAACTAGGTAATTAGCACTAACATCCACAGATGAGGGATAACATTTGTTGTTTCTTTTTCTGGGACTATGTTACTTCACTCAGCATGATGTACTATAGCTCCAGCCATTTTCCTGCAAAGCTCATGATGTCATCTTTTTAACTGCTGCATAGATCTCCATTGTGTAGACGGACCACATTTTCTCTATCCACTCATCTGTTGAGGGGCATTTAGATTGGTTCCACCTCCTTGCTATTGTGAAGAGAGCTGAAATAAACATGGCCATGCATGTATCTCTGTGGTGGGGTGGGTCTTGCGGGTACATGCCTAGGAGTGCTATGGCTACATCAGGTGGCAAGTTCATTCCAAGTTTTCCAAGGGTTCTCCACACTGCTTTCCATAGTGGTTGTACGAGTTTACATTCCCACCAGCAGTGGGTGAGTGTTTCCCTTTCCCCACAACCTCTCCAGCACTTGGTATCATTTGTTTTCTTGATCCTAGCCAGTCTTATTGGAGTAAGATGATATCTTAAAGTGGTTTTGATTTGCATTTCCTTAACAATTAGTGATGTTGAACACTTCTTAAGGTGTTTCTCAGCCATCTCTACTTCTTCACTTGTGAAGTCTCCTCTGTTCAGCTCTTTGCTCCATCTATTGAGTGGGTTATTTGTTTTCTTCTTTGTTTCTTGAGTAGTTTATATACTCTGGAAATCAATGCTTTTTCAGATGTTTCTGAGGTGAAGGTTTCCTCCCACTCTGTGGGATTTATCTTCACTTCCTTGATTGAATCTTTTGATGTAGCTTTTGAGTTTAATGAGTTCCCATTTGTAACTTTCGATCTTAATTCTTGTACAGCTGCTGCCTGATTTAGGAAGTCTCTTTTTACGCTTATGTCATGCAGTCTGCTGCCAACTTTTTCTTCTATTGCCTTCAGAGTTTGGGATTTCACGTTGAGGTATTTGATCCATCTGGAGTTGACTTTTGTACAGGGCGAGAGGTAGGGGTTTAATTTCATTCTTCTACAAGTGGTGATCCAGTTTTGCCAACACCACTTGCTGAAGATGCTGTCTTTTCTCCATTGTGGTTTCTTGGCCCCCTTGTCAAATATGAGATGGCTGAAATTGTATGTGCTCAGATTTGGATCTTCGGTTTTGTTCCATTGGTCAACAGGTCTGTTTTTGTGCCAGTACCAGGCTGTTTTTATGACTATAGCCCTGTAGTATAGTTTAAAATCTGGTATAGAGATCCCTCCTGTGTAGCTCTTTTCACTCAGGATTGATTTGGCTATTCGGGGTCTTTTGTTTTTCCAAATGAATTTAAGAACTTTTGTTTCCAAGCCTGTGAAGAAACTCTTGGGGATTTTGATTGGGATTGCATTAAATCTATACAAGAGTTTTGGTAAAATGGACATTTTTACAATGTTAATTTTCCCAATCCATGAGCATGGGAGGTTTTTCCATCTTCTGAGGTCTTCTTCAATTTCTTTCTTTAAGGGTTTAAAATTTTTGTTGTAGAGGTCTTTGGTGTCTTTGGTTAGGTTTGTTCCTAGGTATCTTATTGTTTTTGAGGCTATTGTGAGTGGGAAGGTCTCTTTGAATTCTTTCTCCAGTTGCTTGTTCTTGGTGTAAAGAAAGGCCATTGATTTTTTAAGGTTAATTTTGTATCCTGCCACTTTGCTGAAGCTGTTAATCGTTTCTAGGAGTTTTCTGGTGGAGTTTTTTGCATCCCTTAAGTAAACAATCATATCATCAGCAAATAGGGATAGTTTGACTTCCTCTTTTCCAATTAGTACTCCTTTAATATCCTTTTCTTGCCTTATTGCTCTAGCAAGTGTTTCAAGCACTATATTGAAGAGGAGTGGTGACAGGGGCCAGCCTTGCCGAGTTCCTACCTTTAAAGGGAATGTTTCTGTCATTTCCCCATTTAAGATGATATTGGCTGTGGGTTTCCTGTATATGGTTCTGATTACATTAAGGAATGATCCCTCCAATCCAATTCCTTCTAGGACTTTAAGCATGAAGGGATGCTGGATTTTGTCAAAGGGTTTTTCAGCATCAATTGAGATGATGGTGTGGGTTTTGTCCTTCATTCCATTTATGTGTTTGATGATGTTTATTGATTTTTGTATGTTGAACCATCCCTGCATCTCTGATATAAATCCAACTTGCTCATGATGGACGATCTTCTTGATGTGGGTCTGTAAACGATTTGCCAGTATCCTGTTTAGAATTTTGGCATCTGTGTTCATTAGGAAGATGGGTGTATAATTCTCCTTTTTAGTTGTTTCTTTGCCTGGCATATGATTCAGTGTTCTCTAAAGAAACAGAAGCAACAGGACAAATATATAGCTATATACAATTTATAGATTTGCTCACATGACAGAGTTCAAGGAGTCCAACAGTAGCCACGCCACACTGGAGAGGCTGAGAATCCAAGGAAATGCTCAGTCCACAAGCCTGCATGTCTCAGTAGTCCCAATCTGGTGCTGACGGCCCGATGGATTCCAGGAGATCTGCTGGTTTCAGTACATGCTGGGATCTGAAGGGTTGATCACAGGAGCAAGTCAAACTCATTAGTGAGAAAGAGGCAAGCCAAAGGAAAAAAGGGACCAGCACCCACTGCCATCATCTTTAATTCTGCCTGCCAGCAGAAGGTAATGCCCACCCACATTTGGGGTGGGCCATCCTGGTTGAGGTAGTCCAATCCGAAGATTCTTTTTCTCTTATTTGTTCCTCAGTTCATTAAAGTTGGATTAACCCAGAATTAACCATCACAATTTCACCCCATGTCAACTTGACACCCAATTAATAGCCTCTCCTTATCTTATGTTTAAATGTCTATTGCGAACAATGGCAAGGTCATAATTCCACCTAACAGGTTATAAGTGTCTTGTGTGCAATAGCAAAGCATTATATCTTAGAGTAGGTGGTAATGTCCTTGAGGAACACTTAGTCCTTAAGTATATAATAAACTAAATATGACAACACTTAACACTTATCTCGGTTGCACATTCAAAATGGAACAACACAAGTATCTGCTTAATATACGTATATTTATATGAACAAGCACATTCTTAACCAAATAGGACAAAAGTTACTATCTATTATAATCCATGTTTCTGCAGCTGGTCCACTGGCCTCAGCTGATATTTATGACTACCTTCTTCTACTATCCATTCTGTATTTCCTCCACCATCAGCAAGCACCTCTGTAGGTCTTGGCTCTTTCCCTGGAGGAGTGACCCATACCTTCATCCCTGAAGGGTCTGGGCCATTTGTTTTCCTGTCTGGTTTGAGTTGTTAGAGTTTCCCATTGACCTTAATCATAGGACATGGTAGAACCAGAAGTCATCCTACAGCATCTCCTGCCTTCCAGACATAATCTTCCTTGCCCCCATTGTAGAGAAAAAATCCAATTTCCCCCTGGTAGTCTGGATCAATCACTCTTCCTACTACTGTTATTCCTTCCTTAGCCTGTTGGCTTAAGGTCAGTAGAAGCCCAAAGTGGCCAGAGGGAAGTCTTAGCTTCCAGTTCAATGGAACGTTTGCTGTATCTCCTGGCAAAAGCACTCCCCCCTTTGGAGCCAAAACTTCTAGACCAGCAGAACACAAGGTCGTGGGTACAGGAAGCAAAAATTTTCCTACTGGATCACTAGGGGTGATAGTGAGTGGAATCACTCCCACTTTCACCCCTTGGTTCCTGGACCCATGAATTCTAGCTATAGGAGAAACAGTACCATATAGTGGGTGCTGATTCAAAGCATATACTGCTTGCTGGAGAACCTTGCCCCAGCCCTCCAGGGTATTGCTACCTAATTGGTGTTATAACTGCATCTTCAAGAGGCCATTCCATTGTTCTATCAAGCCAGCTGCTTCTGGATGGTGGGGAACATGGTAGGACCAGTGGATACCATGACCATGGGGACACTTTTGCACTTCTTTGGCTGTGAAGTGTGTTCCTCCTTGGTCAGAAGTGATGCTGTGAGGAATACCATGATGGTGGATAAGACATTCTGTAAGTCCCTGGATGGTAGTTTTGGCAGAAGCATTAAATGCAGGAAAGGCAAATCCATAACCAGAATAAGTATCTATTCCTGTAAGGACAAAACACTGTCCTCTGCATGATGGAAGTGGCCCAATTTAGTCAACCTGCCACCAAGTTGCTGGCTGGTCACCCCAGGGAATAGCACCATATCGGGGGCTCAATGTTGGTCTGTGCTGTTAGCAAATCTGGCACTTGGCAGCATCTGTAGCCAAATCACATTTGGTGAAAGGAAGTCCATGCTGTCGGGCCTATGCATAACCTCCATCTCTGCCACCATGATCACTTTGTTCATGGGCCCATTGAGCAACAACAGGGATAGCTGGAGAAAGAGGCTGCCTATCCACAGAACGAGTCATCTGATCTACTTGATTATTAAATCCATCCTCTGCTGAGATCACCTTTTGATGAGCATTTACATGAGACACAAGTATTTTCACATCCTTTGACCATTCAGAGAGCTCTATCCACATAATTCTTCCCCGAAAGTTTTTCTCACCAATTTTCCAGTCATGGTCCTTCCAAGTCCCTGACCATCCAGCCAAACCATTGGCTACAGCCCATGAATCAGTATATAATCGAACCTCTGGCCATTTCTCCTTCCAGGCAAAATGCACAACCATGGGCAGTGCCCGAAGTTCTGCCCACTGTGAAGACTTTCCTTCACAGTGTACTTTAGGGTTGTTTCAGAAATAGGCTGTAATGCTGTAGCTGTCCACCTCTGGGTGCTGCCTGCCTAGTGTGCAGAACCATCAGTAAACCAGGCCCTAATCTTCTCTTGCTCAGTCAACTGATCATAGGGCAAAGCCCATGAAGCCATAGGTGCATGCTTAAGCACAGGAAGCATTGTAACAGGAGTGGGAACCATAGGCATTTGGGCAACTTCTTCATGTAGCTTGCTTGTGCCCTCAGGGTCTGCCTGGGCCCTATCACATATGTACCACTTCCATTGGATAATGGACTGTTGCTGTGCACGTCCTACTTTATGGTCTGGTGGGTCTGATAACACCCAGCTTATGATGGGCAGCTCAGATCGCATGGTGACTTGGTGGCCCATTGTCAAACGTTCAGTTTCCACTAAGGCCCAATAGCAGTCTAAGAGTTGTCTCTCAAAAGAGGAATAGTTGTTTGCAGATGAAGGTAGAGCCTTACTCCAAAATATCAAGGGCCTCCACTGTGATTCCCCTATGGGAGCCTGCCACAGACCCAGATGGCACCTCTATCTGCCACTGATACCTCAAGTACCATTAGGTCTGATGGATCATATGGCCCTAGGGGCAGAGCAGTCTGCACTGCAGCCTGGATCTGTTGAAGAGACTTTTCCTGTTGCAAGCCCCACTCAAAGTTTGCTGCCTTCTGAATCACCTTATATATGGGTCATATAACACACACAGATGAGGAAAGTGGTGCCTCCAGAATCCAAAAATGCCCACTATCCGGCTCCAGGGGAATCCGAGACCCTCTTCTGACCTCTGCGGCATTGCACGACACGGGTGCACAGACTTGCATGCAGACAGTACATTCATACACATACAGAAATAAATAAAAATTAATAAAAAAAATTTCAAAAATGCCCACTAAACATTGTGCTTCTTACTTGGTGGAGGCAGGGGCCAGGTGCAACAACTTATTCTTTACATTATAAGGAATGTCTCTGCATGCTCCACACCACTGAACTCCTAGAAACTTCACCGAGGTAGATGGCCCTTGAATTTTAGTTGGATTTATTTCCCATCCTCTCATGCACATATGCTTTACCAACAAGTCTAGACTAGTTGCTACCTCCTGCTCACTGGGTCCAATCAGCATAACATCATCTATATAGTGGACCAGTGTGATAGTTTGTGGAAGAGTCAGGTGATAAAGATCCCTTCTAACTAAGTTACGGCACAAGGCTGGAGAGTTAACTAACCCTTGAGGTAAGACAGTAATGTTGGCCTTGCCAGCTGAAAGCAAATTGCTTCTGGTAGTCCTTTTGAACCGGTATTGAGAAGAAAGCATTGTCCAGATCAATAACTGCATACCATGTACCAGGTGACATATTAATCTGCTCAAGTAAGGATACCACATTTGGTCCAATCAACATAACATCAATAATATAGTGGACCAGTCTGACATTTTGTGGAAGAGTCAGGCAATCAAGATCCCTTCTAACTAAGTTATAGCACAAGGCTGGAGAGTTAACATACCCTTGAAGTAAGACAGTAAAGGTATACTGTTGGCCTTGCCAGCTGAAAGCAAATTGCTTCTGGTGGTCCTTATGAACTGGTATTGAGAAGAAAGTATTGTCCAGATCAATAGCTGTGTACCAGGTACCACCAGACATATTAATCTGCTCAAGTAAGGACACCACATCTGGTACAGCAGCTGCAATTGGTGTCACTACTTGGTTTAGTTTTCAGTAGTCAACTGTCATTCTCCATGATCCATCTGTCTTTTGTACAGGCCAAATTGGAGAGTTAAAAGGAGATGTGTTAGGAATCACCACCCCTGCATCTTTCAAATCCTTGATGGTGGCACTAATTTCTGCAATCCCTCCAGGGATACAATATTGTTTTTGGTTCACTATTTTCTCTGGTAGAGGCAACACCAATGGTTTCCATTTGGCCTTTCCAAACATAATAGCCCTCACTGCACAGGTCAGGGAACCAATGTGGGGAGTCTGCCAATTTCTAATTATATCTATCCCAAGTATACATTTTGGGACTGGGGAAATAACCACAGGATGAGTTCTGGGATGCAATGGGCCCACTGTGAATCAGACTTCAGTCAAAACTCCATTTATCACCTGACCTCCATAGGCGCCTACTTTAACTGGAAGGCCACAATGCTTTTTAGGGTCTCCTGGGATCAGTGTCAACTCGGAACCAGTATCCCATAGGACTTGAGAAGTCTGATTATTTCCTTTTTCCCCAGTGTACAGTTACCCTAGTAAAAGGCCTCAGGTCCCTCTGGGGAAGGACAGGAGGAAGGCAAACAGCATAACTCTTTGGTATTGTGACAAGGTCCTTCCTCATAGGAACCCGACCACCCCTTTGTTCAAAGGATTCTGGGTCTGTGAACTGTCTCAAGTCTGGAAACTGGTTAACTGGACAGGATTCGCTACTGCTGAAATTCAATGTTGACTTCTTGTCATTTGTTCTAGAGCTTTTCTGCTTAATACAGATCAAATAAAAACTTAGTAGGCTTCTTATGTATTTGGTTCCTGGGAACACCATGATTAATTAGCCAGTTCCAAAAATCATTTTAGGTCATGCCATTATAGGCATTGTTTTGCCTTTTCCGCCCATTATGATAACTACAATAACTACACTCATCTGGCCTTAGGCGATTCAGTGCTGCCACCTGACGCCTACCCTGAGGTCCTGTTAAACCCATTACGTGTACATTTAATTTATGCAAGTAAGCAACCACTTCTCTAACTGTAAGTTTTGACATAAGAAATAGAGCAAAAACAAAGCTCTTCAAATGTTCTGGTGTCTCTCTCAGTACTTTCAATCTTATAAACTCAGTGAAAGGCATGTCCTCTGGGTCCTTACATTGTGGAGAATGTAGTTTTACACTTCAAATCCAATCGAGCATGTCCATCTGCCTGACCCTCACAATCCCTTCATCAATACTAAGCCAAGGAATACCAGGCATCTCTAACTCACTGTTAGTAGGACATGTTTTAATAAATATGTCAGCCAACCATTCAAATAAACTTTTTAGTTGGGAGGTTTCTTACTACATCTTCAATTTCTTCATATATTATGGGTCTGTTTAAGCTGTTGATCTCTTCTTGGTTGTGCTTTGGTGATTCCCAGGATTTCAGATATTCATCCATTTCTTCTAGGTTTTCAAACTTGGAAGAGTATAGGTTTTCAAATTATTCCTGTATGATTTTCTGGGTCTTTTCCTTGTCTGTTGTGATATTTCCCTTTTCATCATGGATTGTATTGATTTGGAGTTGCTCCTTCTTTCTTTTGGTTAACTGGGCTACAGGTCTGTCTATCTTGGTTATTCTTTCAAAGAACCAACTTTTGGATTCTTTGATTTTTTCTTTTTGTATTGTTTTCTTTGTTTCTATTTCATTGATTTCTGCTCTGATTTTTGTTATTTCTTCCTGTCTGTTGTGTTTAGGGTTCATCTGTTGTTGCCTCTCAAGTGCTTTTAGCTGCAGTGTTAGATCATTCACTTGTGCTCTTTCTGTTTTTCTTTTTTTTAATTTTTTTTTATTAATTTTTATTTATTTCTGTATGTGTATGAATGTACTGTCTGCATGCAAGTTTGTGCACCCGTGTCGTGCAATGCCGTGGAGGTCAGAAGAGGGTCTCGGATTCCCCTGGAACTGGAGTTCTCCTGGAATTGGAGTTTCAGATGGCTCTCGGCCGCCATGTGGGTGCTGGGGATCAAACCCGGGTCCTCTGTAAGAGCTGTTGGCGCTCTTAACCGCTAGACCATCTCTCCAGTCCCGCTCTTTCTGTTTTTCTAATGTAGGCACCCAGGGCTATAAACTTCCCTCAGGAATGGAAAGCATAATTATCTTTAGAATAGAATGATAAAATTTCAGCAAAATTATTGATAACACATTTGTTAATTGTTACACCAAAATAAAACTCACTTTTAGTAGTAAATCTGAAAAATCAAAGGACTTCAGAGAAAATATATAAAGTTTAGCTATTTATGAGAAGAAATGTCATGTGCTTTGTTTAAAAAGATAATGTTCAATAACCCAAGCCCATTTGTACCTGCTGTAGATTATGTATAAAAAAGAAGTATAAAGTTCAAAATACATTATATTAAATATATCCTCTACAATCCCATAAATATATACTGTGATTATGTTCCTTTGTTTTTTAAAATTTTTGTGTTTGACAGTTTCATACATGTATATAATGGATTTTAGTGACTTTCCTCCTTTATTCTCCTCTAGCACTGCTCACCTACTCTCATAAGTACCTTCTTCACAGCATCTCTACGTACTTTAATGTCCTTGGTGTGTATGTGTAGCCCACTGAATTAAAAGAGAATTTATTGTGCAAGCATGGGTAAGTAGCTATTTACTGGAATAAGGACAAGATGTTGCTTCACAGAAGAAAATGACAACCCTTTCTGAGCAACCATTACTCCCCAAAATTCTATTCGGAATTGAAGTGCTCACATGGCCCTCTCAAATCCTTATTGGAATGCTGGTGAGCTCAATCTTGAACAGAGTTTGTGTCATGACCACAGCTGCAGTGAGGTCATGAGGTCTGTCCAGAAGACACTTTTCTGCTCACATATTCCCAGCCTTTGCCTCATACTTTCTTAACTACTTCTGCAATGTTTCCATGGAAAGGTGATATAGCAATCTCACATAGGAAAGAGCAACACTATCATTCTTGGTATTTTGACCTGTTAAAGTATATACATAAGCCTTTCACTGCTCAAATGAGTTTTCTCTGATGAAATCTGGACACAATAATAATCTACTGATTACAAGGCACTTTGACCTCAGATAATTAAGCAAAACCATCATGGTAGATTCTCACTGTAACCTGTGATCTCCCCACTACTTACTGTTGACAAGATTAATGAATAAGACATGAATTCCATCTGTGGAGTGGAAATCCAATCCAATCGTAGAGGGGTGCAATACCTGTCCTTAAAAGTTGTGCTTCTGTTTCACTATGGGACACAACTTGCCTGGCAGGGCTATATATATATATATCTATATATATATATATATATATATATATAATTTTGGTCTTTTTTTTGAGACGGTCTCCCTGTATCCCCAGCTGTCCTGGAACTCGCTCTGTAGACAAGGCTGGCCTTGAACTCACAAAAGATCCACCATGCTCTGCCACCAAGTCTCAGGATATAATAAAGGCATTGCACCACCACGCCCTGCTGCATTATTATATCTTAATTAAGGAACAGTTGCCCAGAACAAATGATCGTGCTTCAATCAATAACTTCCTGCCCAAGTTAATGCAAGGAACCTGGATTCAGTGGCTCACACATGCCAAAATACACGAGAGCAGGAGGACAAGAAGGGTTTCAGTGTGAGCAAGAGGAAGATGGCCAAAGGCAATACATAAAATTCCTGGTATACAACTCATATATGAAACTGTAAAATAATAAAAAACTTACAAAATGAAATTTTCTAGGAAATTAATAAGGATGTTGAAAATTATATCCATTGATCAAAAGAAATTAAAGTTTGTAAGAAAAAAAAATAAACTGCCTCATCGCCAATGACAAACTTTGGACTTCTTCATATAAAACATGTTCATCAGGGCTGGAGAGATGACCTAGTGGTTAAGAGAGCTGACTGCTCTTGCCGAGGACCCGGGTTAGATCCCCAGCACCCACATGGCAGCTGAGAACAGTTTTTAGCTTCAGTTCCAGGGGAATCTGACACCCTCTCTTCTGACGTCCGCGGCATTACACGACAGGGGTGCACAAACCTACATGCAGACAGTACATTCATACACATAAAAGTGTTTTAAAAAATGTTCATCATATTGACCAATGAATAAGTCTCAATTATAATATATGAAGTTATTTCTATAATAGATGTGATCTAGATTTTTTAAACAGGTGTTATGAGATTAGATGTTGTTTAGAAACTTCCAAGATACACATATAACAGCATCAAAAGTTATTAGAGAAATATGGACTAATCTTATAAACATTATTTCGGTAACTTAAACAGTCTAGAATGAAATAGCAGAGGCTATATTATTCTACATATACACTATGTATGCAATGGTTATATCAATATATAAAAATAAAAAGTTAATTAGTGAATCAAGAGTTAGATATTTGGTGTGAGATGATTTAAAGATTCAGAATATTTAGGTTGTTTTTGCTATCAAAAGTGCTTGCTAACTGAACGTAGTGATGATTACAAAGCTTTGAACACAGCAGCACTGGACTGAGTAGGAGAGAGAAGAGCAGAGAGCAGTCCAAGAAATGCGGACTATGGATATCCTAAAGTATTTATTGAGTCTTGGGATAATTTCCCCACAAATAAAGAGGACCATTGTATATTGAATACTATTGAATTCTACATTTGAATGGATGTGTTTTCTTATAAAAATTATACCACAATAAAACTGTTTCCCAAACTAAATAGGGTCTTTACATTGAAGACAGAGCATCTTTTCACCTGTGAAACAGAAAAAGAGATAAAGAATAATAGCTAGACTCTAGATTCCTAGTTAACTTCTTAGGATGGATACTTATAACTCCTGACAAGAAAATTGAATTTCGTACTGCTACATCAAATTCCACAGAAAATTTTGTTTCTGATTAACATTTCATATGAAATTCATCAGAACATGAGCAATGATCACTAGAATTCCTGGAAGCATAAGATTAGAGAAAGCTATGAAAAATATTACATAAAAATAAATGTCAAATCGTGTGCTTAATTTTCATTATGTAATGTAAAAATATTGGGAAATTAAATAGAATTATAACACTTGGCTAGGGTTCTCTTTAATTTGAACTCTGTCTTCTCTTTTCTAATATTTAAATATATAAAAAAGATATTACATGATAGAATATATTCTGCAAATTTATTCCATTTTTAAATTTTAAAACATAATTTCTTCAGTCTTTTAATTCTTGATGTGTGAACATATAGAGAATATAAGTGCAACCAAATAAATCACTGTTTATTTCACAACCTTGTTATCAGAAAGCTATATTTCTTACTGATTCATCACAACCAAAGTATAATTTCAAAATGATTTATGAAAACCCCTAAGGCAAGTTTGTTGTGATTAAAAAGATAAAAGAGTACAAAAATGCAGCAAAAGTTATAAATGATGGCTGATTGACTTTTGAAGTAAAAATTCTTCTGTAATATTTATCAGAGCTTGTACACAGTAATTTGAAAATCAGAAAAACTTACCAACAAGACAGGCTTAATAACTACAACAAAATGGGAAATTTTATTTAAAAATGTTTGAATCATTTATTTTCTATCTATGACTATTTTGCCTGCTTGTGTGAAGGTAAAGGATGGGTATGCAATGCCTGTGGAGACCAGAAGAGGGAGTGGGATCCCTTGCGAGTGAAGTTGTAAATGCTTGCAGCCACCATGTAGACACTGTGAAACAAAGCATGATCCTCTATAAAAGAAGCGACTGATCTTAATCACTGAGACATTTCTCCAACTCCGAGTTACTTTTTTCAATGTAGTTGTTTTCCTGTCTTAGAAATGCTTAACTTTCTGACATGAAAATATTTAAAAATGTTAAATATCCATTTATTGCCTCTAATGCAATTAAACATTTATTTTCTGAAATTTACACTTGGGAAATATATCTATTCCCCTATTGTCAATATACAATGTCAATTCATTAAATTTAAAGTAGAATGAAAAAAAGTAAATTCAAACTTAAAAATAAACGATTAATACTGCAATAAGAAAAAAATTATGTAAGCTATTTATTTATTTATTTTTAACTTTTTTGTTTTAAATTATTCCAAAATATGCATATATACACTCCACACATAAGTCAAAATTAAAAATTCTGAGAATAAACTATAGGTTGATTCCTAAACACATTTAGAGATTCACATTTTAAAAGTAAATTTGCATGCAGGTATAAAGTGTGTAAATTAGCATTCTTTTTTTAGAATCTTACTACATATCCTCCATCTATATATGGTAATTACAATGTGTGAGTATAAGTGGTAGGACAATTCTAGAGCCCATTAAGAGATTCACATTATAATAGCACAGTTGATTTCAGATTCAATGAAATATGCATCCCCAAGCAGAGCGTGTGAGTATAATGGTAAGACAATTCTAGAGCCCATTTGTAGATTCACATTTTAATAGCACAGTTGATTTCAGATTCAATGAAATATAATAATAAAGTTGCTCAGTTTGCCTGCGACCTGGGGATTTGTTGTTAGCATCCATAAATGAGGGGAACCATTCACCCTTTTTATTTTTTTTCTGGGACTGTGTTATTACATTTAGTATAATTGTTTCGAGTTTCATTCATTTGTCAGCAAAGGTCATGATGTCATTTTTCTTTAGTGCTGCATAGAACTCCATTGTGTAGATGTACCACATTTTGTTATCCAGTCATCAGTTGAGGGGCATCTGGGTTGGTTCCAGCTCTTCACTATTGTGAAGAGAGCTGCAATAAGCATGGATGTACATGTATCTCTGCTGTAGGAAGAGTCTGATGGATATATACCCAGGAGTAGTATGGCTGGGTCAAGTGTTAGGCTCAGTTAGAGTTTTTTAAGGTTTCTCCACACCGCTTTCCACAGTGGTTGTACCAGTTTACATTCCTACTAGCAGTGGATGAGTGTTCTCCTTTCCCCACAACCTCTCCAGCATTTGATGTATTTTGTTTTCTTGATCTTGGCTAGTCTTATTGGAGTGAGATGATACCTTAGTGTGGTCTTAATTTGTATTTCCTTAATTATTAATGATGTTGAACACTTTTTTTTAATTGTATTTATTTTCGTATGTGTGTGAGTGTTCTGGTGCATGCAGGTTTGTGCACCCTTATTGTATAATGCCGCGGATGTCAGAAGAGTGTCTCAGATTCCTCTGGAACTGGAGTTAAAGATGGTTCTCAGCCGCCATGTGGGTGCTGGGAATTGAGCCCGGGTCCTCTGCAAGAACAGTCTGTGCTCTTAACCGCTAGGCAATCTCTCCAGCCCAATGTTGAACAGTTTTTAAGATGTTTCTCAGCCATCTTTACTTCCTTACTGGTAAAGTCTCTGTTCAGCTCTTTACTCCATCTTTTGAGTAGGTCATTTGTTTTCTTACTTCTTTGTTTTTTAAGTAGCTTATATATTCTGAATGTTAATGCTTTGTCTGATGTATCAGTGGTCAAGGTTTTCTCCTACCCTGTGGCTTTTCCCTTCACTTCTTTGATTGTTTCTTTAGCTGTGCAAAAGCTTTTGAGTTATATGAGGTCCCACTTTTCAGCTGTTGTCCTTATTTCCTGTGCAGCTGCTGTTTGATTTAGAAAGTCTTTTGCTACACCTATGTCTTGTAGGTTGCTGCCAAATTTTTCTTCTATCATCTTCAAGGTTTCAGGGTTTAGGTTGAGATCTTTGATCTACTTGGAGTTTGTTTTTGTACAGGGTGAGAGGCAAAGGTTTAATTTTGTTCTTCTACAAATGGTGATCCACTTTTGCCAACACCATTTGCTGAAGATGCTATCTTTCTGCCATTGAGCTTTCTTGGCCCGTTTGTCAAATATGAGGTGGCTGAAGTTATATGAGCTCAAGTTTGAATCTTCAATTTTGTTCCATTGGTCAATGGTTCTGGTTTGGTTTGTTTTTTTTTTTTTCCAGGACCAGGCTATCCTTATGACTATAGCCCTGTAATATAGCTTGACGTCTGGTAATGTAATCCCCTCACCTCAGTATTGCACTTTTCACTCAGGGTTGCTTTAGCTATTCGGGGTCTTTTTTTCCATATGGATTTAAAGAATTTTTTTCTAAGTCTGTGAAAAAGCTCATGGGGATTTTGATTGGGATTTCATTGAATCAGTATATTAATTTGGGTAGAATGGACATTTTTACTATATTAATTTTTCCAATCCATGAGCACAGGAGGTCTTTCCATTATTTATGTCATTTTCAATCTCCTTCTTGTTGTAGAGGTCTTTGGTGTCTTTAGTTAGGTTTATGCCTAGGTTTTTTTTTTTTGAGGCTATTGTGATTGGAAAGGTCTTCTTATTTTCCTTCTCCAGTTGCTTATTGTTGATGTAAAGGAAGACTACTGATTTTTCTAGGTTTACTTTATATACTACCACTTTACTAAAAGTTTTTTGCTACCATTTGCTCGGAATAATTATTTTTCATCCTTTCACTCTAAGTTGCTGTCTGTCCTTGAGGGTGAAATGGCTTTCTTATAAGGCAGCATATAGATGGATTCTGTTTCTTAATCCCTTCTCCCAGTCTATGTTTTTTGATTGGGGAATTTAGACTATAAATTTTTAAGGTTATTTTTGAGAGATGTGTGTGGTTTCCTTTCAACTTATGCTTTTGGTAATTCTCTCTTGGGTTGATTAAGGATAGTTGCTCTTTCCTCTGTTTTTTTTTTTTTTAATTGCTTCGAGTATTTCCTAAAATGTTGGGGTTTTTTTTACATGTGTTCTTTCATTTTGTTTATGTCATGAAAGATTTTTCTTTTTCCTTCAACTATGATTGACATTTTTGCTGGATATAATAATCTGCATTGGCATCTGAAGTCATTTACTACTGGGAATACTTTGGTCCATGTTCTTCTGGCTTTCATGGTTTGCACTGAGAAGTCAGATGTGAATCTGATGGGTTTCCCCTTATATGTAACTTGCTGTTTTTGTCTTGTGACTTTCAGTATTTTGCCCTTGTTTTGAGCATCTAGTGTTTTAACTATATTACATGGAGAATTTCTTTTCTAGTCTTGTCTATTTGTTGTTCTATGTGCTTCTTGTATTTCTATGGGTTTGTCTATTTTCAGTTTGGAGAAGTTTTCTTCTATTATTCTGTTGAAGATCTGATCAATACAATTCTCTTGGGATTCTTCTCCTTCCTCTATCCCTTTGATGTGGAGGTTTGGTCTTTTCATAGTGTCCCACATTTATTGCTTGTTCCACTCTTGTGTTCTAGCGGGGCTATGTTATTCTGTAGGTCTGATATTCTTTTTTCTCCTTCTTCCTTTCGGCTTCTGAGCTTTTTCCTATAATTCCTGCTGATTGAATGAATGTTCAATTTCCTGTTTTATTTCATCCTGTGAGTTCTTCACTATTTCCACTTCCTTTTGGAGCTTTTCATGCTTTTCTTTTAGGTCCTTGCTTTGCTGATCAGTTTCGTTTTTCCTTTCAGCCTGAGATCTTTTCAATGCTTCCACTTCCTTCTAGAGTTTGTCGTTCTTCCCCTCTAGTTCTTTCAAAGTTTGTATTTCTCTTCCTCTAGTTCTTTTCTGAGTTTATCAATCTCTCCTTTTAGTTCTTTCTGGAGTTCATCATTCTTTCCTTCTAGTTCCTTCATGAGTTTTTTGTTCTCTCCCTTTAGTTCTCTGATTTGTTCTTTATAGTCTTTGAATATGTCTACAATTGTTCTTCTAAGGTGGGTATCTTGGTTCTCTTCCAGGGTGATCTTGTTGTTGGGATCTTCTACAGGATTGGTTGAGTTCAGTAGGGATTTATTTTGAGCTTTTCCCATATTGTTGTTTTTCCGTTGTGTTTTTGGCATGTGTATTTGTTGTTGTTGTTTTTCCCCTTTTGTTTATTTGCTTGCCTTTTGTTGCTACTCTCAAATGTTAATATGGAGGACTGATTGGTCACTCAGTTTGCTTCCTGTTGGTTTCTTCCTCAGTTTGGGCTATGCAGCCTCCAATCACTTACACTGCTGGATCCTCCTAACTTCATAAAACTGCAGCACCAACAGTTTATACTTTCTACCTCAGTATCAGTAGCTTGAGTGGGAGTGGGTGGGTGAGGGTTTGAAAACTTTGGCCAGTGCACTGTGCACTGGTCCCCTCCTGGGCAGATGGGCACAGAGAGTGTTTGCCCCTGGATGACCTTCTATCCACACATGCAGTTCCTCTCTATGGTCCAAGCGTTGGGCAGCACCTGCAGAGGTGGGCTGCTCGCCAAAGGCCTGCAAGGCACAGACCAACCTGGGCGGCTGGGCATGGAGAGTGTCCAAGATATTTATAAAAGTACAATTTGTTAATAGAATGATAAAGTGAACTGTATCCAATAGAAATAAAAATTTCTATCAAAAAAGATGCAGGACAGTTATGGCAGAATGCATGGTCTAGGATGGGATGGGGTGGGGTGGGGGGAAGGGATAGGGGAATTTGCCTGAACAGAAATGAAAAATGATGTATGAAATACACAAAACATCAATAAATAAATTAAATTTTTTTATATTTTCAATAATATTAAATTTGATGATAATGTAATTTTGATTCCTTTTTTTTTTCTGTATGTGTATGAATGTACTGTCTGCATGCAAGTCTGTGCACCCGTGTCGTGCAATGCCACGGAGGTCAGAAGAGGGTCTCGGATTCCCCTGGAGCTGGAGCCCTCCTGGAACTGGAGCTTCAGACGGCTCTCGGCCGCCATGTGGGTGCTGGGGATCGAACCCGGGTCCTCTGCAAGAGCGGTCGGCGCTCTTAACCGCTAGGCCATCTCTCCAGGCCCTGATTACTTTTTTATTTATGTGAATTTCATATAATATAGTTCATTGGTGATTAGATCCCCTTCCCTTACTGGACTTCCTCATACAGAATCCTGCCCAATTTAATGTTTGCTAATATTTAAAATATGGCCTTTTTATAAACTGAAGATTTGCAATTTTCATACAAAATACATACCTCTCTTTAATGTTAACTTTATGTAATATATTACATGTAACATATGTACTATATATAACACATTATATATAGCGAGAGTGAGAGGCAGAGACAGAGACAGAAAGACAGTAGTTTGTGTCCCCAAATAGCCTTGAATGTGACTCCATGTACTGGAGTCTGTTTAACCTACTAAAAGTCCCATGCTTGAAAGAAAGTGTCTCTATTCCTTTCCCAGAAGACCTCAATAGCCGGAAGTTCTTTAGGTTGGGTTAGGGTTTCTTGTTCACTTCTCCTTGACTTCTCTATTTGTAGGCTGGGATTTTGACTGGATTGATTTCAAACACCACTTGTGCATGCTTTCCCTTGCTATGAGTTCATGCAAATAAATGCCAACCTATCTGGAAAACTCTGTTTCCTTGTGATCATGCAAAAACCTCTGGTTTTCACAATGTTTCCACCTCTGTTTTCCCTTAGCCTTGAGATGCAGAACCTTGATTTAGGTGTCCTATTCACACACAATTATTCTTATATCTCTTGGTCCCCAAATATTAGCCAGTTGTGAGCTTCTACATCCATTAATCACGATTTGCTTCAAAAAGGAACCAACCTGTTGAGATTTCAGAAATGCATTAATCATGGGTAAAACAATAAGTCATTACACATAAAGATAATAATTTTAATAGAAAACTGTTTAAAGCACTCCCTTAAACTCAGTGACCTACTAAGTCTCGGATTCTCAAGGCTGATATCAAGGTTCAGGTATGAATCCATCTTAGGAAGCAGACCTTAAATCCAATTACAGAGTAGTTGATAACTCCCATAATTTTTTTTATTGTTATTATACTTTTTCCATAAATCGTACATCATTTCTCAATCGAATCTAGAGTTGCTTCCCTTTCCATGCCACCCACCCAACCCTAGTCCCAGCACTCTGCCATACATGTCCTGCTTCTTTTTCTGAGTCTTTCCAGAGGTTTTTTTTCAGTTCTTTCGTTGTTTTCTTTTTTTTTTTTTTTTTTTTTTTTTTTTAATTATATATATATATATATATAGAATATATATATGAATAATATATTAATATAATAAGATAATATATAGAAAATATATATATTATAATATATTCATATCCACATATCACTTGAATTGGGAATTGGGGGATATTTTTTTCCCTAAAAGGCTGGTCATGTGTCCTAAAGGAGGTGCTCAAAGTTTCCTGCTTGGCAATGCCAAACAAACATCAATCCTCTGCATTTTTGCTCCACATTGGGGTCTTTCCATCCCATGGTTCCCCAAATGAATTCCTGTCTTGAGCCTCCTTGTACTGGCTTCCATGATCCAGCCCAGGTAGTCAAACAATGGCAGGCTATATTCTGAAGAGGCAGAAATCCCTGTAGCTTAATTTAGGCCAACAAGCTGGGTATCTCATTAGTCCCTATCTGGCATTGAAAGGTTTGGAGGATTCTTGAAGACATGAGTCGTCAGTCCATATTGAATGGTTGAAAAGCTGTGTCTCATGTCTTGAGGGGGGGCCAAAAGTGTTGGCATTCACAGAGTAGATTCACTTGCCAGTAAAAATGTTGAGACGGGACAAAACATATTTCTCTCTTGTTTCTTTTGTCTTTTTGACTAAGATCTCAAGTTTTATGTCTGCAGTACAGTTTCTCCAGTATTAATGATTATTTATCTGGTTGTATTTCCTTTTGGATGCTTAAAGGCCATACAGTTAGCCCAGATTTAATCAAGTTTCATGTTTTCCTCAAGATCAGTGGAGGATCGGGTCCGGAGGGATCTCTTGTGGGGTTTCCAGGGGGGGTAGGGGGTGGAGCACCTTGCTCCTTCCAGCTTCTCATTTCCCGTTCAATCCCAAATATTTTATTTTAAGACCATATTGAACAGGTGGGCTAACTTCCAGGCCAGTTGTAAGTTTGCAGGATGCCACACCCAGAGAAGGTTGATGTTTATTTTGCTTCTGCTGGTAACATGGTTTCACATTCCAGCAGTAAGAATTCTAGCCAGGGGCTGGAGAGATAGCCCCTAGCTGTTGAGAGCGCCCGACTGCGCTTGCAGAGGACCTGGGTTCGATCCCCAGCACCACATGGCGGCTGAGAGCCGNATATTATATATATATTCATACACATATCACTTGAATTGGGAATTGGGGGATATTTTTTCCCTAAAAGATGTCATGTTTTCCTAAAGGAAGTGCTCGAAGTTTCCTCCTTGGCAATGCCAAGCAAACATCAATCCTGCATTTTTGCTCCACATTGTGGTCTTTCCCTCCCATGGTTCCCCAAATGAAGTCCTGTCTTGATCCTCCTTGTACTGGCCTCCATGATCCAGCCCAGGTAGTCCAACAATGGCAGTCTATATTCTGATGAGTCTAAAATCCCCTTAGCTATTTAGTCCACAAGCTGGGTATCTCATTAGTCCCTATCTGGCATTGAAGGTTTGGAGGATTGTTGGAGAGACATGAGTCTTCAGTCCATATTGGAAGGTTGAAAAGCTGTGTCTCATGTCTTTGAGGGGTGCCAAAAGTGTTGGCATTCACAGAGTAGATTCACTTGTCAGTAAAAATTGAAGACAGGCCAAACAACAGTATTCTCTCTTTTTTCTTTTTGTCTGTTTACTAAGATCTCAAGTTTTATGTCTGCAGTACAGTTTCTTTGGTCTTACTGATTATTTCTGGTTGTAATTTCCTTTTGGATGCTTAAGGCCATACAGTTAGCCCAGATTAATCAAGGTTTCTGTTTTCTCAAGATCAGTTGAGGATCTGGTCCTGAGGGATCTCTTGGGGTTTTCGGGGGGGTAGGAGGGTGGGAGCACCTTGCTCCTTCCAGCTTCTCATTTCCAGTTCCATCCCATAATATTTTATTTTACCATATTGAACAGGTGGGCATAACTTTCCAGGCCAGTTGTAGTTTGCAGGATGCACAGCCAGATAAGGTTGATGTTTATTTTGCTTCTGCTGGTAACATGGTTTCACATTCCAGCAGTAAGAATTCTAGCCAGGGGGCTGGAGAGATGGCCTAGCTGTTGAGAGCGCCGACTGCTCTTGCAGAGGACCCGGGTTCGATCCCCAGCACCCACATGGCGGCTGAGAGCCGTCTGCGGCTCCGGTTCCAGGAGAGCTCCAGTTCCAGGGGAATCCGAGACCCTCTTCTGACCTCCGCGGCATTGCACAACACAGGTGCGCAGGCCTGCACGCAGACAGCACATTCATACACATACAAAAATAAATAAAAAAATTAAAAAAAAAAAAGAATTCTAGCCAGAAGCCAAGAGTGGTGGTGCACACCTTTAATCCCAGCACTCCAGAGGCAGAGACAGGTGGATCTCTGTGAGTTCAAGACCAGCCTGGACTACATAGTGAGCTCCAGGACAGCTGAGACTAAAGGAAAACCTTGTCTAAAAAAAAAGACAAATGAATGCTAGCCAGTAGGGAGGGGTCTCTGAAGTCAGCATGAGCACCTGCTTCTGCTTCACTTTGTTCTATAGCTCATGTATGTAATGCCTTTAGTAGTAGAGCCTGACCATAAAGTTCTTGTGGATAACCAAGAGTAAGGGAAATGTCCAGTCGTCTTTGGGTATTTATGGGACCCCAGATTAACTTCTTCTTTTGATGAAGTCCATTCCTGGTATTGAGGTATTATTTTGTTAGTCTATGATATCTAGAAGAGGTAAGTTTCACCTCTTATATAGGTAACTGTTTTAAGCTTGTTTTGTAATAGATATGTATACAGGTTAAGATGCTTCTATATGCAATCTCAAACCAGACAAAATTCCAAAATGTGCTTGGCAAAGTATGTAAGGATCCCCTGACACACACACACACACACACACACACACACACACACACACACTTTTAAACTTTGACAATTAATGGCAGCTTGGAGGAGGAAAGACAATATCTCACAAGGTTTTACTTTTTTTTGTTGATTCAGTGGATTTTCCCTCACTGAAGTATATTTGGGGACCCAAATCAGACTCTATAATCTGTATAATAATATTTATATGTCATATCTTATATATAAAAGAGTACATTAAATTGGGTGAGGTCTGTGAGGGGATCTAAATACCATCAGACTATATTCTATGAATATTATAAAACAAAATAAAATTATTTTTGAAAATAGCTTTCTAAATCCACGTGTGGTTGTGCATGCTTTTAATTACAGCACTTGGAAGGTAGAGGCATGTGACTCACTTTGAGATTGAGGCCAGTTTAGTCTAACCACTGAGTTCCCAGCCTGTTATGGGTACAGAGAAACCATGTCCCCAAAAAACAAAAAATAGGAACTTCACTTCTCATTCTTCTTCCTCTGTCCTGCCTTCCCCTTTCCAACACTATTTAACATTTCTTGCTATAATGTTCTAATTTCCTCTGTCACATCACTACATTCTATCAATCAGCCCAGGAATACACCCCCCCCAGGGCCAATTATTACTTTCCTAACATCTCTATTTTTGTTTCAAATTGAACCATGCATACATAAGATTCCAAAAGTAACACTAAGCTATGAGAGAGAACCTGTGATTTTTTTTTTCTTTCTGGGTCAGAGTTAGCTCACATAGAATGATATTTCTCCCAATTCCATCCATTTCATTGCCGTGATACCCCAAACTAACTTACAGAATAATTTATTTTGGGTTTATGTTTCCAGACTGGAGTGCATAGATGTGGGGCAGGCAGAACTGCAGGCATTTGGGACAGGAAGCTGAGAGTTCGCATCTCCATCCACACATAGGAAGCCAAGAGAGTAAAGTGGAAGTGTTGTGAGGCTCTGCTTTCTCAAAGCCTATTCTGGGAAAGTACTTTCTCCAGCAGGGCTGCACTTCCTACAAGTTCCATAACCTTCTCAAATAGAACCAGCAACTTAGAATCAAATGTTTCAATGCACAAGCCTGTAGAAGGTATTTCTCATTCAAAGTACCAACATGGTAAATCCACATGATTTTGTCATATTTTGTGAAATTATTCTAAGTAATGAGGATTGCACCCAAGGCCTCCAACAACCCTCCCCCAGCCATAATACTTATACTTCTTAACAAAGTACAATTATGTAAAAAGTTAAAATTGGTATTCTATCAGTTTTTTTCTTTCCAGCTTGATATTTCATTTTAAATAATTAACCCTAAATAATTAACGTAGTTGGATTATGATAATTCTATATGTGCATTGGGTATTAGTGAATGTGAGTGCTGGTGCCTGAAAGGATCAGTGGCTTTGGAGTTCTGTGGAGCTGGAGTTTGAGGAGAATGTAAGTCACTCTATGGACATTCTAGGAATCAAACTCTGGACCACTGGAAGAATAGTAAACACTCTTTACTACTGAGCCTTCTTTCCAGCCACTAGACATGCTTTCTTGTTTGAGATATATAGATCCACAAATAAGCATCATACACATTCGTAGGATCTTCATGAAACAGAATTCCAAGAGAGTATCTATTAAGGATGAAGGATATAAATTCCCCTCTTTCTTGGTTGGGGGTTACTTTGTTTCAATCATATGATATATGATGTGCAGTTATACTTAATTTCCTCAGGAAACGCAGTGCATTGTAGAACAAATTTTTAATTACCCTCTTATAATCAATTGCTGCTTATTTCTGCTGACAGACCAGTTCATTTTAGAATCCAGGAATCTCAAGTCCTGATTGTCTCTGACAAGCCATTGTACTACTAGTTAACTTGGCAGAAGAAATGCTTGCAAAGAAATTATCAGAAGCTTTCTGTAAGGATTATTAGAAGACATTTTGACCTTATAAAACACTGAAGTAAAACTGTTAGAGTTGCAACACCACCTTTAATCAGTGAAGTTATTAACAACCATTTGCAGTAATAAAATTGTAGCACAAAAATGAAAAGCAATTAAAAACTCTAGAGCTATACTTGCCTTAAGACATCCTATACCATGTGGTGATTAACTTGTTAGAGTTGAAACATGTAAATAATGCTTTTTGTTTTACTCTCCTTCATTTCTTTGTTCCAATTATATTCTCTTTATTTCAGACAGTAAACATAAAACTAATTTTATACCACGTTACAATATTTTACAATAACCAACATTTAACAAATATTGTTAATGAAGTAAACAATGTTTAAACGCATATTCTCTCCTGAGGTAATAGAAGAACACCAACTGTAAGTCCATCTCTCTCCAATAAATGCTTTCCACATTAAAACAAAATATCTGAGAGCTCTTCTCCTGAATTGATGTAATTGTGATATTTCAATTGTTCTGATCTCTTCCTTGGAAATCATAGTTTCCCATGACAAAAGAATAGCATACTTAACATATATATATATATATATATATATATATATATATATGAATTAAACCTAGATATTATAATAAAATTATACTATGTGTAAAATAAACATGCCCTCAAACTATAACCCCCTAATTAGACCAATAAATTTTCAAATTTTATGTATTTGATAACTTAAGAAGTTAAGAATATTTTAAGTGTCTCCTAGTAATTTGTATTTCTTCTTTTGGGGATATTCTCTTAATTTCCATAGCGTTTATTATAATTGGGTTGTTTATTTTCTGTTTTGACAATTTTCTTAATTTTGGGGCATTTATGACAAGTATACAGTGAAATATGACTGTAGCTACCTCAATGTCCTCCTCCTACTCCCCTCATATCATTTTACAAATATGTGCACTTCATGTATTTACAAAGTAGACTTGGAACAGACTACATTTGATAGCAACAATCATGGATGAATATAAAGAAGTTATTCATTTGTTCTGTAGTACAGCAAAAAGTTCACGGTAAACTTAAATATAAAACATAGCTGATACAACTAAAAATAAATATGATAAGAAACATTGAGACTAAGAATATGGGATATTCATTGAGTATAGTGTAATGACTAGCATAGTATCTACAACTTTGAATGAAAATTTTACCCTACAAAAAGCATACAGGAAATGTTACAAACTATACACTTGGCAGATAAAAGAGCATGTATCATTTTATCATTGTTGGAATGTTAAAGATATTAATAACAGGGGATTTAAAATAAAAAATAACTCATTAGATTTAGAAAATATAACAAAAATGTATCAATGACACACATGCAATAGGATATTCTGGACATATCTCATTTTCAAGTGCTCATAAATCAAATACTAAAAAGAAGATCAGACTGCTTAGTGGAAGTACATGCCAGAGTGGTTATAAATTTGGGATATATGTCAAATAAGAAGGAAAAAAAAGACAATTTTACACATAGTTAACTGCATGAAAAGGTCTGTTTCTAAGGAATGAGATTAACTCCAGAGCAGTGCTTATCACACTGAAAATGGATCACCCAGAAAGCACAGGGTTCCTATTAGACTGTTGCTGGTGCTCAACTTCCAAGTAAGAAGCAGAAAATGCATTTGCAGTATTCCCCAGAGCGTTTCTTGCTTCTATCACTTTGGTCTTGGCTGTACTGTCAGTGAAGCCTTGCACAGTCCTTTGCTTTATGAAAAGCTCAAAGAGGGTAATTGAGTACAAGGAGAGAAAAGAATTCACTTCAAGGTTATGTTCAAACTATTTAGCATTGAATTCCACCAATAAGAAATCTGCTGGTTTGAAGCAAAGTTGAGCTAAGAAAAATAAATGAGCTCTTTGAAGCAAATGGTAAAAGTCTGTATTTTTACATGAATTTCATGAAAGAAATTCGATGCACACAAACAATGAGAAATATGATAACTATTTTGTCTAAACAATACCCAAAAAAAAGCACTGCAGATAGCACTCTGGAAAGCATATATCAAATTGTCAAAAAATATTCAGTGAAATTTATTTGTTGGTCTTGTATGATATAACTTGTTATTAGGAGGTTATTTTATCATCCAGCCTAGAAAATAAACAGAAGTACAATGCAGTAAGCAGTAAGGTTAACTTAGGTAACTGTTGACCTATAGCATAATCCTGTTATTGACAATAGACATGTCAACCAATCTGAGGAAGAATTAACTTGCTACATAATGGAAATATTACTAATTGTTAGAAGTAATGTGAGGCCAAGTAGCTTTTAAGCATCTATCAAATACTTCTCAAAAAATGAGGTTCCTATATGAATTAGGTTCAGGTTCCAAATAATTAAACAACAACAAAATATCAATGGCATTAAATTCATATCATTTTGATCATTCAAACATTCAATATTTGAAGAATTAATCTCATATTAACATACCAATGATGGTCAATAAAACAGTAGATGCAATATACAACATTATGTTTTGGGAACATAAATAAAATTGCCAGCCCTCTAAATTTTACTCATTTAAAAAGAAATACCTAAACAAAATTAAATGTACTTTCACTTATGGAGGAATGAATAATTGAATGCACTAACAGTATGGATTATGAGCCTTGAAGCAACAGATATAGGGCAATTACTGGGAGACTTCCAAAGACTACATCATAAGGGTGACTTTGTGAGTACTGGTTCTAAGCTGTACATATTGAAATTCTTGTGCTAAAAAGAGCAGTGGGCACATTAAACCAAGGTACAGTCTAACCTACTGTGATTCTGTTTTTTTTAATTTAATATATCATTAAAAATGAATGAACATACATATTAATGCCTCAATGTGTTTATCTGGTTTTACAGTTTCCATGTTTGCAAATATTTGTCTGTGTGCGTGCGTGTGTGCGTGCGCGCATGTGTGTGTGTGTAAGGTACCTGTATGCATGTGTTGTATGTGTCTCTGTGTGTGCACACATTTGTCTGTTTGAATGCAGGTGCCTGTCACTGCTGTAGCAGAAGCCAGAGGACACTCTCAAACATTGATCCTCACCTCTGACACCATCCCATACAGGGTCTCTTTCATGTTTTACCACTGCATATTCCTGTGGATCTGGCTACTGTGCCTGCAGTAATTCTTCCTTCTGTTTCCCATATCTTTGGAGGAGCTCTGGGATGGAAGAGGATACTACAATCTGTCCTCCTTTATGTGGATTCTATGATTTGAGCTAAATTTCTCACACTTGCACAGGAATTCATTTTATGCACAGATCCATGACCCCAGCCTAAAATCATTTGTGATACTGGTACTTTGTTGTTGTTGTTGTTGTTGTTATTATTATTTTTTTTTCCAAAATAAAGGAAAGGATATAGTTTTGTTTGTTTACAACCTGAATTAAAAGAAACTTGTAGCTTTTAATTAACACCAATAGCAAATAAAACAATAAATAATAAACTTCATAGGTTACCTTCAGAGCAAAAGTAAAAAAAAAAAAATAGAATTAAGGCAGTTTGCCACCTTTTTTAATGTAGTTTTAAAAAGTGACTTATACTAAGTCGGGCGTGGTGGTGCATGCCTTTAATCCTAGCACTTGGGAGGCAGAGACAGGCAGATCTTTGTGAGTTCAAGGCCAGCCTGGTCTACAGAGTGAGTTCCAGGAGAGCTGGGGCTACAGGGAGGCCCTGTCTCAAAACGACCAAAATGTAAAATAATAAAATAAAAAAGTGATTTATTCTTTTTCATAAATCTTAGTTCTTAGAGACATGAACTTTCAGCTATATCCTTGGTAGCATCAGAGGCTATGGTATTGCCTTTACTAAAAAATTACAACAGCTTGACTTACATATAAGGGTTTGATATGAGGATCCACAAATGAAGGACACCATAAGACATTTGTGTGTGCATGTGTGTGGGTGTGTGTGCATGTGTGTGTGTGTGTGTGTGTGTGTGTCTGTGTTACTTCACTTAGCATAACAGCTTCTAGGTCTGTCCATTTACCTCCAAATATCATGATGTCATCTTTCTTTATCACTGCATAGAACTCCATTGTGTAGATGTACCACATTTTTCTTATCAACTCATCAGTTGAGGGACAACTGGGTTGCTCCCAGCTTTTTGTAATTGTGAAAAGAGCAGCAATAAACTTGGTTGTGCACATGTCTCTGCAATAGAATAATTTCGGGTATATGCTTAGGATTGGTATGGCAGGGTCGAGTGATACTTTTACAGATATCATATCAGATCTGTGTATTCAAACATTGCCCTATGGGCGAGCTGTGCCATTTTGAATTTTATGCCATTAGTAACTTTCAAAGGTCCAGGTGAGGGATAAATAATTCAAATGAAACATTTTCTCAAATAGGAAGGGCTTTCATTGATTCTTCGGGGTGATGATATTGGAATAAAAATTAGTTTATTAAGTCATTCTATTTTATAATACTACCAAACATTCAATTATATTGTATACTAATTTCTTTATCTATTAATATTTAAGACTTAACTATAGGAATATAATTTGAGGAGCTCGAGAGATGATTCAGTGGTTAAGAACACTGACTGCTCTTGCAGAGGACCAGGATTTGATTCCTAGTACCCACATTGCAGCTAAGAACTGTCGTTAACTATAGATCCAGGAGAATTGACACCCTCTTCTGACGTCTGGCATGGCAGGACATGGGTGCACTCACTATAGTTCCAGGAGAGTTGACGTCCTCTACTGACCTCCAACATTGCAGGACATGGGTGCACTCACATTCAGGAAGCAATATATTCATCGTCATATAATAAAACAATTAATAAAATGAAAAAATATAATTTGAATTATTTTAGATTGCATAGACAGTATGTATTCTATATTGATCAAAGATGATATTTAGATGGACTGATTATATATGGAGGGAACTAAAATGTAATTGAAGTCTCATTATGTCTTCATTGGAACATTACAATAAAGTGTACAGACTCAGTGATAGATGTATAGGAACATTCATTTAAATTTAGAATTATTTTTTATACAAAAATTATGAAAACTTGGAAATATTCTTCCCTTTTCTGTATTCATGAGTTAACTGTTCAATTATAGTAAAGGAGAGGATGAGGTGTAGAATTGAAAAAAAATGCTCATTCCTTTATTCCAGTGTCTGTATGGACACATCTCATAACAGCTGTGTTGGTACTGCAGTTAAAGCATTGAAATGATAACAGAAAAAAAAACTTTAAAATCACCTTAATTGTCATTATAAACAATACAGGTGATAGATTACCTCCAATCACTAATAATACTTCTTAAATTCAGGAAATAAATATATTCAGTTGGACATCAAATCTAATATGACATTTGACACTGCCATTAGGGTATCACTTATATATAGTTGAACGTCTGTACTAGTAGCATTGAAAAACTAAAATATATGTTACTGTTTACCTAAACTTCCATAAATCATAGAGATTACCTCTGTAGATAGCCTTTCTCCATGAATTAAGTAGTGGGATGTAAAAGGGACTTTCCTTTAAATATCTGTATAGATCTGAGCCTTTCTACTGCTGCTTTCCTTTAGAAGATTCATAATATATATTTTATATGCAAAAAAGTGATCCCAACAAACTTGTTTATCAAAAAAATCCAAATCTATCGAACAAAATCTCAGGGATCATTGCAGAAGAGGAGATGGAATGGAAAGATTGTAAGTGCCACGGTTGGTGCATGATCATAGACATGGAATGGCTTACAGTGGACCGTAAGTTTTCACATGTGAACTTGTAGCAATGTCAGCATCAGGCATGGGACTCATGCCAACTGGGAAAAGGTCTCAAAGTGGAACAAGAGAAATGGGTATGGAGACTGACCCTGAACGGATAATTACAAGACACTGTTGGGTGAGGAAGCGTAGGTATTACTGAGGATTCCTAGACATGCTAACTAGACTCCAGTGGGTTGATTTCCACAGGGGGGAATCTGTGTTTGAGAGCTCAAGTGGACCCGGCTTAGTGCACGAGTTCTGATAGGGTGGAGGATTAGACTTGATTGGGAACAATTGTATGAGTCGTACAAATGCTTAATAAAAATATTTTAAAGCAAATAAAATATATACTTGTTAAGATATTTATTATTATTATTATTATTATTATTATTATTATTATTATTATATGTATGAATGTGTTGTCTGCATGTAGGTTGGTGCACCCGTGTCATGCAATGCCCGCAGAGGTCAGAAGAAGTCATTGGATTCCCCTGGAACTGGAGTTAAAGACGGTTCTTAGCTTCCGTGTGGGTGCTGGGAATCAAACCCTGGTCCTCTGCAAGAGCAGTCGGTTCTCTTAAAGGCTGAGCCATCTCTCCAGCCCCTACTTTTTAAGATATATTAAAATGAAACCAAATTATTGAATTCCTTAAAGAAGTTTTCAACTACATGGAATCAAAGAATGTAGCTCAAGATCTGTACTTCCTGTTTACTAACAGTTATTGCTATGCTTTATGTCTAGAATATATTTTAACACTAAAAGTATTATTCCATAAGGAAATTTCATCATTGTTCTGCAAGAACAGCATATGAGGGCAAAAAAAAAAACCTGTGAATTAGCACCTAAAAGATCCAGCTTCAGTGACTGGTATCTCTGGATACTGAACAGAAATTCACAGACAGTTTCTACCTTCAATATTGGTATGTAGTAATAAAGTGAAATGAGCAAGAATTTAATACTGATATGGTGGCAGAAGCCTTTAATCCAGCATGCAGACAAGAGCAGTTGGATCTCTGGAGATCAAGGCCAGCATCGTCTACATGAGTTTGCACTACAGGGAGAACTTGTCTCAAGAAACAAAAAAAGAAAAAGAAAAGAATTAAAAATAGAATAAAGCAAGGTGTTAATATGAGGAAAATGTGGTTTTCCTTTTGACAAAGCAGGTTTTTTTTGATATTAAAACAAAACATGTTAGTATCATTAGACTTTGGGGCTGGAGAGATGGCCTAGCGGTTAAGAGCACCGACCGCTCTTGCAGAGGACCCGGGTTTGATCCCCAGTACCCACATGGCGGCTGAGAACCGTCTGTAACTCCAATTCTAGGAGAACTCCAGTTCCAGGGGAATCTGAGACCCTCTTCTGACCTCCGCGGCATTGCACGACACGGGTGCACAGACCTACATGCAGACAGTACATTCATACACATAAAAAATAAATTAAATTAAAAGTTAAAAAAAAGAATTATTTTATAAAAATAGCCCAGGTCCATATGGGTACAGAGTAGAATCCTATAAGACATTCAAAGAAGACTTATAGCCATTACTTCTCAAACTGTACAGAATACAAACAGAAGGAAATCTTCCAAATTCCTTCTATGAAGCCAACATCACTGTAATACCAAAACCAGGCCAAGATAGAACCAAAAAAGAAAACTATAGATCCATCTCATTAACTAAAACAGATGCAAAAATTATCAACAAAATACTTGCAAACCACATACAGACCCATATCAAAAAGATCATCCATCATGACCAAGTTGGATTCATACCAGAGATGCAAGGAAGGTTCAACATATGTAAATCAACAAATATAAAACACATAAATGGACTGAAAGACCAAAACCATACTATCATCTCAATCAATGCAGAGAAAGCCTTAGACAAAATCCAGCATCCCCTCATGCTTAAAGTCCTAGAGGGAATTGGACTGGAGAGATCATTCCTCAATGTAATCAAAGCCATAGACAAGGAGATTATACTTTTAAATGTCTTTCAGACTCATACAACTTGGTTCACCTCACCATGTTAAAATATAGCCCTGGCTTTCTTGTATGGAACATTATATTCTTAACATAGAATCTGCTTTTCATTTCAGAATGGTGAGATTGTGTCAAATATAATGTTCTAAAAGAAGCAAGGCTACTCTTTCACATTAGCAGTGTTAGATTGCTGAACTACTTAGTTGTTTGTTCAGGAGAGATGAGATTTTTAACAGTACACAGCCTTGGGGCTGGAGAGATGGCTCAGGGGTTAAGAGCACTGACTTCTCTTGAAGAGTACCTGGGTTTGATTCCCAGCACCTACATGGTGGCTAAGAACCATCGTCTTTAACTCCAGTTCCAGGGGAATCTGACACCCTCTTCTGACCTCCATGGCATTGCAAGACATGGGTGCAGCAACCTCCACTGAGACAGTACACTCATACACATTTAAAAAAAAGTACACAGCCTTACAGAGAGTATAGTATTAATAATTCTGTTAAATACAATTAATTATATAGTAGGTAAATTCTTTATTTAGAGCAGTTATTTTTGTTGATTTTTTTCAAATCATGCAATAGCTATTAATCATATTTAGATCTCCTTACCCCACCCAGGCCTAAAGGACCATTGCACAAGAGGGGGTGGAAATATTGAAAGAGCAGGGGTGGTGGATGATAACAGGGAAACAGTTTTCTAGGCTTCTGGGAACTTCCTCATATGAATTTATATCAATGGTGACAACATGTGTAAGACCCTTGGAATAGCCCTTTNGTCTTATCATAAAAAATATTTCCTCTGTAGTATAATTAGCTAATACTCATCATTTTGGGGATGTTTTATATCACAAATCACGTCATTTCCTGAATGTATATGCTAATCATTAATAATTATTCCTGATTGAATATTCAATGACCCCAAGCAAGAGGAAAGTGATCAGCCCTGGTTAAAATTCCAAGCAATTGAATGTACTGAAGTTTTATTTGATTTAAGAAAATATACGAAAGTTTTATCACACTGCCTTTGAGAATTTTAAGGAAATAGGTTTTGAAACTTATATATTTTTTATTTTGATGTTCTTTTCACAGATTAATATATTAAGAAGATATAGGTTGATAATGTTGTTCAAGATTAGAACTCTTGCCTACCATGAATATAACCATAGGTTCATTCCCCAACACCACAAAACATGTTTAGAAATGGTGGTAAAAAGAAAATTTGCATTTATGAGTGCATTAGACTATATATTTTTACATTATTATATTTATATTACAAAGAGTTTTGAAGCTAGTTCTATATCTGATCACTTATCATTATAAGATGGAATTGTAAAATTTATCTTGCAATATGTAGTTCATATATAGGTATATTTGGATTGTTAATTACATAAAGTCTTGTAGTGGGAAATATTAATTCAATAGCATTAATAAGAATTGGGCATATAAAGTGCTTATTAATTTATGTACATTGAATGTCATAATAATCTAGATTTTCTCCTTATTCCTCCAGGATATCCATATTCATTTGGAGTTTTCAGATCCTGCTTTATATTACCCTTACCAAAATACACGTGTATCTCCTGCCAGCTACACTAGTAACATGATTGATTTCATCCTCAGCACTAAAGACATTTAAATTATGCCTTAATTTCTTTATCCCAAGATTTGGCACAGAACATGTGTCCATATCATCTAAATTGAAACCCCTGCTGAAACTTAGTTGACAATACCAACTACATTTTTTTTAATCAAGTCTTGATTAATCTTCCAACTCCTGGTATATTACTTCCAGCTCCTGTCCAGATATGTTCACCTGAGTTCTCTTGAGAGTGGATCATGACCAAAATGCCTCAAAAAACTTTTTAGCCATTAGTTCAACAGAAGATAGTTTTAGACCAAATACAATGCTTTCCAACATTTGAGTATAATTTGTTATAATTTATTTTTCTTTTTTTTTTCTAATTAAATTAGTTTTTATTGATGCTTTGTGCATTTCATACATTTTTTCCAATTCAGTTCAGGCTTATTTCCCTTTCCCTCCCCCCCAAACCCCCACCCCATCCCAGATCATGCATTCTGCCATAACTGTCCTGCATCTTTCTGTTTTTCTTTTTTTTTCAATTTTTAGCTATAAGTGATAATCCATGAGTACAAGCATCCTTCATGCAAAACCTATCTGCAGGCTGTTGTGCCCAAACACCTACAGCCCCACCTTCCAGTGGGGGGTGACAGGTTGTTTGTTCAATCAAGTTGATCAAATGAGTGTCCAGACTACATTGCTGTAGTTTCACCATTCACCCCAATCGCAGCCCTTACATTCTACCATGCCCCCTCTTCCGCAGGTTGTTCCCTAGGCTTAGAAAAGGGGCACAGGTGGATGAGAGGTAAAACAGTCCACTCTCTCTGGAGCTGTTGACTTGGACTCTGGTCAATTCTGGCTGTTTCCTTTCATGGGCTGACAGTTTGTCCAGGAATAACCTTTCGATCCTACTAATGAAGAACAAGCAATTAGATATATAGGTATTTAAGCAGCACTAATAGTTATGGTAGGTTACTTTAGCATAGACACATGTTTGGATATGTTAATCCATGAATTACAATTAATTTATTTTTCTTAACTGCACAAGCTTGTAACTGGAGTCTCTTTGGATAATAACATATCATTAACATGTATTTTTCTTATACTTTCATGCATGTTTTTGCGGGCTTCCTTTTGTTATACTTTATTTGCTTCTTTTTTTAATAAAATACTTTTATTGATGTTCTGTGTATTTAATGCTCATTTTTCAGTCCAATTTAGCCTTTCCTGGCCCCCAAACCCGCCCCAGTTCATGCTTTCAGCCATAAATATCCTGGATCTTTCTCTCAGTTTTTCTCTGCAGAAGTCTATTATTTGGGGCAGAATTTAACTGTATCAGTCAGTTCTTTCACCCAATCCTTACGTTGTTTATCCCTCCCATTTTTATTGCTCCAAAATATGCCTATATAAACATTACATATGTACCAAAATTATGTCCTCAGGAAATAAACTGTATTTTAATTCCAAAATATGTTTAGGAATTCACTTTTTCCCTTTAATTTTACATTACTCTAAAATATGAATAAATACTTTCTATCCATGCACTATAATTACTATATCTGAAAATAAGTGGTAGGTTAATTTTATGGCCAGTTAAGAGATCCCCATTATAACAGCACAGTTGCTTTCAGATAAAAAGAAATACAACAATAATGTTGATCAGCTTGCCTTTTAACTGGGTGATTTGTCGCTAGCATTCACAAATGAGGAAAATCATTCCCGGTTTGTTTTTTGGGACCGTGTTACTTCATTTAGCATAATGGCTTCTAGTTCCATCCATTTATTGCTTCTCGGCCTTTTTGCTAAGATCAAGTATAGTATGTCTTCTTACCATGTATGTTTTTAAAAGTTGGAGTCAAATTATTCCCAATTGTCTCTTTTCTCTCTCTCTCTCTCTCTCTCTCTCTCTCTCTCTCTCTCTCTCTCTCAATAAAGAGAACAAGTTTGAGGCAACATTGAAATATTTATTACTGAAGTCACTCAACTTTTTTTAAGCAGTTCCTACCATTTTCTACAGTATTATATTCTTACTCATTTATAAAACATGTCTTTGTCTTGTTAAAGATGCTGTAAATAAAATATTTGTAAGCCGGGCAAGATGGCCAACCTTTGATCTGGGCCATGTGAGGTAGAGGCAGGGAGATCTCTGAGAGATCAAGGCTAACCTAGGGTACAAGTTCCGAGGCTGGCTGTGACTAGGGAGACCCTGTCAGAAAAAAAAGAAAACATAATTGATAAAGTATTTACTGTGCAAGAAACATTGGATTTTGACTGAAAGCAGGTGGAATGTTTAATTTTGATGATAATTGAGAATATGTCAAAAGCTACTCCTTAAATGAAAAAAAAAAATGAAGATATTTAAATATGACTGACTGTTGTTTTCTTTATTCTCTTTCTTTGGCTTTTCATTTGTCTTTTTTATTGGAGCTACTTAGTACCATCCTGCCTGGAAGTTATTTCCTGGATCAGGCTGGCCTTTACTTCAAAGAGATCTACCAGCCTCTGCCTCATGAGGGTTGGGATTAAACACACTTGCATCTTGATTTCTATTGAATAAGAACTTGAAGGCTTCTGTTTTATTTTTATATGGATGTGTGATGCATCCCAGATATATTGTAGTATGAAATATTTTAAATATGATTTTTCCATTAGCATTTCTTTAAAACATTAGTACACAGCTGTTGGTGTTAAAATAAAATTTATTCTTCCAAGTTGATTTTTAATAGCACATTAGCACTACTTATGCAGACATTTTTATTATCTTAGTAGCTCTTCTTTTAGGACAGGAATTGACCAAATCACATCAACATAATAACCACTTAATCATATGCTTAATTCAAGTAGAAGCATATGCACATTTCTCTAACAATCACTTCAGTGTGCATATGAATCACAGCAGCACCTCCTCTTATCCTCCTAATTGATTCATAAATTTTCTGTGTTTAATTATGTTGGAGGTTGTGGTTAATGACCTCTCTATCCTAACAAGAATCTCCAAGCATCAATTTACATCCAAAGTTAAGTCTTGAGATATAACTCTTTTGTAAAAGAGAATTTTGTTCACCTTTTAATAATTTAGATAATAGTAATGCCGAACATGAAAAAAATCATTTTCACCTTAACTATCAAAATATACATATTAGATATTAGTAATGTCAAACTGGATTATATTAAATATTAGTGTAATGTTAAAGACATAATGCAGATTTAGCTTTTAGTTTTAATAAGTAATGAACTTGCATTTTATTACTCCTATGAATATGCTGGACACAAGAAAAAGAGCTCCTGAATTTCTCATATAATCAAGGTCACAGGGCAAACCACTACTCTAAAACCCAAAAGAGAGACAAGGAGAAAGAGGAAACCATATTGCCAACCTTCAGCAACTGTTCTTTATAAGCATGGAGAGCTTTCCCCTGATGGGAAAAAAAAATAAAACAAACAACTGGAACTCAAGTAAGGACAAACATGGCTGTGAAGCATTAGAGACCTAGAAACTAATGACACCCAGAGAACTCTAAATTACATTCGCCCATTTCTTCAAAGGTTTTAGGTACAAGAACTCCATATTCTCACCAAGAAGAGCTAAGGATGGTGTCTTCTTGCCCAACTATGCAAGAAAGTCAGTTATTATTACTCCAGTGCTGCACATAACAAAGCCTATTTTTCACTAAATGGCCAGCCAGAGCTTTGACCTGGGTGAGAAAGCACTTCCAGTCTATTCCCTCTAAATTCTCCACCTCAGAACTATTATGAAACAATAAACAACTAAGAAACAGGTTAAAGACCATTAAAAAACAGTGATTTGCTCCTAACATCCTATCATTTAAATGAGGAAAGAACTCCAGCACAAAAAACAGTTATGGCATAACAAACTGGATGACAGAATTATTACACAAGTACTATTCAAGAATGTCCAATTTCAATAAGGAAACTAAGTCTCTGAGACCAACTGCTATAGTGAACACTGAGCACAACCCAATTCTTACACAGATTAAGATAAAACTAAAATGCTGTGACCACATTATCCACAGGGTATTGATTCCAAGAGCCCCAAAGAATATCTGAAACTGGGCTGGAGAGATGGCCTAGCAGATAAGAGCACCAACTGCTCTTTCAGAGGACCCGGGTTTGATCCTCAGCACCCACATGGTGGCTGAGAATGGTCTGTAACTCCAATTCCAGGAGAACTCCAGTTCCAGGGGAATCCAACACCCTCTTGTGACCTCTGAAGCACTGCACAACACGGGTGCACAAACGTACATGCAGACAGTACATTCATATAAATAAATAAATAAATAAATAAATAAATAAATATTTTAAAAAAAACTTAAAAAAAGAGTATCTGAAAGTATAGGCAGTATTGAACCATTTAAGAACAGATGCTTCCACTCCATGCATTGGTTGATTCCCTCTATATACACATACCTATGATATGATTTAATATTCAAAGTGATTACACAATGGTATTGACAACAATGACTGACATAAATAGGCAACTATAACATTAACTTTGCTATCTCTGATCATTGAGATTTTAATATGAGTGGAGAGGTTAAATATGGCAGATCCTCTTCCACCCATAATTCGCATATAACTTCACAATAGGCTACCACGTGTAGTAACCTCTCCTGGCCCAGCTGGAGGGGATCCAGTTCCTGAACAAGGAGGGGGCAAATAGGTGATGGAATCAACAACACAGATGCCAGAATTTGGGTGAAAAGCAGGGAAATTGCGAGCTCCTGCAAACTCCTTTAATATGGGAAAAATAGATATTTATATGTGATCACCTTCTGCTTCTTCCACAAATGTATCAGGTGTTGATCATTGGCACAGACCACTGACTCAGCTGTTGCTTCTAAAGAACAGGTTAGGTCTGTTCAGTAGGTGAGGAGGTAAGCACGCCACTGCACAGGTGCATAACACTGTACAACCATATAAAGATGACAGGCATGAACAGAAAAAAATGTTGACTTATATTATTTAAATTACAGGCTACATGCTTGCAACTTTATTTATCTAAAATGTCCATAAAACTTCCAATTTCTTAGTTTTCTTTCTTTATTTATTTTTTATCAAATCTAAACCTGTGTCCACCCCCCCCAATCCCCTCACCTCACCAGAGCTCATGCGATCTGCCAAACATGCTTTTCATCTCTTTCTCAGTCTTTCTCAATATTCTCCATGTGGAAGTTGACTGTTTTGATCAGAAGTTCACTGTTTCAGTCAGTTCTTTGATGCAGCCCTTTCTTTTGTTGTTGTTGTTGTTGTTTCCAATATGCATCACTCCCAACTACTTTGGACAAAAGCTCAAGGGGCCATGCACAAGAAATACTTACAACTAGGTAATTGGCACTAGCATCCACAGATGAGGGATACCATTCATCCTTAGTTTTTCTGGGACTGTGTTACTTCACTCAGCATGATGTCCTCTAGCCCAAGCCATTTTCCTGCAAAGCTCATGATGTCGTCTTTCTTTTTTTTTTAATATTTTTTTTAATTTTTAAAATTTTATTTATTTCTGTATGTGTATGAATATACTGTCTGCATGTGGATTTGTGCGCCCGTGTGGTGCAATGCCGTGGAATTCAGAAGAGGGTGTCGGATTCCCCTGGAACTGGAGTTCTCCTGGAATTGGAGTTTCAGACAGTTCTATGCTGCCATGTGGGTGCTCAGATTGAACCCGGGTCCTCTGTAAGAGCGGTCGGTGCTCTTAACCACTAGGCCATCTCTCCAGCTCCGATGTCGTCTTTCTTTACTGCTGCATAGAACTCCATTGGGTAGATGTACCACATTTTCTCTGTCCACTCATCAGTTGAGGGGCATTTGGGTTGGTTCCAGCTCCTTGCTATTGTGAAGAGAGCTGAAAAAAACATGGTCGTGCATGTATCTCTGTTATGGGGTGAGTCTTGAGGGTACATGCCTAGGAGTGGTATGGCTGAATCAGGTGGCAAGTTCATTCCAAGTCTTCCAAGGGTTCTCCACACTGCTTTATTTTATTTTTTTATTTTATTTATTTTTCCATATGTATGAGTGTACTGTCTGCATGCAAGTTTGTGCACCTGTGTCGTGCAATGCCGCGGAGGTCAGAAGAGGGTCTCAGATTCCCCTGGAACTGGAGTTCTCCTGGAATTGGAGTTACAGACGGTTCTTAGCCGCCATGTGGGTGCTGGGGATCGAACCCGGGTCCTCTGCAAGAGCGTTGGTGCTCTTAACCTCTAGGCTATCTCTCGAGTCCCCACACTGCTTTCTGTAGTGGCTGCATGAGTTTACATTCCCTCCAGCAGTGGATGAGTGTTCCACTTTCCCCACAACCTCTCCAGCACTTGGTATCATGTGTTTTCTTGATCCTAGCCAGTCTTATTGGAGGAAGATGATATCTTAAATTGGTTTTGATTTGCATTTCTGTAATGATTAGTGATGTTGAACACTTCTTATGGTGTTTCTCAGCCATCTCTAATTCCTCACTTGTGAAGTCTCTGTTCAGTTCTTTGCTCCATCTATTGAGTGGGTCATTTGTTTTCTTTCTTCTTTGTTTTATGAGTAGTTTATACACTCTGGAAATCAATACCTTGTCAGAGGTTTCTGAGGTGAAGATTTCCTCCCACTCTGTGGGATTTCTCATCACTTCCTTGATGGTTTCTTTTGATATACAGAAGCTTTTGAGTTTAATGAGGTCCCATTTGTCAGTTGTCCACCTTACTTCTTGTGCAGCTGCTGTCTCATTTAGAAAGTCTTTTCCGATGCTTATCTTGTAGTCTGCTGCCAATATTTTCTTGTATCGCCTTCAGAGTTTGGGGTTTCACATTGAGGTCTTTGATCCATCTGGAGTTGACTTTTGTAGAGGGTGAAAGGTAGGGGTTTAGTTTCATTCTTGTACAAGTGGTGATCCAGTTTTGCCAACACCACTTGCTGAAGATGCTGTCTTTTCTCCATTGTATCTTCTTGGGCCCCTTGTCAAATATGAGATGGCTGAAATTGTATGTGCTTCAGTTTGGATTTTCAGTTTTGATCCATTGGTTAAAACAAGGTCTTTTTTTGTGCGAGTACCAAGCTGTTTTTATGACATTAGCCCATTGTAGTATAGTTTGAAGTTCTTGGTATAGAGGATTACCCCTCAGTGTAGCTCTTTTCACTCAGGTCGTTTGGCTATTCGGGGTCTTTTTTGGTTTTTTCCAAATCAAAATTTTTAAGGGACTTTTTTTTTCCAAGCCTCTGGAGAAACTGGTGAGGAATTTTATTGGGATTGCATTAAATCTTTTAGAAGAGTTTCAGTAGAATGGACATTTACAATTTAATTTCCCAATCCACGAGTATGGGAGGTTTTTTCCTCTTCTGATGTCTTCTTCAATTTTATTTCCTTAAAGATTTAAAATGTTTGTTTGTAGAGATCTTTTGGTGTCTTTTTGGTGTCTTTGGTTTAGGTTTGTTCCTAGGTATTTATTGTTTTTGGGCTATTGTGAGTTGGGAAGGTACCTTGAATTCTTTCTCCAGTTGCTTGTTCTATTAGTAAAGAAAGGCATTGATTTTTTTTTTAGGTTCAATTTTGTATCTTGCACTTTGCTCCTAGAAGCCGTTGTTAATCATTTCTTAGGCAGTTTTCTGGTGGAATTTTTAGCACTCCCTTAAGTAAAGATCTTATCATCACGCATATAGGCATTGCTGACTTCCTCTTTTCCAATTAGTACTAACCTTAATTCCTTTTCTTGCTTTATTGCTCTAGCCAGTCTTTCAAGCACTATATTGAAGAGAGTGGTTGACAGGCAGCCTTGCCCGAGTTCCAATACATTTAAAGGAATGTTTCTGTCATTTCCCACATTTAAGATGATATTGGCCTGTGGGTTTCCCTGTATGGCTTTGATTACAATGAGGAATTGAATTCCCTCCAATCCAATTCCTTCTATGATTTAACCACGACATGGAGCTCCATTTGTCAAAGGCTTTTTTTCGCCTCAATTCCTAATGATGGTATGGATTCTTGTCCTTTCATTCATTTATGTGTTTTGATTATGTTTATTGATTCATATGTGGATGAACCATCCTCGATCTCTGGTGTGAATCCAACCTGCTCTGCTGTATGTTGGATGATCTTCTTGTTGTGGGTCTGTATGAATTGCCAGTATCCTGTTTAAATAATTTGGCATCTGTGTTCATAGGTGAGGATGGGGTCTATTTAATTCTCCTTTCGTTATGTCTCTTTGCCTGGTTTGGTAATAGAATGATGCTTGCGCCCATAGAAAGAAGTGGGGGGAGATATTCCCTCGATTGTATCCTTCTAAACAGTTTTTCAGTAATTAATGGTTGTAGGTCTTTTGAAATGTTTTGTAGAATTATGCTGTGATACTGTTGTGCCTGAGCCGTTTTTTTGTTGGGGGGGGGTTGATGCTTTGTATATTTTATACATTCATTTTCAATTCAGTTCAGGCATATTTCCACTTTACCCTTCCCCGACCCACCCCACCCAACCAGATATGCATTTTGCCATAACTGTCCTTGCATCTTTCTCTCAGTTTTTTTCATTTATTTTAGCAATATATGATAATTTATGTGTCAAAGCATCCCTCATGTAAAACAAATTTGCAGGCCGTTGTGTCCAAACCCCCACAGCCCCACACTCCAGCGGGGGGGGGGGGCGCTTATAAATTGATCAAATAGAGTGTCCAGACTATATTGCTGTAGCTTCACCATTCACCCCCAATCGCAGCCCTTACATTCTACCACGACCACCTCTTTCCGCAGATTGTTTCCTAGGCTTAGAAAAGGGGCACAGGTGGATGAGAAGCAAAACAATCTACTTTCTCTGGAGCTGTTTGCTTGGATTCTGGTCAATTCTGACTGCCTGTTTCCTCATGAGTTTTCTTATTACACTTCAATTTCTTCATGTATTTATGGGTTGTTTAAGTGTCAATCTCTCTCTTGGTTGATCTTTGGTGATTCCCAGGATTTTAGATATTCATCACTTCTTCTAGGTTTTCAAACTGTAGGAGTATATGGTTTCTGAAGTGTTCCTGTTGATTTTCTTGAATCTTTTCAATTGTCTGTTGTGATATTTCCCATTTCAGATGAAGATTGATTGCATTTGGAGGTTGAGGTCTCTTTTTTTTTTTTTTTGTTAATTGGGCTAGAGGTCTGTCTATCTTGTTTATCTTGCAAATAACCAATTTTTGGATTTATGATTTTTTTTTTGTATTTTTTTTTATGTTTCTATTTCCTGAATTCACTGCTTGATTTTTGTCTTCCATCTTCTTTCAGGTTTTTCATCTTGGTTTTCAGCTTTAAGTGCCCTTTTATGTTATTTGACTTTAAAACAATCTGCTTTTCTTTTCTTTTCTTAATGTAGGCACCCAGGCTATAAATTCCTCTTATGACTGCTTTTAAGGCATCCCATAGGTTTTGTTGTGTTTATTGTCATATGCATTCAGTCCAGGCATGCTTTATATTTCTTTCTTTTATCTCTTCCTTGACCCATTCATTATTCAAGAGTGTGGTGTTTATCTTCCTTGTGTTCTTGTACGAGATTCCTGGTACTGGAACAAAACAGACCTGTACGAACAATGGAAAAAACCATAAGATCCCAAACACGAGCACATACAATTTCAGCATCTCATATTTGACAAGGGGCCAAGGAACACAATGAGAAAAGATAGCATCTTCAGCAAATGGTGTTGGCCAAAACTGTAATCACCACTGTGAGATGAATGAAATTACACCCCTACCTCTCACCCTGTACAAAAGTCACCTCCAGATGTATTAAAGACCTCAATGTGTAACCACCAAACTCTGGAAGGTCGATAGAAGAAAAGAGTTGCACTAGCAAGACTACAAGACATAAAAAAATAGGAAAAGACATTCCTACAAAATCAATACAGCAGCTGCACAAGAATTAGAGTCCACAATTGACAAATTGGTACCTTTTAAAACTCGAAAGCTTCTGTAAACACAAGAAACAATCAATCAAAGTGAAGAGAAACCCCATAAGAATGGGAAGAAAACCTTCCACCTCAGACAACAAAGCATTGATTTCCAAAATAAAAAAACTACTCAAAAAAACAAAGAGAAAGACAACAAATGACCCACTATATAGATGGAACAAAGAAGCTGAACAGACGGAGACCTACATACCTACCTGCGCTTGCCTTCAGCTCTCTTGGAGATCTCAGATCTCAAGACTCACACAACCCTACGTTTTATACCAGCTGGAGGATAACTCTGCCCCCACCAGCCACAAAGCCAATTTAATCCAAAAACTAAATGGATTAATGAATTAACTAGATTAAGTCTATCAACAATCAGCTTTGCTGAAGCACCCAGCTCCTACCTACCTACCTACCTACCTGGGCTCGCTTCAGCTGGTCTCAGGAGATCTCCCCAATTTCTTGGTTTTCTATGATTATCAAAATAAATGAAACTCAAAAGCAACTAAAATTTTAGAACAGGGACCTATCAGCAATTTTCAATTAGTATAAAGTTTCAAACCTGGAGAAACATAGAAATTCTCGCTAATACAATTTCTAATAAACATGTACATATATCCTTTCAATAAATTGGGGGTATAAATAACATCGTGATAAATTACTTTTCTGAGTAATGAAGGAGAAGATGATTTATTCACAGGATCACTGGAAAACTGAGGATGATCAAACTATGGTTCTTACAGATGATAAGTTTAGTAATGTTGAACCTAGATAACAAGCTTGAATTACCTGTGGTGAACACAGGATATGTTCACAGCAAGGAAGATCATCTCTGAGGAAGGAAGGTTTGAGCTAAAAATAGAAGAAGTAATGCCATATGGTGATCCCTCCAAATTCTTCCACACAGAGAAAATTATAGGTAAAAATTAGCAGTGACTAGAGGTGGGGGAAGTTCATTTTGTACCAAAAGTAGAATGACTGTCATTGCTGATATTTTTGACTCTGTATAATAAGAATTCAGTGTGTTATTGAATCTGGATGAAGAACACAAAATAAAAAGAAAATTTAATAAAAATTTTTCCCGCCACTGAGAAACAGAAAAAAATAGGTAACAACTTATATTTACAGTAAAGATTTCTGTAAAAGTTATTTAAGAAATTGTGTACAATGACACGTGCTTGCAATCTAGAAGGCAGGGAGCAAGTTTAACTAGTTCAAGGCCAGCCTCATTTAGCTAAAAAGACACTGTCTTAATAAAGCAAAATATAAGGAAGAGAAGAGAAAAAACAAGAGATTGAATCATATGACTTGTTTACTTTTTAAAAAGTATGTATGCAAATTGATATTGATATATCAAATATAAAAGTTGCACAGTTTATCAGGTAGCAAGGCATTTCTATATTAAATTCACTGCATCATGTTTCAATCAGATTGAACGTCTACTGTTTAAACATTTATTATTCTTTTTATTCTGAATATGCAAAATCACTTCTTCACAACTTTTGTAATACAAACATATTTTATGTATCCACATATTTTACTTACATTTTTTAAATAGTTAATGCAAATTAAACCTGGGAAAGAGTAAAAATTATAAAATTTAAAAAGTAAGCAAAGGTCAGTTGATAGAGATTCTTTTATCATAGAAAAACTTCTAAAATGGAGGAAGAAGGAATAGTGATAATAATCTGAGAGAACACAGGTCCCAGAAAGATGTGAGATAGGAGGTGGAGATGGAAAAACAGAAATTTTAGTGGGTGGCAGTTCCATGTTAGAATTCACTCTTCTTGTGCTATATTTTATTGTGATCTGAAGAGCAATTCAACTGAAAATTTCCCTGGCTAATTGCCATGACCTATGTTTAATTTAATAGTCATGGGCACAGTGTTTCCCAATAGGGAAATCTGCATCTGCATTGCTAGAGGGTAGTGATTTCAAGAAACCACAGCCTTTTCCTGCCTGAACATGAACTCAAATTAGTTAGAAAATGAAAAGTATCAGGAAATTTGGTACTGAACCCTAGGAGTTCTATACCAGATGGCCACGTAAAAGTGTTATATTTCCTTGTCACATTGTAAATAAAATTTACATTGGGAAATGCATAAAATACTATCATATTGCAAAATAATGCTCAATAAATTACACATATCCCAACAGAATATGTGATTAATATTTCACATATTTTATTTCCTGCCAATAAAATCATTTTTTTTATTATTTGTCCAAACCTAAATCAATGTCCTTATCAGATTAGGTCCCACTCTCTAGATGATCCTTCAGAGTCATTCTGCCAAGTGCTGAGATTATGGGTGTGTGTCACAAGGTCTGGTGTGGCAATATTTGTTAATTAACTGAACAGAGGTATGAAAAAGAAAAAATCCAAAACAATACTCCTAAGTCAGCTTATTCAGCGTATCTCATTGTTAACTTGCTTTTGGATGTATATAGTTATTGAGAAATATTCCTATTTAGACATATATTACATATGCGATAACTGACATTGGAACATTTTTGATATGATTAAAATATATTTGAAAGATTGATGAATAGTGAACAAAGTATTTGCGAAGGAAAGGAAGACTTAATATCTTCTGATTAAGTGTTTTGAATTATTTTGATCAGAAATATCACATTATTTTGCTCCTTAGGTAAATTTTTCAGAGAAGTTTTAATAGTAAATACTCTATAAAAACTTAGACTTTTTGAATAAAAAGAGAAATTTGACAAACATGTTTCATTCCTTGGAAGTATCATATAAAATTTAAATCAAAATCCTTTTCAAAATGTATTGAGATTCAAATCATTATTGTCTCCCACAAGCATTGACTTCAACAGAGAGAGAAGGAGAATACATTGTAGCATGGGACTATTAAAAGAAAGCTTGGGAGTTAAAAATAAATGGTACTTTCTTTTAATCTTAGTACTCCAATGGCAGAGACAGGTTGATCTCTGTGAGATCAAGGCAAACCCATTTTACACAGGGGGTTCCAGGCCCAGTGTAACTGTAAGGAGACTGTGTGTCAAAACCCAAACATAGGGGCTGGAGAGATGGCCTAGTGCTTAAGGACGCTGACTGCTCTTGCAGAGGAGCAGAGGACCGGGGTTTGATCCCCAGCACCCACATGGCATCTGAGAACTGTCTTTGACTCTAGTCCCAGGGAAATCCGACACCCTTTTCTGATGCGGCATTGCATGACACGGGTGCACAAACCTACATGCAGACATACAAGAATAAATAAAAAAAAATTTAAAAAGCGATCAAAAACAAAATATCCAAAAATAGAGTTCAGTGAAGAGAAGGAGTACTAGGTAACCTGTTTTATTATTTTCTACATGAAAGTTAACTGTGGAAAGAAGTGTATCTGAAGTACTACAAAATATCATGATTAAGTCAGTATTTCACTGAACTTTTCTGAATAGATGATGTAAGGTCCTAGCCCACCTAAGTCACAGATTCCAGGAAGCCCACTGAGGCAGATGTTCTGAGAAATAATTATGTTGGTTTGTGCTCCTGCAATGCAAGTAAGTTGCTGCAGCGTCCTGCAAATACATCTCACCAGAGACCAGACCACTCCTCATTCCCTCTCGAGATGATTCTATTGATTGTTAGGACTGGGCTTCCCAGAATTCCAAGGGACACAAGATGTCCACTTCCTCCAGAGGCTGTCGATCTTCTGACCTCTTCCCCTGTACCTGAGGTCCAGCTCAGTGGCAATAAAGGGGTGTGCTTCAGTAGCCATATTGCTACTACTGCTACCCCGCCATGTCCCAACAGGTACTCAGCCCTGGCAATTTCTGAAGCAAATGTATTCCAAAAGTGATTAAACCTCATGTGCCTGTCTTTTATTGGGGGTTTGTGCCATTATAATCTAACACTGATACAAGTCACAGGTCCCAGTTTCCCTCCAGATGTTTCACTGATACCAACCACAGACTCGCCTACCCCCATTCCCCCATCTCCTCGCTCTCCACTTCCTTGTAAATTTATTTCCATATGTGCTTGGGTATAAAACTGCCATTTGGGAGACATTCTAACACTGGTCATCCTAATCCTAACACAGGAAGGACAACTGCCATGCCTAAAATAAACCTAATATCCTCTTCATTAGAGTTCTGTCATTTTCTCTTTTTGGCAGGCCGGGTTTCCCCTCCAACTGAATCAAACAGAAGAGTTATGGATGATTGTGCAATTTATTTTTTTTACTAATCTTGAATATAGAGATCATGAAGAGGTAACTATAAAGATCTGTTTTTCTCTTCTAAGTGTGTTTACGATCCAACAAGAATTATTATGGAAGGTTATACATAAAACAACACTTATTGTTAGCTTTAGAAGCTACAAAAATTATTTTTAATGCTTTTATTGATGAATTGTGTATTTCCTTATCTTTCAGTCCAATTTGGACACATTTCCCTCGTCCTGTCCCCATCCCACCCCTGTTCATGCCTTCTGCCATGTCTTGCATTTTTCTCTAAGTCTTTCTAAAGTATTTCCCTAGAGGCATGTTATTTTGGGCAGAGTTCAACCATATCATTCAGTTCTTTAACCCAGACTTTACGTTGTTGTTTTTCACTCTCCTTAGTATTGCTCCAACAAATGCCTATATAATCATTACATACGAATGAAAGTTATGACTTAGTAGTCTAAGCATATTTATAGTAAGTATATCATGACTTTTATATTATGTGGATTTTGTACATGTTAGGCAGTATTACACAACTGACATTGTAGAACTTCAGGGTCATGACAAGTGAATGACATTAAGAACACCTACTTGTTTTTCTTTCTTTTGCCTTTAAGAATCCCCTTCTCAAATGTAAACTTCTACAACCATGATGGAACACAGTGTAGATAAACCCTAAAAGACTCAAAATGAGCCCACCACCTGACCCTGTCATACCACTCCTGGGTATATATCCACAAGACTCATCCTACTACAAAGATACATACACATTCATGTTTATTGCAGCTATATTCACAATAGCAAAGAGCTGGAACCAACCCAAGTCCCCTTCAACTGATGACTGGATGACAAAAATGTGGTACATCTACACAATGGACTACTACTCAGCCGTAAAGAAAGATGACATCATGAACTTTGCAGGTAAATGGATGGAACTCGAAGCTATTATGCTAAGTAACACAGTCCCAGAAAAACAAGCGGTGAATGGTCTCCCTCATTTGTGGATGCTAACACCAAATCCTCAAAAAAAGACAAGCTGAACAACATTATTGTTATATTTCTGTTTATCTGAAAGAAACTATGTTGTTATAATGTAAATCTCTTAACAGGCTCTAGAATCGATCTACCACTTACTCTCAGACTCTGTAATAACTATATATGAGTGGAAAGTATATATACATATTTTAGAGTAATATAAGATTAAAGGGGGAAAATGTGAATCCCTAAACATAAAAAAAGACTGAGAGAAAGATGCAGGATAATTATGGTAGAGTGCATGATCTGGGGTGGGGTTGTGGGAAGGGAAAAGGGAATATGTCAAAACTGAACTGAGAAATGATGTCTGAATTACACAAAACATAAATAAAAGCATAAAAAGGAAATAAATTCAATATTTATTTATCAAAACTATCATTTTTTAAAAAAATATTCAAATATTAATAAAATCAAGACAAAATCAGAAAACAAAAGATCCTCTTCTTTGCCCTTTGGACAACTGTGGCTTTCTGAGTTAATCACTATCTGTTGCATGAGGAAGTTTCATTAGTGAGGATTGAGAGATGCATTAATATTCTTTCTGCCCCCTGTTCTTCTATATTCACTGAGCCTTTGCAGGTGTACACTGCAGAGTGTGAAACACAGTTCTAATCTGCTGTATGTGTTGTAGATCTCTTGGTTTCCCAAGAGCATTTACCCTTACAGTCTCCTAATCACTCAGCAGTAGAGGGACACTAAATACCCACAGGTGACTGGAGGTGCAAAAGCTCTGAGAAGCCAAGTGACTGCATCTTTTGTCAAACAATGAACAGTGACTGTCAGGGGAAGAAATTTAAACATGGTAAAAATATATGTATAAAACTCACAAAAAGTGAGTAAAATATGTTGCAAAAATAAATAAATTAAAAATATAACAAAATATAAGTACAATGGAAATGGGAAAACACATTGGTTGGTCGCTAAAAGGCCTTGCAATGCTGTGGTAATCAAAAACTTTGGAACAGGAAAAGCTCTGAGACAGGAGATAGACATGGAGAAGGCAGACAGGAGTCTTCCCCCTGAGCCCCATGTGCATACCAGGATAGAAGTCTTTGTTTCCCAAAGCCACCACATTCTTTAACTATTACCTAGGTTAGAAGTCTTGTATTGCCAGCATGTCACCCTCCTATAACCTCTGTGACCACATGGTACCTGTAAAGTACTTATTTGATTATCACATATGTGTTATTTGCTTCTTGCTCACATTTGTCTCATGTATATAAAAGTCCCCAAAGACAGTAAAGATGCTGACCCCTTTATGGAAGGTTCTGTGAGTCACACTAGAGTAAAATTGAAAAATCTTATCCCCCTCAACCATTGAAAAAAAAAGATCCTCTTCTATTATTCACAAAGAAGAAACGATATGATGGTTGTTTTCAAGTGTTAGGTAGACTAGGCCTATGTGATGAGCTTATTTAGTTAAATTTTCATTGTCTGTAGGGGTGTTTCCAGAAGAGATACTCTTTTGCTTTTGGTTAACTAAGTAAGACAGTTGTTCCTCCCAGTGTGGGTGAGAATGATTCAACAATTGAGGGTCTGGATTTAACAAACCAGAAGAGGAGGGATAAATTCTTTGTGTTTGAACTCAATGGAGTTGAACTACATGGATTTCCCCCTGTAATTGTAATACTGTTTTCTGACTATTGGGATTTGGATGAGGTTCTATACAAGTGGATTTCTAGTTCTCAGGCTTGTAATCTAGGTCTGTGTGACTCATAAAATGTAACCTAACAAGTAAAGCTTATTTTTTATTGAAATTTGTGTTCTCAATACATATAAAAGTGATTTATTTAAGAGTTCTCTGCCTTCTCCGCTCTCTCCCGTCACTAACTCCCTCTCAATTTAATACTTTTAGCATCTATTCTATTATCTATCTATCTATCTATCTATCTTCTATCTATTCTATCATCATCGTCAATTTATGTGTGTTATCAACATTTATAATACTGCTTATAGATTCTGATTTGTGTTGCTAAATCCTATTCAGTTTGTGTCCATCTACTTGTCCCACCAAGATTCCCACCCCATAAGACAAAACCTTTCCTCCTCCCATCAGCAATCAGTTGTCAAATCAAGTTGCTTTGGTTGGGATTTCTTAACCACTTCCCTTTGCCCCATCTATGCTTGGATTTTGTCTTTTTGAACTTCACTAGGATTAGTACATGCTGTCACACTTGCAGTGAGTTCCTGTGAGCAACTTACCAGCTCTCTGGTAGATTACAATCATCTAACCTCTGTCTAGCTCTTAAGACCGTTCTAACATCTTTCCTTCATCAAATGAATCCTTGAAGCCTTAAGAGCGTAGACATTTGAAAAAAAAAAAAAAAAAAAGGTGCCCCATTCAGGCGTAAGCAATCTGAAGCCTCTTGTTCTCCACCATTTGACCAATTTCGGTGTTAATGCCAACCTGATATAGAAGGAAACTTCTCTGTTGATTGTTGAAAGAACGATTCATTATATGTGTAGAGTTTACATTGAAGATGTGTCACTTAGAATTAAATGTCTCACAGACACTTATTTGGTGCATTTAAGAAAGTTCAGGGAATCTGTATTAGTCTCCATCTGCTGAAAAAAGAAACTTCTTTGATGAGGGATGAAAGGTATATTGTCTATAAATATGAGTGCGTATACTTGGAATAAAGTGTTTTATATATACTTTATATTGGTCCTGTGGATATGGAAAATTTAACTTTTTCTCTAGGATTTAAGTCCCCTCCATCATATGTCTTTGGCTATGTTTACAGTGTAACAAATGAGTTCCTCCCACTGAACAGGACTTAATTTCAATTAGAATGATTAAATGCAATACAAAAGTTCCACTCTGAGTAATACCTATAGTTTCTCAGACAGTCATGGCTGTTTATTAGGCTTTACAGCTGGGAAGGATCATTGATTAGTTTTCTCCCTTGGCAGCTTGTGTAGTATCCTCTCATACTATGAGAGCTTGACTTCTGTAATGAAGTTCCAGGTTAGTTCTGGCTCTATTGCTCTAAGTCCTGTATTCAAAGTGTGGTCTGACTTTTGTATTGAGTCTTATCTTCAAGTTCTAGAAGGTATTCAATGCTTATAAAAATGGCCTGTGTTATTTTGGAATCCTCTTATAATACCCTGACCAACACTTCAAAGGGTTGTTTCTCCTGCCTGTCACTGTGTTTAGTTATATAGTTTTCAGCCATGTACATGCATTCATATATTTATGATATGTGTAATCTTCAATAGGATTTTGATATAATCCATTACTCTCTGATTTCTCATACCATCTAAGCACCATTTATCTCTCACTCTCCAGTTTTAATCTGCTCTACTCCCTGCACAGTTAAAATACCCACTTATCCCCATTTTCCCCTTAATAATGTCTGTCTCTTACCATCCTCCTCTCTTGAGCTCCTTCTTCCACTTATCACCATGATTCATTTCCATTTTCTTGCTTCCTGCAATTACATCAGGATATATACTCACATCTAAGGATTTGTAACAAATCTACACAAATGAGGGAACATATGGATAACTCTTCAAAAACTTAAAACAAACCTAACATATATTCTGACTATACCAGTCATTGGCATATACTCCAAAGCATGTAACCCTTTATGATTCAGGTCACATACACAACAATTAAGGGGATGGATAGACAGCTCAGTAGTTAAGAGCACTCTCGGCCCTTGCAAAGAACCCAAGTTCGGTTCCCAGCACCCACATGGAGGCTAATGACTGTCCATAACTCCAGTTCAATGTGATCCAAATTCCTCTAAATGTCTGGTCATTGCTTGACATGGAAGCACATAGATACATATAGGCAAAACACTCATACATATAAAATAAGAATACAAAGTGTTAAAACATGAAAATATGACAGGGTCTTACTGTTGTTTATAACATCTCCTAACCATTAGAGGATGTAAGCTTGTGGCATCAGCTGTGGGTTATTCCTCCAAGGAGAGAGCTAATAGCCAATTAGATTTGAGATATACAGGTATATGGCTGCCTCTGCTGCACAGTATTTCCAGGCAGGTGAGGTGCAGCTGGTGTTGACGGAGGAGTCTTGCTTGACCCAAGGAGACCCGTATTTGCTTGATTGGTTTAGTGGCCTTTGGTAATACTCTCTGGTATTCCAGAGACCATCTGTACACTTGCATGTGTGGTCTCAATACATCTTTCCCAAGTTAACGTCAGGTTTTTGACAGCAGGGACTTATCGCCTCTCTTCTTGCAGGTATCCCAGTTTAGAGGCAAGCAGACTTTACCTTTTATGGGGGCTTGGATCCCCTGGCCAACATCTCCTTGGTAGAATAATCCATTGCTGATGTCAGAGCTCCTGTATTAATATATTTTGCTTAAGTGCATAGCTTAAGGAGACTTTAGTATTATATTTGGTTCTGAATAGAGAATAATCCTTTTCACAATTTCTATGTCTATTAGTCAATTAAAGAAGGCAGTTTTCCTGGTTTTATAAGAGATTGCCTCTATAACAGTTGGCTCCAATTTATATTTGGAGAACGACCTCATCATCATCCTATTTTTCTATGGGTGGGAAGGCAAGAAGTCTCTCATATCAGAAACCTTTGTGGCACCTAGAAGGTAAGTTTCATTAGGACTCATTTATAAATAGTTGTTACATGTAAGGGCCACAGACGGGTTCGATGTTTATTGGCAATCTGAGGCTTTTTTTCCTTTGAATGTTCAGACTACATCCTCTACAGGTTAGGAGATGTTATAAGCCACAGTAAGACCCTGTCATATTTAACAGAAAAAAATGTAATTCATGGATTAACATACCATCCAAACATCTGTGTCTATACCAAAGTAACCTATCATAACAATTAGCACTGTTTATATACCTATATATCTAGTTGCTTATGCTTCATTAGTAGGAATCGAAAGGTTATTCCTGGGGAAACTGCCAGCCCATGAAAGGAAACAGCCAGAATTGACCAGAGTCCAAGACAACAGCTCCAGAGAAAGTAGACTGTTTTGCTTCTCATCCACCTGTGCCCCTTTTCTAAGCCAAGGGAACAATCTTCAGAAGAGGGGGTGTGGTATAATGTAAGGGCTGTGATTAGGGTGAATGGCGAAACTACAGCAATATAGTCTGGACACTCATTTGATCAATTTGACTGAAGATACAACCCCCCCCTGCTGGATGGTGGGACCCATGGGCTGTGTGGGCTTGGGCACAACTGCTTGCAAATTGGTTTTACACGAAGGATGCCTGTACTCATAAATTATCACTTATTCTTAAAAAATGAAAAAAATACTGAGAGAAAGAAAACTGCAGGACAGTTATGGCAGAATGCATGATCTGGGATGGGGTGGGTTGGGGTGGGGGGAAGGGAAAGCGAAATATGCCTGAACTGAATTGAAAATTGATGTATGAAATACACAAAGCATCAATAAAAAAAGACAGAAAAAATAAATAAATAAAATATGAAAATAAAAAAAAACACTGTGAAATGTATGACTACATATATGGATATACTATCTAAGTTCATTATGTCACTTCTGTTTTTCTCAAAAGTCTTTACTTATAACCACAAAGTATAATTCTGTCCTAATTATACCAAGAACTTTCCAAATTATCCTTGCAATGAATAGTTTTTGAGTTTTATTTCTTATTTCTGCCCTATTTTGAACCTTGTGTTTAGAAGGTCAGTAGCTCTAATCAATGAGTTGTCCTACAGAGTGCAGTATATTATCCAATAATTTGTCTTAAATTGTTAATATGTGGTAGTTAATATTTTTCCAATATAGAGCTAGCATGGAACCAAACTCTGGGCCTGGACATGTAAGATTGTCTAGATAAGGTAAATTGAGGTGGGAACAGATGCACACACAGAAAATGACATGGGGTTATATGAAATAGATTTGAATGAAAAGGAGAAAGGGGAGTGAGGACATACCTTTACTTCTCTCTGCTTCCTGAGATTTGATGCAATGTGACTGTCTAATCCTGCTCCTTTTGTCATACTTTTCACATCATGATGCACTGTACTTTATTCCTTGCTGAATAAGTCCTTCCTGACAGAGGGCTTTACCAGCCTGTAAAAATACCTGCTGTATTTTTTCACAACAGCAAGGAAAGTAGCTAATATACCGTGTGTCTAGAAGAAGGAATGACAACAATTTAGCTATCTGTTTTTACTGGTCACCTTCTGTTTTAGGTTTCAATACTTTTTTTTTTTTATCTGTGTCTAACTGAACTCTTCAGAACATAGTTCAGCTATACTTTTTCTAGACATAAAGCAGGGAAAATTACACATTGATTGTCAAAGTAGTCGATATGTTTAATCCTGTTGCTCAAAGAATAGGTTAGCATACCAAAATGTGAAATCAACATACAAGAGCAATTCATTTTTTTAAATATTCAAAAGTGTATGCATGCATTTTATGAACTTGAGTAGAAGTTACTTTCAAATTTTCAGACATACTTCTACTCTGAGTTTGTGATCTGTAGAAGAGAGAGGTGGTTTAGAATTAAAGCCCTCCAGATTATTTTGGGTTTATGCTGCTTGTTTTACTTTCCTTAACTGTTGCTTTGAAAAGATACCTTGACTCAGGGAGACCCATATTTGCTTTATTGGTTTAGTGGCCTTTGGTAACACTCTCTGGCATTCCAGAGGCCATCTGTACACTTGCATGTGTGGTCTCAATACATCCCTCCCATGTTAACGTCAGGTCTTCGGCAGCAGGGTCTTATTGCCTCTCCTCCTGTAGGTATCCCAACTTAGAGGCAAGGAGCCCTTACCTTTTGTGGGGCCTTGGATCCCCTGGCCAACATCCACCTGGTAGAACAATCCATTGCTGATGTCAGGGCTCCTGTATTAATATATTTTGCCTGAGTGCATAGCCCTAGGACTTTAGTATTATATTTGGTTCTGAACAGAGAGTAATCCCTTCCACAGTTCCCATGTCTAGTAGTCAATTAAAGAAAGCAGTTTTACCGGTTTTATAAGAGATTACCTCTACAATAGTTGTCTCCAATTTACAGTTGGGGAGCGACCTCATCATTGTCATATTTCTCCTTGTTCTATGGGTGGGAAGGCAAGGAAGTCTCTCATATCAGAACCTTTGTGGCACCTAGAAGGTAAGTTTCATTAGGACTCATTATAACTAGTTGTTACATGTAGGATCCACAGAGGGGTTCGATGTTTATGGCAATCTGAGGCTTTTCTTCCTTTGAATGTTCAGACGGGTCAGCCTTTCCGTTGCCACTTTTTGGTACATCCTACTCAATGCAAACCTGTATCTTTTCTTTCTCAGCCGTTAAGTTGGTGACGTTTTGTCCTGTTGGAACAAACAAATCTTTTCCCATAGTTAGTTTTAAGATTTGAATTGCAAGGGTTTGATGAAAAGGTTTCATGTCTTTCTGTATCCCCCCCCC
>VZQC01001128.1:3189745-3203258 GCA_009823505.1 Rhizomys pruinosus | reverse complement strand
TGCAGGACAGTTATGGCAGAATGCATGATCTGGGATGGGGTGGGGTGGGGTGGGGGGAAGGGAAAGCGAAATATGCCTGAACTGAATTGAAAATTGATGTATGAAATACACAAAGCATCAATAAAAAAAGACAGAAAAAATAAATAAATAAAATATGAAAATAAAAAAAAAAACACTGTGAAATGTATGACTACATATATGGATATACTATCTAAGTTCATTATGTCACTTCTGTTTTTCTCAAAAGTCTTTACTTATAACCACAAAGTATAATTCTGTCCTAATTATACCAAGAACTTTCCAAATTATCCTTGCAATGAATAGTTTTTGAGTTTTATTTCTTATTTCTGCCCTATTTTGAACCTTGTGTTTAGAAGGTCAGTAGCTCTAATCAATGAGTTGTCCTACAGAGTGCAGTATATTATCCAATAATTTGTCTTAAATTGTTAATATGTGGTAGTTAATATTTTTCCAATATAGAGCTAGCATGGAACCAAACTCTGGGCCTGGACATGTAAGATTGTCTAGATAAGGTAAATTGAGGTGGGAACAGATGCACACACAGAAAATGACATGGGATTATATGAAATAGATTTGAATGAAAAGGAGAAAGGGAGGTGAGGACATACCTTTACTTCTCTCTGCTTCCTGAGATTTGATGCAATGTGAGTGTCTAATCCTGCTCCTTTTGTCATACTTTTCACATCATGATGCACTGTACTTTATTCCTTGCTGAATAAGTCCTTCCTGACAGAGGGCTTTACCAGCCTGTAAAAATACCTGCTGTATTTTTTCACAACAGCAAGGAAAGCAGCTAATATACCATGTGTCTAGAAGAAGGAATGACAACAATTTAGCTATCTGTTTTTACTGGTCACCTTCTGTTTTAGGTTTCAATACTTTTTTTTTTCTGTGTCTAACTGAACTCTTCAGAACATAGTTCAGCTATACTTTTTCTAGACATAAAGCAGGGAAAATTACACATTGATTGTCAAAGTAGTCGATATGTTTAATCCTGTTGCTCAAAGAATAGGTTAGCATACCAAAATGTGAAATCAACATACAAGAGCAATTCATTTTTTTAAATATTCAAAAGTGTATGCATGCATTTTATGAACTTGAGTAGAAGTTACTTTCAAATTTTCAGACATACTTCTACTCTGAGTTTGTGATCTGTAGAAGAGAGAGGTGGTTTAGAATTAAAGCCCTCCAGATTATTTTGGGTTTATGCTGCTTGTTTTACTTTCCTTAACTGTTGCTTTGAAAAGATACCTTGAAAAAAGTTAACGAAGTTAATATATAGGCATCTCTACCTTTGAGAATAATGGTAACTTTTCAGCCAAATTGTATGAAACTGAATTGTGAAAATTAACAGTAGTGAAAAGAAGACATATTGCTGACCTAAGTTTTCATCACTAAATCTCCTTTGGAAGGCTTTTACCTTTAAAGTATAAAAAGCATTAAGTATACATTATGTATCTTTACAAATATAGTAAAGCATTTTCCAATATTAGTGCATCTATTTTTAAGTTCTTGAATCTTAGAGACATAGATTTTTTTAAGCATTATTTTATAAATAGTTTTCAGTATTCATGTCTAGCTGAAACCATCAAACCGAGATGTATTGAATTCAGTAATACCAGCAGAAACATATATCATTTACAAATTTTATATAACATCCTTTGGAAAGAATCTTATTAAAAATTAAACTTTGCCAGGTCTATTCAACAGTGCCCCCAGGTGGTTACATTAATGTAGAGAAATATTTTTTCAAATAATTTATTTTTTAAAACGCTTTTGTGTTTATACTTCACAACATTGTAACATAGTTGCAAGTGAATCCTTATATACATGGAAAGTAGAATAACATTTTCTTCACTTAAGAACAATTTCTTTATAGTTAAGTTATTAATATTCAGGGTTTACAAAGATTTGCAAAATCATGTAAACTTAATTAGTTATATGCAACTTCCTCTCACTAATAACAAATATTATTGCATATTCTTCTGCCACTTCAAAGAATCCATAGATATCTAGAGGTTGAAATGATTAATAAATAATACACAGAACATGACAATAATTGCATAATAAAATTTGTCTTTTTTACTAACATCTTTCCAAAATCATATCTTGTAAATACTAGTGATCTTGCAATATTTCACATCAATGAATGATTTCCACAAACAATAATTAGATACTTTATCAAACTGATATCAATTAACACTTGTCAGCTGTGCTTATTACAGTATTTTAATGTATTCCTTACCTCCACTGGATTCCTGTCTTTTGCTTTTGTATCTTTGCTCTGTCACTATGGCCTCTTGTTATGATCACTGCTACCGAGTTTGCTGTTCTACTCTGTAAAAATGAACTAATTGAGCCATGAATTAGTTAATTTTGTCTGAGCACATTGCTGAACATGGAATATTTCTATTTCTTACTTTTCTGAGTGAGGATAGTCTTAACTGAAGGGAGTTTAGAGTTTCCATTTTTTTTTTAGTTATGAGTAAACAGACTTGAATTTCTAAGTGCTGATGATCCATTAGATAATCATAACGCCTAATTATAGAGAAATTCAGAAATACACACGTCAATGGATACAAGATATATTATTCAATTAAATATTTTCAATAACAATTATTTGATTTTTATATATTTTCTCACATTTTCAACAATTTCCTACTTAGAACATTTCATCTAGAGGAATGAAAATAAAAATGATCATCAAAGAAAATGATCAACACATATTTTCATGGCTGTAAATGAAGGAAAACATTTTTTGTTTTCAAACTAGTTCCAAATCAGAAGGTGATTTTCTGGAGCCAAGATTTGAGATAAATTGTTTTAAAGCACTGAATTCTGAGATAACTATTACTAGGATATATGCAATTGACACACCCAGATTTTGACAATTGACAAGAATTAGATACAATGTATATAAATTGGCAAGGTAAACTGAGCATGTTTCTGGTTTCTTATGAATAGTCTAATTACCACAAGCAAAGTTACAAGCTCCACAAGGCATATTAGCCAATTTAATCCAAGGAAAGAGGACAAACAGCCTTGTAAGTATTTCACAGTTGGATCCAGTCACCCTCTAACACACATGGAAGATTATGGTAAGAAAAAGCAATAAATGGACAAATGGACTATCTCCAAAACCCCTCATTTATAGCTGTTAACTTTGTTTTTATGAATAGGACCAAGTAGATTTTTTAACTTCAGATGTTTTCTTTTAAGCTTATGCTTCTGTCTTTCTTAATGTTGTGTTTATTGGCATCTCATTCCCCCAAATTTAACAGAGATCTTTTCTCAACTGTTGTTTAATAAACAAATATTTTTGCAATAAATTCATTCCCTAATTATGTTTTTAAAAGTAATGTTCATGTGACAGTCCACCAACTCTAATTTTAATTGTGTGTGCTTGTTAAAAAACTACATTTGACTTACTTAGGTCTCAAGAGAACAAATATTTAGAAATATACTGCTGGACATTAAAGATTTTAAGGAACTCCTAGGTTGAGGATAAAATAAAATATATCATAGTTGTTTTGAAGTCTAAGCAATGTAATGTGAATAATGAGATTAGACATTAAAAATGTCACATACGTATTTATGGATAATATATATATATATATAATATAGAGAGAGAGAGAGAGAGAGAGAGAGAGAAAGAGAGAGAGAGAATTAAGTATTTAAAATATCACATATCAAGTTGTGAATTTAATGTAAATGACTAAGACTTGGCAGGACTTTTTGTGTGCATATCATGTCTTTATTTTTTAATGAAGACTGCCACACAACATTTCCTAGATTCTATATACCATATCAGCTAAATCTAATACAAGAGATGCTAGAAATATGGAAATTTTCATGAAGAAAATTTTCAACACTCATACATATTTTCAGATAAATATATTTATATTCTTCTTGGCAGAAGTAAATTTACATTAGATCATGAACATATATTGACTACATATTAGAAAAATGTCATGGGCCAAGGTAAGAGATGACCTGGAGATTTAACACTATGGCAATGACAGCACAGAGCATGTGAAATATTTTTGGTCTTGATCAAAACATGGATCAGAGGTTTGACAACTGATGTATTAATACTAATAGGAACATATTGTCAGAAAATCCTGCATAAAGAACTCAAGTGAATTAACAATTTGATTTTGTGAATGAAAATTGAAGATATTGTTAGATATACTATGATTCTTTCCTGAATATTTGTTCCAAAACACAAGTATGTAAGTAATTTCTAACAATGAATACATAGTAATCTAAAACCAGTATATATTAAAAAATTTCTAAATCTAGATTTGTCAATGATAAACTCCTGAAAGATAGGGTTTTAATACCTTGCCAATATAATACTATATAGCATTTAATATTATGCTATAATATTCTGACCAATATTAATATAAATATTCACACATATCTGTTTATTAATTTTGAGGACCTAGGTTTTAAATGTCATCTTAAATGCAAGCTAACACATATTTTAAATACCTATGTTATCATTGATAATTTCAATTACAAAATTTTATTTTAATTATTAAAAATATTATCTATTTCTTTAAATAATAACTTTGATAAAAATTGTTAGACTTTTACCAAATCAGTGTTGCGTTTAATATCTAGCAATTTTTTCTTATAATGTAGATCATTGGCAAAAATAATACCCTGCTGGCTTCATAAAAAGGTTCCAAATCATTAACATACAAAATTAATAATAAACCATTTAACACAGACCCTTGAGGGAGACCAGATGCTCCTGTCTAATTAGAAAAGTCCTGACAATAGATAAGATCATATTACTATCAGTTTTAAAAATAAGCATAAAACATTAACAGAACCTAATATTCCATACTATTAGCATTAAAGAAGAATGAGTGAAATATCACAACCAGGAAAAAATGAAAAGTTACTAAACTAATGTCACCAAAAAAACATACTGATGTTGTTCTTCTGAGGATGTAGAATGCACCTTTTTTGTAGAATTCAGTTTTTCAATCATAAAAACTATAAATCAACATGAAAAATGGAACTGGGGTATGATCACAAGAAATATATAATATTATGTGTATATTTTACAATCATAACATATAAAAGGACTCACAATCTAACAATATAAAATCTTACAAACTATTAAATAGATAAGATTAAATAATTATGAATATTTATAATAAACAAATGAGAATGTGTTAAAAGATGAGAAATTCTCCAAAATCTATTTGAAGCTTGACTGGAAAGTCAAAGATGATACATCAACAACAAAATTTAGATATGACAGAGTAAAGGAACTTGCTAAGGCAAAAGAGAAGTAAAAATAACTTTAAAATCCAGTCACAAGGGAAGGCTATCCAAAGCTTGCCTATCAGATCTGCCCTACGTAATATTTATTTCATTACCACGTAAGCTTTGTTGGAAATTTGCCTACAACTTCCATTGAGCTACAGGTACAGAGTAGACTAAATGTGGCATACTTACAGAAAAAGGCAACTAGCATATGCAGTTAAATAAATTCAAGAGGGAGACTGAGTAAAAAGAAAAAAAATATTGAATATACTCTTACTGAAGGAATTGAATCAGTTAGAGAGAATAGTTAGAGAAGGGCGGAATTTTAGGCAGTTTCAACATTGTTGGTAAAAAATATCAGAAAAATGTAACCTACTATGCTGCACAAAATATTGGAAATAATTACAAAAATGAATATAACCAAATTATCATAAATTAGTGAAATTTTGATAATTGATAAGAGTTGGTAGAGATAACATATGCTTATGCATACATACAAAATAGAAAAGTATATGCAATACAGATAGATATATGATGGATTATAATTAGATAGATTGATAGATGATGGCTAAGTAGATAGATAGATCGATAGATAGATCGATAGATAGATAGATGATAATAGGGAGATGAGAATCCTTAATGGTAGGGCAACTTAGTTTTGCATAATTATGCAACAAAATAAAAGATTACAACCTGTTCAGAATGGTAAATTAGTTACAGATATAGAATACATTAATAAAAAATATCATAGAACAGCTATTTTTGGACTTTCTAGAAAAAGCAATATTATGTATGTGTCAGGAGTTTGTGAGATCCTGTATAATAGAATGTAGACAAAATCCCATGTGATGAAAATGTAAGGGGTGTAATAGTTGACACTGATATTATTGTGGTAAGAAAACCCCACTCAAAACTTAATATAAATATAATGGCTACAAAAATGGCATGCACATTAACTGTATTGATATTTGCAGTATTTTATATTGAACAATATTCCACATATCAAGGTAAGTGCTATAGAAGTATTAAACATGCAGTGCATGTCAATAACTATGTTATAGTCAGTACACTTCTCCAGAGATGTAAAACTACAATAGAAATAAATTTTTTTTATTTAATTTTTTTTATTGATGCTTTGTGCATTTCGTACATCATTTTCCAATTCAGATCAGGCATTTTTCCCCTTTCCCTTCCCCCCCACCCCCACCCCATCCCAGATCATGTATTCTGCCATAACTGTCTTGCATCTTTCTCTGTTTTTTTTTTTCCTTTTTTAGCTATAAGTGATAATCCATGAGTACAAGCATCCTTCGTGCAAAACCAATCTACAGGCTGTTGTGTCCAAACCCCCACAGCCCCACCATCCAGTGGGGGGTGACATGTTGTTTGTTCAATCAAGTTGATCAAATGAGTGTCCAGACTACTTCGCTGTAGTTTATAGATTTTAAGAAGTGTAGCCTCAAAGTGCGTGGAGGAGTTCTTGGAAGCTATCTGCCATCACGCTGGTGCTTCCCTGAGCTTTGAGATTTGAGCAGAAGTCGCCCCTCCTCTGGCGAGATCAAGGTGTTCTACTTCACCAGCAGCAGCCTTAATTCATCTACTTTCATTATTTATATGGGAAAGGATAAATATGAAAATCAAGATCATCTAGTAAAGTATGGGCGGCCTGAAGATATTTGGTTTCTCGTGAACAGACTCTCTTCGTCTCATGAATAACTTCTATTACATAAAGGAGAGGAGATAGAAAACTTCCCAAAGGAGGTGCCAATGTACTATGCGCACCTTGTGAAAGCCAGTAGCATCCAAGGCTGCAAGAAGAGCAACTTTAACGTGGTCTACACACAGTGGTCTAACCTGAAGAAAACAGCTAATATGGGTGTGGGGCATATCGGCTTTCACAGGGAGAAGGAAGTCAAAATTGTGAGAGTGGAGAAGAAAGTGAACGAACTCTTGAACCCATTAGAAAAGACCAAGTTAGAGCAGTTCCCAGTCATCACAGAAGAGAAAGAGGGCAGCGACCCTGAAGAATGGAATGAGAAGAAAGTCCAAATTCAGGAAATGAAAAGGAGAGAAAAGAAGAAAAGAAGAGGAAAAGGGGAATGGATGAACAGAGGAATTATTCCTCAGTAATGAAAGCTGAGTATATGACTTCAATTCTGATGAATTCATGTGAGCTGAGCAAAGGGTCTTGGGAAGATGTGAATGAATGTACAGACTGCTGCAGACCTTGATATTTCATCTGTGTTCTGAATTACAGAAAAAAAAAGACACCACAATTTCACCTTCACTCTGCACAGACCCTATTCATTTTGGAGTTTAAAAAAAATCATTCTTTTTGCTGACAGAAATGGAACTGATAACATGTGTAACATAGTGGAATTTGAAGACAATGTATAACCAGGAAAACAAGATATTTTTGGCAGAACATATATCAGTCCCCCCTGAGAGCTGGCTGCCTTTGTTTTCAAGATAGACTTTAGAACTAACGAGCTATGGGAAGTATTTCTGTGGCTATGGTCTGTCTCTAGAAATGTGGCATGAAATGTTTTTGTATTTCTAAAATATCTCCACTTCTCTTAAGAAGACTGTATTGGTGGGTAATGCAGGTCAACGTTCTCGTCTTACTGACTCCCCAATTAGAAAAAGGGGCTTATGGGTTTTGAAGTCCACGGTTGTAGTTTTTAATATTGCTGACTTAGTGTTGATGCTCCCGCTTGTCACCAGTGTCAGTGTGGCAAATGCCTCTTAGCTTGTTCTCTCTCTGGCATTCCTGCTTCTTGCAGTGAGGTCCTTTGTCTCTTAGCACCGCAGTAAGATAGTTGATCTTAATCAAGTTTGAGCCATAGGGAAGTTTTTACCTAAGCCAAGTCAACATTTAAGCTAAGTCATTTCTGATGTGGAGGGAATAGCTAGAGTAGTAGATTTACATGATCTTTGTCTTGAATGCATCATGAAGCAAAATTCCATAGTGAATTTTGCTTTTTAGTAAGAATCAAGCTTTTTTTTACTAGCCAGACAAGCATTTATTTATATTTGTTTATACCGTGAAATATTTATTTTGAATTGTACCCCCAGAATGGTAGACTCAACAACTTCCATGTATCATTGATACTCTACCTGAGCCACCTGTCTCTCCGATGTGATTTTCTTTTTTTTCNGAAAAAAAAGAAAATCACATCGGAGAGAACAGGTGGCTCAGGTAGAGTATCAATGATACATGGAAGTTGTTGAGTCTACCATTCTGGGGAGTACAATTCAAAATAAATATTTCACGGTATAAACAAATATAAATAAATGCTTGTCTGGCTAGTAAAAAAAAGCTTGATTCTTACTAAAAAGCAAAATTCACTATGGAATTTTGCTTCATGATAGCATTCAAGACAAAGATCATGTAAATCTACTACTCTAGCTATTCCCTCCACATCAGAAATGACTTAGCTTAAATGTTGACTTGGCTTAGGTAAAAACTTCCCTATGGCTCAAACTTGATTAAGATCAACTATCTTACTGCGGTGCTAAGAGACAAAGGACCTCACTGCAAGAAGCAGGAATGCCAGAGAGAGAACAAGCTAAGAGGCATTTGCCACACTGACACTGGTGACAAGCGGGAGCATCAACACTAAAAAAAAAGACACCACAATTTCACCTTCACTCTGCACAGACCCTATTCATTTTGGAGTTTAAAAAAAATCATTCTTTTTGCTGACAGAAATGGAACTGATAACATGTGTAACATAGTGGAATTTGAAGACAATGTATAACCAGGAAAACAAGATATTTTTGGCAGAACATATATCAGTCCCCCCTGAGAGCTGGCTGCCTTTGTTTTCAAGATAGACTTTAGAACTAACGAGCTATGGGAAGTATTTCTGTGGCTATGGTCTGTCTCTAGAAATGTGGCATGAAATGTTTTTGTATTTCTAAAATATCTCCACTTCTCTTAAGAAGACTGTATTGGTGGGTAATGCAGGTCAACGTTCTCGTCTTACTGACTCCCCAATTAGAAAAAGGGGCTTATGGGTTTTGAAGTCCACGGTTGTAGTTTTTAATATTGCTGACATAGTGTTGATGCTCCCGCTTGTCACCAGTGTCAGTGTGGCAAATGCCTCTTAGCTTGTTCTCTCTCTGGCATTCCTGCTTCTTGCAGTGAGGTCCTTTGTCTCTTAGCACCGCAGTAAGATAGTTGATCTTAATCAAGTTTGAGCCATAGGGAAGTTTTTACCTAAGCCAAGTCAACATTTAAGCTAAGTCATTTCTGATGTGGAGGGAATAGCTAGAGTAGTAGATTTACATGATCTTTGTCTTGAATGTATCATGAAGCAAAATTCCATAGTGAATTTTGCTTTTTAGTAAGAATCAAGCTTTTTTTTTACTAGCCAGACAAGCATTTATTTATATTTGTTTATACCGTGAAATATTTATTTTGAATTGTATCCCCAGAATGGTAGACTCAACAACTTCCATGTATCATTGATACTCTACCTGAGCCACCTGTTCTCCGATGTGATTCCGACCCGAAGATAGTATTTCTATTATACAATTTAAGGGAACTCCATAAAGAAAACTACAGAAGAAAGAGAAGCGAACAAAGCTTGCAAAGTGGCAGTCCTGCAGGTTCATACTTGATACATCTGAATTCTACCTAGAGCACTGGTATTCTGACGTAGCAAAGGTACTGTTTGTCCCCCATTTGGGAGTGTGTGCAAAACCAAAAAACTAGCTTCCTCTTCTGTTCCAAGTTGGTATATGGATTGAACTGGAAAACTGCCTGAGGCATAACTCATTAGCCGTTTGAGGGATAGGGAAGCTAGAACCAGAGATCAGTGATTATGTGTATGTGTGTGACTGGAGTTCTGTGATTAAAAATTTATAATAGGGGCTGGAGAGATGGCTCAGCGGTTAAGAGCACCAACTGCTTTTGCAGAGGACCCGGGTTTAATTCCCAGTACCCACTTGGGATAAGAACCATCTTTAACTCCAGTTCCAGGGGAATCCAACGCCCTCTTCTTACCTCTGTGGCATTGCACGACATGGGTGCACTAACCTACATGCAGACATGACACTCATACATATAAAAAATAATAAATAAATAAATTATAATAAAGCATCATTTTATCAGCAGAAAGAACTATATCCTCAGAGTGATGTAATCAAATTTCCAGGTTATTAAAATGATGTCTTTATAATAATATGAGGAATGTAGCTTTGGAGCTTTATGCTAAAATCTTCCAGAGTTTTAGGAAAAATTAAGCAATTCACACATACAAATTAAGCAGTAATATCACCTTTATAAGAGAAAATATTCACAATGGCTGAAATATAATGCTCTGATTATTTTGTTAATTATTTTAAAAATATATTTTTGAAATTTTAACGCAATTTATTTACTAATCTACATATAAATAAATGCTGTTCATATTTCTCTGTTTTTTTTCATTTTTATTTCTTTGTTTGTTTAAGGTTTTTATTTTTAAATATTTTTTGTTTCTTTGATTTCACGTCTGTTTCTTTGAGTTCTGAAAAGCTCTGTTTTCTTGTGTTAATGCAGCACCTCTAGAATTTACACCGCATCAGATCCTTCTTCTTCAGTGATCTCTGAGCATGGGAGACAGAATTGTTTTTGGTCTTTTTTTAATTTTATTTATTTATTTATGTGTATGAATGTACTGTCTGCTTGTAAGTTTGTGCACCCGTGTCGTGCAATGCCGCGGAGGTCAGAAGAGGGTGTCGGATTCCCCTGGAACTGGGGTTCTCCTGGAATTGGAGTTACAGACGGTTCTCAGCCGCTATGTGGGTGCTGGGGATCGAACCCGGGTCCTCTGCAAGAGCAGTAGGTGCTCTTAACCGCTAGGCTATCTCTCCAGCCCCGAGACAGAAATTTGATATACAAAGCCTATTCAGGAATAAGCGCTCTGCAGCATCTTGTTCTCTGCACTTTAGCCAGTTGTGGGTTTTTCTGTTCCCTTATGTTGCTGCATCAACTCTGACTCTTACAGTCTTTCTGCCCCTCTTCCACAATAATCTGTGAGCAATATCTGGGTAAGGTTTAGTATGAGTCCTTTTTCTTGGGTCATTAGCTTTATTGCTTAGTTTTTCTTTTCATTTTATTTAGTTATTCTGGATAGGAATCATCTATATGATACATACTTGGTGACAATTTTCTGCTACTCTGTGGACTTCCTTTTCACTTCATGAATTATTTCCTTTGCTGTACAGCAACTTTTTAGTTTAACGAATTCTCATTTTTTGATTGTCAAACTTAATTCTTGACCAACCCCTTTTCAATTTAGAAAGTCCTTTACTGTATTTATATGTCTTGTATGGTACAGCCCATCTTTTTGCTAATAGTTTAAGGGTTTCAGGCTTTAAATTGAGGTCTTTGATTCTTTGGAGTTTACTTTTGTGCAGGATGGTAAGTGTGGGCCTAATTTCTTTCTTCTATGCACAGAAATCCAATTTTGCCAGCACCATTTGTCAAAGATCCTTTCTTTCCTTCACTGAGTGTTGTTGACATTTTTATAAAAAACCATCAGGTGGCTGAAGTTGCATCCACTGATGCTTGGGTCATTTATTTTATTCCATTGGTTTATAAGTCTTTTTTGTGCCAGTATCATGCTAATTTTAGAACTATAGCTCTGTAATATTGTTTGAAGTCTGGTATGATGATTACTCCAGCCATTGATCATTGTTCTCAGGATTGCTTTGGCTTTATGACTTCTTTTATGTTTTCATATGAATTTTAGGATGGATTTTTTTTTATTTCTGTGAAGATTGTCATGGGGAGTTTGATTATTTCCTTGAATCTATAAATTGCTTTTAGTAGGATGATTATTTTCAGTATATTTCTTCTGAGAACTGGAGTTCTTTTCATCTCCTTGTGTCTTCCTCCTGAATCTCTTTCCAAATATTTAAAGTTTGTTTTATTTTGTTTATCATTTTAATTTATAAAGATGAGTGCATTGCCTGCATGTAGGTAGTTGCACAAGTGTCCTGCAATGCCAAGACCTGTGGAGGCCAGAAGACAGTATCAGATCCCTTGGAACTGGAGTTCCAGGCTGTTGTTATCTGCCATGTAGGTTCTGGGAATCAAACTTTGATCCCCTGCATGAACAATCAGTGTTCTGAATTGCTGTACCATATATCTAGCCACATATTTAAAGCTTTCAGAGGAATTTAAATTTAAACTTTAAATAGCACTTTAAATTCTTTGATAAATTATGCTGTAGATTTTTTTAGATTTCTTTTAATGGAAGTGTTTCCATGGACTCCTGACTGCTTGCTTGCTATTTGTATATAGAAAGGTTATGTATATAATCTCATATCTTATACGGATACATATCAAAAGATCATCCACTGACTTCCTTAGATTGATTTTGCAACTTGCCACTTTTCTGAAAGTCTTGAACATTTCCAGTAGTTTTCTGGTGGAACGTTTAGGATATCTTATATAAAACATCATTTCACATGAAAATAAGGCTAATTTAACCTCATCTGTTACAACTCCATTTAATAACTCTTAGTTGCCTTCTGTTATGTTATTCCATTGCTCTTAGCTAGATTTTAGTCACTATATTAAAAAGGAATGCGGATAGTAAAAACCTTGTTTGATTCCTGTTTTTTTTTAATTTATTTTTATTGATGCTTTGTGTATTTCATACATCATTTTCCAATTCAGTTCAGGCATATATCCCCTTCCCTTCCCCCCCATCCCACCCCTACCCATCGCAGATCGTGCATTCTGCCGTAAGTTTTCTGCATCTTTCTCTGCTTTTTTGTTTTGTTTTGTTTTCATTTTTTTTAACAATAGGTGATAATTTGTGAGTACAAGCATCCTTCATGTAAAACCAATTTGCAAGCAGTTGTGCCTATACTTTCAGGGATCATTTCTATAGTATGATTCCTGTTTTTAAATTCCTATCTACTCAAGTTAGTGTTCCCAGACATCCTACAGTACAAGTTCAGGGGTCTAGTCAGGCTACCTAGAGTCACTTCATTAAAGAAGACTGCGGAAGAGGAGGCGTGGTAGATTGTAAGGGCTGTGGAGAGATAGGGGTGAATTATGAGACTACAGGAATATAGTCTGGACTCCTGATTGATCAACATGCCTGTGCATACAAGCTTCTCCAACTGGACTATGGGAACCTTGGGTTGTTCAAAATTTGGACATAGATACTTGCAAAATGCACCAATTACCTAATTGTATGACATA